>CM035417.1:104557146-104909646 GCA_020310875.1 Ceratopteris richardii | reverse complement strand
GCAACCAGCCCAATCTGAGTCAGAAAAAGCATGCAAATCTGGCGATAATGACCTCCCCTTGGGATAAAACAACCCAAGTAGCCAAGTACCACTCAAGTAGCAAAAGATGCGCTTAACCGCCTTCTAATGGGTGACTCCTGGGCAATGCATAAACCTGCTCATCTGTGAGACAACAAATTGAATATCTGGCTGAGTAATGCATAAGTAAATCAAGCATCCAACAGCCTGCTAATAGAGAATAGCTGTTGGGGATGTAAGGGTCATGTGACCTTACCCCCATATTCATATATATACATCATATATAGAGCATTGCCTCAAGAGAGATCATTATGTGGGTTTCGAGGCTCACACGCATGTCCGCGCGTCGTTCCTCTCTTCTCTCTCCCTCCATCTCCTCCTTCCTCCTCTTGTTCTGCACACCAAAGCCCTTCATTGGTATCAGAGCATGTTGAAGGCTGGTGTGCAAGAAGCTTCAATGGAAGCTTAGGTGAGAAGAGGAGAAAGTGCAGGTCGGCATCTCTTGACAGCTGTTCAGTATTTCGGTCATAACTCGAGCTAGGAAGCTCGGATTGACGCGTTGTAAAGTTCTGTGTGTAGCTAACACAGAGAACTACAACTTCACAAAAGGGCGCAGAACCTGGTTCGGACTTCTGAAGTGCCGAAAATTCGAAAAAACGCAGAGAATTGTAGAAGATGAATCTACATTGAGTAGGACAGCAGGTCGGTTTTTTTTCATAACTTGAGTTCTACAGATCGGAATGCGATGATTCAACTTGCTGCTCGTATCTTAAAAAGATAGATACAACTTTGTAGAAGAACTCAGATTCAGATTCTCAGTGCAAAGTCACCGAAACTGCAAAATACAGAGTAGCAGTGTTGTAGGTGATAGTGAAATTGATAGCAGGTGCTTGTTTTATGCATATCTTGAGCTACGCACCTCCGATTGAGGTGTTCTTTATCTCGTTACGTAGCCAAGAGTTAGATCTTGAAGTTTGCTGAAGATCAAAAGTTTAGATTCAGAGGTTGTCACCACTGAAACAACAAAACACAGAGCAGAGATTTTTATCAAACGAACCCTAATTGCACTTGGAGGTTGAATTTGCTTTGGAACTTCTTCGAGAGAGAATTTATGGTGTGCAAGCTCTTATTTTCAGAGCTTCAAGACATTGTACATGTATGATCATTGTGTTAGCTCCTCCATATGAGAGTAGAGCATGATCTTGTCATGTATTTTGACATGTAAGATGATATTGTGGTATACTCTTTTTGAGGTTTATGTCATCATGAGTTTGATCATGGATGTATAGTGGCATTGTGGTCTATATCTTGCTTATGCCACTTGGTTATGGATTTACTTGCGGATTGCACATACTTTTATGAGAGTTGATTGTGGATATTGGTTGGTACTTGTATCTTTGTTTTCTTTGCAGGTACGTGATCTAGATTGGAGCCTCAGTTACACGTTTGTTTGTCATCATTATTAGCATTTGGTCATTGATTGATATATATTTGCCAGTGTGATTCTTGGCATATGTGGATGGTGATTCCCACATGGTTATTTTGGTTTTAGAGTCCATTTTACAGAGGAGATGCTGCCGAAATTTCACCGGCTTTTATGCTAGAAAGGAGCTCTTGTGGATCTTGAAGCTTTTGCAATAGCTTTGGATCATTGACTATCTCCATTCACTTGGACTTGGTCACAGGTTGTTTGTGACAGGTTGGACCATCTTGCAGGATTTATTCTTGAGTGGGAGTTGTATTGCCATTGTATTGGCGTGTATTGCCATTGGTTTATGGGCATATGTATTCGCCATTATCCTTGATTACATCAGTGACAGGTGGTGACAGATTACTCATTGTTCTTTTGATATTGGTTATATTGTTTGATTGCAGGGGATACTCTGCCAAAATTTTCCTAGGATTCTTTCACATCTACTTGGTCACTTTTGGAGACTTGGTGAGCAGGCTTATGCTCATGGTTTTATGTGCATGCTAGATGCATGGTTATGTGATAGGTGGTTCACATGGTTCCTTCTCCATCGAGACATTTGTGATTTGAGTTATGCATATGGATATGCAGGTGTGATCCTATTCAGGATAGAGTATTGTTTCTAGTCTCTTGTTACATTGCTAGTCTATTGGATTGCCAGCATGGTATCTTCTCGATTTGATGGCACTGACTTTCCGAGATGGAAAGCTCAGATGTGGCATACATTGGTTCGTGCAGGGTTACATATGTATGTGCATAGAGATGCAAAGAGGCCTCGTGACATGCCCGACCATGTATGGATGGATATGGATGCATTGGCCAGCTCCACTATCCGATTACAGCTTGTGGATTCTATATATGAGTCTGTTATGTATGAGGAGACGAGTAGTGCATTATGGCAGAGACTACATGATATGTATGTGAGTCCATTGACTCATATGAGACATAGATCACATCGACGACTTCGATGTTGGCATTGTGGTCATGAGGGCCATATTCGACGATGTTGCTTCAGGCAGATGCAACGACGATGTCAGAGATATGCACGTGATGCAGATCAGGCAGTGGTTTCAGGAGATTCTATGGCAGTTGATTATGCTAGTGATGGAGATATCACTTTCTCCTATGGTTCATCTTTGGATTCCTCTTATTCATTGGATGGCACACATATGGCTTGGTTGCTTGATGCATTAGCCAGTTTTCATGTTACTCCATATCGTGAGTGGTTTTATCGATTCTCAGGTGAGAGTCGTGGATGTGTGCAGTTGCCTGATGGTACGACATATGATATTGAGGGTGCAGGAGATGTATGCATTATGCTACCTAGTGGAGCATCACTTATGCTTAGACATGTACGTTATGTGCCTTCATTCCCTATGAGCTTGATTTCAGTTAGCCAGTTACAGGAGAGCAGATGTTATGCATTCCTTGGTGAGCATCATTTTCAGTTGCGGTTGGGACAGCTTATGCTTGTCAGAGGTGCTAGGATTGGGCACAGGTATCCACTGCAGGTACTTCATGTGAGAGACAGTCTCGTCTCAGTGGGAGTTCAGCCTTATGTGCGATGTGAGACTCGTCATGTCTCATTCTGTCTACCTATAGATAGGTCTATGGACATTCTTGATGCACATGTATGGCATGATTCTGATGCTCAGATGGATGCACATGTAGAGCATGTTTTGGATGCTCATGATGCTTCTATGGAGCATGGTTTTGTTGATCATGTGGATGCTCATTTGGAGCATATTTTGGATGATCAGTTGGATGCTTTAGAGCATGATGTGGATGCTCATGTAGAGCATTGTGATGATACTCAGTTAGAGTGTGATCATCAGTTTGACCTTGGTGTTGATGTTGTGCAGTTAGCTCATGTAGAGCATGATCATACACTTGGTGTGGTAGAGAAGGATTGCTCTCATGGTACACAGTGTATGGTAGAGCATATTAGCTCTCAGGATGCACAGCTAGATACATCCTTGGTTGCGAGCATGGCTGATTTAGATGCTGAGGAGTCAGTAGTTATGCAGTCATTCTTGGATTTGCTCATGCCAGATGTTGACACAGATATCTCAGGACATGTTGGTCTTGATGATGGTGCTTTGGATGCCTTGGATATAGGCATGGCTGACATACTTAGGTTAGCCAGGATAGCACATGCTTCGTCAGCATTCCGGAGTCTGATGTACGAGTTATTATGCTCGAGACCAGATATTGCAGTTGCTATTGGAGCATTTGCACTTGGAGTTGTCAGTCGTTCGATGATTGACATAGGCATAGAGCGAGTGGGAGCTTTGCAAGAACTTCATGAGTTCTTGTATCAGTCAGATGTGAGCTCGACTCTTATCGATATGAGTCTAGAGCAGTTTGAGGTGCATGGATACACCTTGTTCGAGGCAGTTGGTGTAAGCTGATCTAGTATGGGTAGAGATCCGGACTCTTCCTGTACATTATTGTATAGTCCTACATCATTCTTTGTATATTTTACCACTTATGGTCACATTGACCCTTAAGTGGGAGATTGTTGGGGATGTAAGGGTCATGTGACCTTACCCCCATATTCATATATATACATCATATATAGAGCATTGCCTCAAGAGAGATCATTATGTGGGTTTCGAGGCTCCCACGCATGTCCGCGCATCATTCCTCTCTTCTCTCTCCCTCCATCTCCTCCTTCCTCCTCTTGTCCTGCACACCAAAGCCCTTCAATAGCATCAAATGCATCTCCAACATCATGAAGACTCAATCGTAAACCTGTCTCTATAGGAGTGGCAATAGGCTTACAGTCTTCAAGGCCAAAACACTGCAATAATGTGTCAATATATTTTGTTTGACACAAAGCCATTCCACCATCAACTTGCATAAACTGAATGCCCAAATAGTGATGCAAATGCCCCAAATCAGACATCTCAAATGAGGCATGCAAATCAGCCTTAAAATCAGCAATATGCTTCTCAATAGGACCAGTGAGCAGCATGTCGTCAACATAGACAACAATGATCAGAAGCACATCATTAGCACGCTTAACATATAAGGTGCTTTCAGTTGGACTGTTCTCAAAACCATGTGCAATCAGATAGGCATGTATCTTCTCATACCAAGCACATGGTGCTTGCTTTAAACCATATAACACCTTCTTTAACCTGCACACCTAGTTTTCATGCCCTTTCTGCACAAAGCCACGGGGCTGAAAAACATACACTTCTTCATGCAAGTCACCATTCAAAAATGCTGTTTTAATGTCCAACTGATGTACATTCCAACCATGATGGGCTGCAAGTGCACAAATGCTCCGAACAGTAGTCATACGGCATGTAGGTGCAAAGGTCTCATAAAAATCAATGCCTCTTTCCTGTGCATAACCCTTTGCAACAAGCCTAGCCTTATACCTGTCAACTGTACCATCAGGTTTACGCTTCAACTTGTATACCCACTTAGTGCCAATGACCTTCTTGCCAGGAGGCAAGTCACATAAAGACCATGTACCATTCTTCATTATAGCATCATATTCAGATTGCATAGCAGCCATCCAATTTTTTGAATTCTGTGCTTCATCAAAAGAAACAGGCTCATTCTCATCATAGAGACTAGACGCAGCCATAGCATAGCAATCTAATGCAAGGGAGGCACTATGAGAGCCTGAACGAGTATGATATGACAAAGGTGCATCTAATTTGCTATCACGCAAAGTCTGCACCAGCCATTTTGGCATAGTTTTTGCCTGCTTAATATGAGCTCTCTCATCAACAAGTGCATAATGTAAATCTGCATCAGAAATGGAATGATCTGCAACATCATATGAAACCTGCAAAGGCTGAGAAGTTGCCTCATTAGGACTAGCACTAAACTGTCCACCTGTAAAAAGAGGCATCAAAGTATCATACATGTCTTTGGAGCTAACATATGTCTCCTTAGTACATGAAAGCAATGAATGAATAGCATCTTCCACAAAGACAACATCACGGCTAACCAGAATGCGTTTAGTCTGTGGATGATACAGACGATAGCATTTGCTTTCATAATTGTACCCAACAAAAATACATTTTACTGCCTTATCATCCAATTTTCTGCGATGTTGTTCAGGCACTAGTGCATATGCCAAACAACCAAAAACACGCAGATGAGCAACAGATGGCTTGCGGTCATGCCAAGCCTCATATGGAGTGATAGACTGCAGCGCTTTAGTGGGACACCTATTCAGTACATATGCTGCACACATGAGAGCCTCAAGCCAGAAACTATGAGGTAAAGCCTGACTCGTGACCATACACCTCGCCATCTCCATGAGTGACCTATTCTTTCGTTCAGCAACTCCATTCTGTTGAGGTGTATACGGCACTGTACACTGGTGTTTTATCCCATGTTCAGCCAGAAATGCATTAAAATCAGAAGACATATATTCCCCCCCTCGATCAGAACGGAGGGTGCCCATTTTAAATGCTGACAGATTTTCAACCAAAACCAAAAACTATTTAAAGCACATGAACACTTTGGACTTTGCTTTGAGTGGATATATCCATGCATGCCTAGAAAAATCATCAATGAAAGTCACGAAGTAAAGGTAATTTCCAAAAGAGGGTGTCTGCATAGGACCACGACATCACTATGTACAAGCTGCAATTTCTGTGTAGCCCGAACTGAACCATCTTTTGGAAAGGAGGAATGTTGTATTTTGCCCAAATTACAGCCTTCACAAACATGTTTTACAGGTGCCTCAAGCTTGGGCAAAGAAGACACCATATCAGATTTCTGCAGGCGTAGCAAACTAGCAAAATTCAGATGACCAAAGCGTGCATGCCAAAGCTTTGCATCTGACATAGCCTGAGAATCATGAAATGCACATGCCGAATCATTCACAGATCTTTCATAGTCTATGAGCTTATACAGCCCACGACATAAAATGCCAGAAGCAAGAATAACATCGCCATTTGACAGATCATGAACTGTACATCTGTCATCAACAAATTTCACAACCAAGCCAATCTTGGCTAATGTAGAAACTGATAACATATTCTTCTTGATCCTTGGCACAAATAAAGCATCTGACAAGCTGAAAGAACTACCATCAACATTAGTCAGAATGATCTTACCAACTCCCATAACATGATAAGAGGAGTTGTTGGCGCATGTGATAGTATTCCCTGTAGGGGCAGGCTCGAGTGAAGAGAAGAAACTGCGCTGCAAGGTAATATGTTTGGTCGCCCCACTGTCAAAGTACCAAACATCTGAGTCCACTGCAGACATGCACTGCTCATGAGAAGATGGGTCAAAATTGCAAACAATAGTAAATGCCCATTCTTCTTCCTGCACAAGATTAGCAGACTCTGTTTTTGGTGTAGAGGCTTCTACAACAACCATTCCAGCCTCCTTTTTCTTTGCCTCTTTTGCAGCCAGTTTTGGACAGTTCTTTATGATATGGTCATTCCCTTTACAGTACTTGCAAAACAATTTCTGCTTTTCTGATTTCTTCTCATCTTTATCCTGGTTCTTCGAATGTGCAACATTTGCAGATTTCTGCTTACTAGTAGAAGAGCGCCATTTTCCTTTGCCCTTCTGACTAGCCAGGATAAGTGTATCCCAAGCATCCCTAGCTGTTCTGCAAGAGCCAATATGGTAAGTGTATCCCAAGCATCCCTAGCTGTTCTGCAAGAGCGAATATGAGGCTGTTCTGTAAGCATCCCTAGCTGTTCTGCAAGAGCGAATATGATGCTTGGCACGTTTGACAGACAAAGCTATCAATGCATGTGCAACAGAAACAGCAACACGAATAGGAATCTGTGGAATATCATCTTCGACAGCATCTTCATAAGCTGCAGCACCTGTATTTGCAGTACCTGTTGTTACAGGTGTAACAGGACGTCTTTCAACACCCTGCACAATGTTCCACAATCCTTTTGCAATCAAAACATGTCGCATCATATAAGCCCATAATGGGTAGTTGGTACCATCCAACTTATCCTCAACAGCCAACATACGGAGTACATCACTGCTTTCAGCCATGGCCGATGACTAAAATACCTTGATGCAGAAAATTGACTGTATCTCAAAAAGTTGAACAGAACTGCCCAGACGAGTACTGCTAGACTTGTAGCAGACTTCGAGACGCTTAAACTGGCGAACAAAATCTGGTATATACCTTTGGCACAAAAAGATGAAATAGCCTGCACAAGCACTGCGATAGTGCGTTCGGAGGCACACTGAGTATGTTCACCAAAATTCGTGCGATTTTGAGACTGCAAACTAGGGCAATAGGCGTATATACAAGCCGGGGGAAAAAAGCCTCCTAAAGAGGGAAAAAAGTTCCCCGGCGGTCCTAGTGTGTTCACACACATCACTACCTAAATATATCAACAACATTATGTATGCATGTATGTGTATGTGTGTGCATGTCTCTCTATGTGTGTGTATGCATATATGTGTGTGTATGTGTGTATGTGTGTGTGTATGTGTCTGTGTATATGTATGTGTGTGTATATGTATGTGTATATGTGTGTGCATCTGTATGCATTATGTGTGCATGTGTGTATGCAACATTATTTGTGTATGTGTGTATATGTGTGTGTATTTGTGTGTATGTGTGTGTGTTTGTGTATGTGTGTGTGTGCCTATGTGTGTATATGTGTGTGTGTATGCATATGTATGTGTGTGTAAGTGTGTGTGTGTGTGTGTACGCATACCTTGTTGTTGGTAGATGCGTCTCTCTCTCTCTCTCTCTCTCTCTCTCTCTCGGTCGCTCTCTCTCTCTCTCTCCCTCTCTCTCTCTCTCTCTCTCTCTCTCTCTCTTGGTCTCTTCTTGCTCGCATCCAAATCCCGGCACAAATGTGGCGAGAGAAATCAAATTTTTTTTTTAACATTCCAGAGCATCGCATATGCGACACTCTGCAGTTTGCCAACGTCACTAATCCCGTCGCTAGCGAGCGACGCTCTGAATTTAGCGTCGCATAAGCGACGCTAGCATCGCTTATGCGACGAAGGTCGGGGAAAAAAAATTCAAAAATTGTACCGTCGCTTATGTGATGGGAGCGTCGCATAAGCGACGGTACCCATTTTTTTTCCAATTCGGGGGCGTCGCTACGCCCCCCTTTTTCTTGTAGTGATATAGACTTGGAGGGGGCTCTCGAAAGTACATCATATGTGGGATAGTTCTCCTTGAAAGAGAATGAATACAGAGGTAGAAGCAAATGGCAAGGTACTCAAATACGAAAGAGATACAATATAAAATGAAAATAAAATGAAATGGAGTTCCTTAGATACAAAATAGAGATGCACTCATGCAGATACAAATAAAATGAAGTAAGAGAAATCATGTCATCAGTAAAAAGTCCTTATAAAATGAGAATAGAGAAAAACACTAAAATATCAAGCCACATTATTGGAGTCCCTAATTATATTCTCATAGTGTTGGAGCAAAAGATATAGTCTATGATAAACAAAAAATATTCTCGTAAGTGTGAGAGCTCACTATTTAAACTACTAAGTGTTATAGGTTCTTTCCTTCAATATTTCTTGTAATGGATAATTTTTCACAAGGTCACAGAGCTCACTATTTTAACCTACTAAGTGTTATAAGTTTTTTCCTTCAATATCTCTTGTAATGGATAATTTATCACATAGGTCTATATGTTTTTAAAACTGTTATAATTATATAAACAAGAAGCACGCAAGATAATTAAAGAGAAATAATAAAGATATTCATAAGTCTTTCATCCCCCTCATGAGGATACATGTACCGTTTACTTTATTGTCGCAAGTAACAAAAGTCTCTCTATGTTTATAACGGGGATTACTCTAATTCTTATAACTAGCAAATTTAAATATATAAGTTTTTATACAAAAGTGTTTTAAACTAAAAAAAGGAAGAAGGATACAAAAGAGTTAAAGAGAGGTACAAATAAAGTTGATAACTTTTGGTTCCTTTCGTGAGGATACACTTAGTCTTTCTTACTATTTTCTTTTTATATAAAGGAAGTTCGGCATTAGCCTACTCTCTCGGACTTGAATTAAATAAAGAGAGAAAAGTACAAGAGAAGGGGACTAGTGCCCACGGGACCCCCCAAATCCCACAAAGCAGGGAAGCTTTTACAGAGCTTAGATGGCATTACAAAGAAGGTTAATCACTCTCTCATCACCCTCATGAGGGGCCCACTTGGGTTTAAGCTTGTTATTGATCAAAAGGAGAACTTGATGGTGCCTAAAGGGGGGGGGGGATTTCTTACAGTTAACAATCCTTTTGCCAAGGAGGACCAATGATTTCTCGATTGAACACTCCTTGGGGGAGTCTCCGAAGTTGAGAGCACATCTTTCTCGCCAGATTTTCCAAAGGACCTCCCCTCTGATGGCATTCTAGAGAGTCGCGGAGCAGCCAATCGCTTCACCCAGCAGGGCCTGCTGCCAACTGAGATGTCTCTGAAGTCTAATTTTGTTTCCAACCGTCTGCTAGAGTCTCTTGGAGTTTGGGCAAGTAAAGAAGATGTGTGGAACATCTTCGATGGACCGGTGGCAGCGTTTGCACCAGGGAGGGATCCCACAAAGTTTGCTAGCTTTAAGGTTGGTCCAGATTCCATGATGAAGAATTTGCCATAAGTGGACATACTTTTTGATTTCTATGAGGGGGTGTCAGATAGCCATGAACTTCATGCCAGATAGCCATGAACTTCTTACTATTTTCGAAAGGGAACACTGTGTAGCGCTTGAAATTTCAGATCTTTTTCAATCCGGAATCCTTCTTCCTCGGTAGTTTATGGATTTCTCTAGGAACTTTTTTTGGGGTGGTTTGTTAAATTTTTCCGCACATCATTCCTTTCATATTGTTAAGAGAGGTTTCCTTGTAATGGAATTCTTGAGAGCCAAGGAATTCTAAAAATATTCTTATGGATTGACAAAGTAAGTAGCTTATGGATTGACAAAGTAAGTAGCTTATGGAAGGAATGAATGTCCAAAAAGCTGATCAATCTAGAGAAAGTGAAATTCTTAAGGAAATTCAAGTACTCTACCTCGAGTAGAAAAACTAAGGTAGTTGCCATAATGTCCAACAATGTAGCTCATGTGGTTAGCTTGTTGGCCTCCCATGGGTGGAGAGAGAATCAATCCTCATGGGTCACATTGGCTGAAAAAATCATCATCCCTGTGCTAACATGAAAAGGTGCATTTTAAGATGTCTCTCATTAGCTTTCAAGCATTTTTGGTGGACACTATCGACACTAGCATTAAGAGGCATGCTTGTTGTGTAGTGTTTCATTACCGTAAACAAATTTCTTTGTCTGAGGTTAGGGTTGTCGATTTTTAGTTCCTATCCTCATCCTTTGGCTCAATTCATTTTTAGTAGGTGTTAGGTGTTCTACACATGGAGGCCATGCTTGTTGTGTAGCGTTTTATTATCTTAAACAAGTTTCTTTGTCTAAGGTTAAGGCTATCTTTTTTTAGTTTCTATCCTTAGACATTCCTTGGGCCCAGTTCATTTCTAGTAGATGCTAGGTTTTCTACACATGCTTATATGGGATTCTCATAGTCTCGTGGTATTATGTCATTCATAGTGGTGTCACACTTCAATAAGTTCAAGCCATTGGAAAAAAAAAGTTGGTCTTGTCCACATGCATTAGTTTGGCTAGCTGGAACCTTTGCCTCTTAAGGCCAAAGCAGGGGTTCAACCCCTACCAACAAGCGATGCACATGTAATGGGCCTTAGCCCAACTTGTATTGCCTTCAGGAATCATGATATATCTAACCCCTCCGTTTGTGGGATATGCACGATCCCATGTGTATTATGTGCACCTTCACTTGAAAAGAGTAGGCTTTGGCCAAACTTCCTTTAGAAAAAGAAATTGATTCCACGATAGTTTCCATGATGGTAAATCTCCAAGTCAGCTCCATACTCATAAAACAAGCAAAAACTAAAGTCAATGTTGACATGCATTAGTTCAGTTGGTTTGAGCTATTGTCTCTTAAGGTGGGGGTGAGGGTTCAACCCTGCTAGTTGTGGTTGACATTTGTTTGGCTTTAAGTCAATTTAAACCTAGCTTTTTTATCGCCTTTCGGATGTCATGCCTGTGTATTGCCTTTGGGAAATCCAAACCCTGATTTGTGAAATACAAGAGGTCCCATTCACTTATAGAGTTGTTCTGTCAATCAATTCAAGCAAAAGAAGATTAAGGTAAAGTTAAACTTCCTCTTAAAAGAAAAAAATGAAGACAATTTGATAAACAATATTTTATGGTCGTCCATGGTCATGTCTACCAATGAGCAACTACAGTTTTGCCCTTTCGCACATGCAAAAAGCTTTATCACGAGTATCACGCCACAAATTGGATTTATGTACGGGCTCCATGGCTTCCTCCCTCCTTAAGTAGGTCTGTCTGCCTGGCGATATACCAGATCTACAATGATCCAGGAACCTGAGAGAACGAAGTGATCGTCCGGACAGAGATGCCCTCAGGGCGTAGAGCACTGCTCTCAAACTTCTGTGCTCTTCAGCGGGTGCTTGCTATGTCATTGCTGTTATGTCTCCTTGCAACCGTCCTGCGGGCTCCCTTTGCCCTTTGTTTTCTCGTGAATGACATCTCTTCCTCTACACCCTCCTTTTATGCTTTCGGAGCTTCCATGATCGATAATGGTGAGAATAAGATTGCCATGCCCTTCCGTGCGCTGTCCGAAAACGTGCCGTATGGTTCGGATTTCTTCAGCAAGTCGACCGGGCGATGGAGCAATGGCCGCAACCTCCTCGATTTTATGAGTGCGTTCTCCAGTTTTCGCGCTATAATTTATCTGCCGTATTCCGCATCCGTAGGTCAGATTTATTCGTTATTCTTTTTGCTCGATTTTCGACTACAACATAGAGCTGTCTGTTTCTCTCTTTCAGAATGACTCTTTGCTGCGTTCCCTCTTCCAACCCTTTAGCTCACACACATTCCAGAACTTCAGGTGCTCCTGATGCGTCCAATATTCGTGTCAGGAAGCGAACACCAAAGACTGAAAACTTTGCAATTATGGAACTAATTCTGTTTTAATAAGCTCAAGTTTTGCTCTGAAGCATTTTTGGCGTACAATAGTTTGTGAAAGCGTATGATTGATTGTCTGAAATATGCAGTGGAGGGGATTGGCTATTCTTATCTGGATCCCTACCTCAAGTCGATCAATGGAAACTTCACAAACGGAGTGAACTTTGCATCAAGCGGATCCACAGCGCGAAATTCCACTGCGGAGGGAGATGACAGTGCCGGCCTTTTCTGTTTGCTCGTTCAAGTGGATCAGTTCAGAGAGTATCAAGCAAGCATGATTTTGAATGCGAAGGGTAAGAGAAGGAGCAGATTAAGAGTTATAACAGAGAGAGAGAGAGAGAGGCGCACCAAATATGACCTGATGCATCTGTTCTGTAGGCCTCCACGAGCAAATGAGGGTGAAAAAGAAATTCGCAGACTCAATATATTTCTTCGAGACTGGGTCGAACGACTACAGCTTTAATGCTTTCCGGACAGATGATTACAATCCTACCCTCGAAGTCAATACAACGTTGACGTACATGAAGCGTGCACTTGAGGTACTAAGACTTGCATAATCACACGCTTTGTTCAGTCTCTCACCAAAGATATCGGGTCGATATCCTTCGTGCAGGTACTGTATGGCCTGGGAGCAAGGACATTCGTTGTTATGAATGTCACTCCTCTGGGATGTGCTCCTTCTGTACTGAACAGTGATGTAGGTAATGGAACTTACGATGCATATGGGTGCAAGGCTGATTGGCAGGAGCTCGTGGAACTTCATAATCAGCGTTTAACAAGCCTTCTGGAGCATTTACGAAATGAGCACGCTGATGCAGAATGGGTTCTTTTCGATGCCCATAGCATATTTTTGGATGCGTATCACAATCCATCAAAATATGGTATTTATAACATGTCAAGTTTTCCTTCCCCCTCTCTTGAATGCAGTTCATGGTTTTACATTTTCAATCAGACGGAGATCGTTAAAGAATGGTGATATATGGCTGTGCCAGGAGTTGTTTACCCTTTCAAAGCATGCTGTGGAGCTGGAGGTAGATACAATGTAAATAGCAGTGTCCTGTGTGGCGGAAGCCCGATGTATGTGGACGGTAAATATGTGCAATGGACAAAATGTGAAGATCCTACGCAATATATAATTTGGGACACCCTGCACCCAATGGAATGGTTTGCGTACTATATTGCTGAAGGATTTCTGAACGGCACTCACCTCAGCCCGAGCTTCAACATCTTGGAGAGGGTGAATGCTGTCAAACTCTCCAGAACGGACTATGATTTCATAACTTCAGCAGGCTAATGGTTGTCTTTTCATTCATCTGATTCCATTGAACCTGCAGCAATTTCTTGCGCTCGAATCGCAAGGTACATGTAATTCTAAACGAAATTCCATTCTTATTGTCCCACAATATCGGCCTGCTCAGTCTACCGGCAATCTAGGTTTGTAGTTCTTCTGCAAACATTTCTTCATTCATATTCAAGTTAGTTCCTCCGCTAAAATACCATTCGTTTGCTCTGTTCATTCCATCCTGTGATCAAATCATGAGCCTGTAGGTACTTGAATGCATAATTACTGAAGCATTCAATCATTTACAAACCTTGATCAGCATAATAAATATACTGCAGCAGTTCAGATTTGCTGATGCACGTATTGCATTCCATATCTATCGTAAAGGGGAACCGTTATGTGGTCTCCATCGTCAGGGAGTCGCTCTACATTCTTTACTTTCATTTATTTTCATGTACATCTAAGAAATAAGAAATATAAGTCCGGGGGAGTAGGCCTCAGCCGAACCTCCAAGAGGCAAAGGGCCCACACATTAGGTTGCATGGTTGGGCCCTTTGCCTCTTGGAGAGGGTGAGGGTTCAACTCTTCTTACGAAAAGAAAAAAGTGGACCTTAGGCCAATGTATTGCCTTTGGACATATGTAAACAAGTTGCTTTCGGCCAGTCCTTTCAAAGTGTCACCTTTGTGAATTCTAACCCCTCGTTTATGGGATATGAGGGATCCCATAAGTACTATGCCCTTTCACTTGTATAGTTGTTATTTAACATGAGTGTACCCACATGCTTTTTACCTTTATGCACAACTATTAAGTGCTTTTTCTTTTAGATTTCTTCAAAGAATTTTCAAATCATATTAGCAAAGAAGATATTATAAGTATTTCGAAGGAGAATTGCATAATAACTTTATGAAAATTATGAAGTTCTAATCTTGTAAGTGGATAATGCATATTAGTTTCATCTCATTTCCTTCTCTAATTCAAACATAGAAGCTTTTGAAAGTTGAAGCACTACTAGCTTTCTATTTTTGGGGGGGAAGAAGTCTCCATGAACTAAGGGACAATATTTAGTCTTCTTATCAAAATTTGATGAATCCTATTATAGATTTCGCCACGGCACACATCTAGAGAAGCTCATGAAGGAGACTCGTGCGGAAGCTCATCCACACACAGAGAAATACATGTCCTTATCCTCCCAACCATGCCCAAGCTCTTCTTACATGCACATGTAATACACACACTATCCCTCTATTCTTCTACCTTCCTAGTAAGGGAACTCATCCATCAAATGCCATGTGGCACATGATGCCAAATCTCTATGCAAACTATGTTTCACACCCTATCTCACATTTCCTTCCTCTTGAAGATATTCTCATCCTCGAAAATATCAATGAAATGTCCATAATGGTAGAAGAAATCACTAGGACTACCTGGATCCCATATACATGGTCATCTCTATCTCTTGCTTCCCATATCCTTCCCCTTAAGAGGTGCCAGAGCAATGCAAAGGTGGGAAACCATTTGAGTGGTGCCCACTATCTCCCTTGTACACGTAACATCCACACTATCACTCCCATTACTTCTAATGTCATTGAAGTGACATAAGTCCATGTTATGTTTCCTCTATGGAGTAATTAATTGAAGATAAGTGATGAGTGCCAAGTTAACTAAACTTTACCATACTATAATGGAGATAATAGACCATAAAATCCTATGAAACATAGAACAAAGTCCCATAATAAAATGACTCCAAACCCTTGTAGAACTACAATGATTGATTGACCCACGTGCCACAAGGTCTTCCTAGACTTGAGGGTACTCACAAGTAATAGTTTTTAGCTAAACTACCTTTTTTTCTATGCCAATCCATGATCTAGCTCACATATAAGAATTTGTTTGTCATAGAATGAAATCCCTACATTCCAATAATGAAGTATTCTTGGGTTTTTCATCGATAAACTTGGACTAATTTCTATTGGAAGAGTATCAATGGTACTAGTGCAAAGTCTAATATTTTTCTTCCTCTAAGTTTAGCATATGAATCTAAAAACATTCCTTCCTCATATTCAGATAATCCATAAGTACTCATCCTCTTAATTGATCATCAATCAACATCCTAATGAAGAAGCACAAGAGTTTGGTAACCCAATAGGTTAGATCTATCTCTTTCTCCTAAAACCATAAAGAAAGAAGTAATCATCGCATCCCTATTCTCTCTAATGCCAAGAACTTGAACTCCTTGTCTAGTCGAGGAACATTACATCTAAGAATTATAACTTCTCTCCTAGAGTCATCATGTGAGACTCAATCTAACAATCATGATTAACTCATCTCCCTATTCCCTTTGATAGGATAGAGCCACTCCTATCTAGATAATCTAAAGATGAGAGAGTAAAATCTCTCTCTCTCTCTCTTTAAAATATCATTTAAGGGAAAGATCTCTAGTAGTGGAATCTATTGCACTTTCCCTTTAACTTTGAAAGAGATTTTGTTGAATCCAATTTCTCTATTCCACCATAATTGAGAACATGCACCTATATTCTCCATGTTTTTTTTTCCAAAATAGTGGAGAATCAAACTTCCATATGAGGAAAACTATACTTAACAGTAGATTAAATGAATTCCTTTCAAAATCTAGACTAAAAGATGTTTTCTAAACAGCTCTTCTTTCAGTGGAAAACATACTTTATTCTTTTCTTGTGAATAAATCGTATTTTTCTCTCTTTTAAAGCATAGGAGCTAAAATGAGATATTTCAACTAAAGTTAGATCTCTCCTCGATCTCTAATTAAGCTAAATGCCACTATCTTCTTTTCTTAAAAGATAAATTTATGAATTCACTTTAGCACCCCTTCCATATTTTTAGGGTCTAAGTCCTCTTCTAAAATAGTCAATAGTGATATGACACGTATATCTATAAGAAGAAAACTACCTCTACCAACCATCCTCCATGTATGAATCTATATGATCGGATAATACTAATAGGATTATTCTTTTTGAAAACTATAAGTGAGTATGTGGTATTCGTAGAGATAAAATCTTACATCACATACTCGTTTTGAAGAATAAGTCTTCCCTACGCTATGAAGGAGAACTCCCTATCCAAAGGAGATGTCTAGTAAGAACTCTTCTTTGATCTTGTGGGATACTCCATCATGAATGATGAGTCCTTTTCTCCTTGGCCATAGAAGAAGAGTGCTTAAAGGGAAGTGGTTTCCCCCATTCCATACGAGTGGAACCTTCTTCCGATTCATGGTATCATACCTACACTAAACCTAATGTATATCCCATATACACACACACACACACACACACACACACACACACACACACACACACACACACACACACACACACACACACATATATATATATATATATATATATATATATATATATATATATATATATATATATATATATATATATATATATAATGGAACTATAATGGAAGCCATGTCCTCAAACAAGTGTAGTTTGGATCCTGTCATCATATAATGGTGGATATCCCTTTCTATTCCAAACTAACTAGTTCCTAGGTACAAAGAGTATGTCTAACTACTTTGCTATACACCCCAACACATATGTATTGGGTAAACCTTATATTCATCAATGAGGGATATATGCTCTAAATCATAGAGCTAGTGCCATAACTATGGCCTTCCTAACCTTCACTCGAATCACATTAGCATCCATTGATGCTCTCTTATGAAATCCATCTTTTTTATCCCTTCTATTTTGTTTCTTTAGTAGTTTGGTAAAGAATACTTCACCACTTTACTCAAGTGATGTGGAACAAAGAAACTAGTCACTCTTTGGGCATAACGCATGATACCCCATGGTCTCCTAATCGTATCATGAGACTCTTTTCATGGTAAGTAAACCTTCACTAAATTTGATATGCTCATATATATATATATATATATATATATATATATCTTTCATAATCCTCTATGCTACTTCCTAAAACCTTTAGGATTGCTTGTGCACATTCCTAATCGTGAAGGTGTATCTCCTTTCCCTAAGCAATCCTATGGTCAGAATCCATAAGGATTATTTCTTAGGATCCAGTTACTAATGAAGTTGCCTTAACTAAAAGCTTTGATGGTGATAAGTCCATAAGATTCATGCTTACAAGCATGATTATAACTTATTGTTGTTTGTAGTGGATGCATGTAAGCATGCCATGAAATTCTACTTAAACATACGTGTGTATATAACACCATGAGAAGATGAAAATTTCATCCAAGGAAATGGAGCTCTAAAAAGTTTTAAACATATCATAAGCATGAAGTCGTTGCGGTCCTATGTCATAAAAACCATTAGCAATAACATAGGGCTTTGCAAGTGTGACAGTCCAAGTCCAAGGGGGGGGGGGGGGGGGGGTTTAGCTTGTCCCCACAAGGAGAAGGATGGCCACGAGTTAAGGGGCAATCCCCTTGAGTAACCCGGAAGCCGACGCGGGACATGAGATGCAGGACGGCCCAGAGGCCGGATGTAGGGGAAGACGGGACTTAGTCCAAAAGATGCAAGGGACGCCCACTGACGGTGGGCCATCCCGATGTTTGATTGTCAATGAGTCCAAGGTTGGCGTTTGCCAAGAGGCATAGTGGCTCTCTTTTGCCACACACATCCAAAGACCCTTTACATGAGTGGGCAAGATGAGGGATGGACGGCAAGGCCGGCCATCCCATTGTTTACGTATGAGCCTCATCAAGGATGGACGGGGGGCGTTCCTGGTACCGGGCATCACATTCCAAGGGGCAACTGTTGTCCCCAAGAAAGGTGAGGAAGGGAAGGCTCAGAACTCACGCCCATGGTGCGTCTTAGCCCGGACGTTGGAGGCATTCCTATCCAGTCCGCCATCCAAAGGCATGCATGGTTACCACTCCCCTTATAGTTGCGCACAATTAGGCGCAGTAGGGTACACCACCCAAGCACCACAGGGGGCTGGATAGAAATACAGGGAGGCAGGCAAAGGGGCATGACATCCAACCCCTCTCCGACAGACTTCACATCCTCGAGAAGTCCACCTACGGGTGCAAGAACGAAGCCAGTTTGTGGTGAAGTCGAAAGGGTGATTTTTGTGATGGCTTTTGTGACTTTGCATGGTGTTCTTATCCTCAAATTTGGGGTAGTGTCCTTAGTACCACGGGTTGTCATGCGAATGCATATCTAAGGGAAACTTTGCCTAAATGCAAGAGAGCTACGAACCTAACACCGCAGGTTTGGATCGAAGCAAAGGGACTACGCGAAGGGATGGCTTGCCCCACTCCGACTGCCTCAAGACAAGCCAATGCTCCACATGAGCCAGATCTTGCATATGAACGGGACCTTGCAGTTTGGGTCATGGCACCTTTGCCTCTTATTAAGCTGAATGTGCCGGTTCGGGTCTAGGACTTCCAAGAAGATCCTATCATCAAAAGGATGGCCGTTCCCTCTAATTCAATTCACGACTGGTCATTCGGTTTGCCCTTGTGCTATCAAAATGGCTAAGTGGGCCATTCCGCTCAAAGTCAGAGCCAAAGTTGAACGCTTAGGCCCCAAGCCGATTCTAAGTTAAAATTTGCCCCTTCCCGGGTAGATATGATCCATATGGGTTCATCCCAATTTTGTGATGGGAGGGCCTCATTGCACCTTTGCCTCTTATTAAGTTGAATGTGCCGGTTCATCCCAGTTTGGGTCATGGCACCTTTGCCTCTTATTAAGCTGAATGTGCCGGTTCGGGTCTAGGACTTCCAAGAAGATCCTATCATCAAAAGGATGGCCGTTCCCTCTAATTCAATTCACGACTGGTCACTCGGTTTGCCCTTGTGCTATCAAAATGGCTAAGTGGGCCATTCCGCTCAAAGTCAGAGCCAAAGTGGAACACTTAGGCCCGAAGCCGATTCTAAGTTAAAATTTGCCCCTTCCCGGGTAGATATGATCCATATGGGTTCATCCCAATTTTGTGATGGGAGGGCCTCATTGCCACTCCACACACACCCGTTGTTTCCTTTCGGACGGTCCATAATTTTCAAGGTGCGACATAGCCCGAATGACAAGTGCCCGCCAAGGAAATTCCCACCAATAAAATGCGCCGATCGGCGGCCCTTCATCGTTTTGGCACATAGGCATAGATGTGCGGCACTTAGAGTGGCCTACATTCATGCCGGTCATTTCCATTTGGAAAATGGACCTATCAATGACCCTTCGACGTTGCGGCTCATAGGCATGAACGTGCAGCGCATTGCGCGGCTTACAGTCACGTCAGTCGTTTCTATTTGAAACTGGGCCTATCGATGGCCCTTTGACGTTGCGCACAAAGGCATGGACGTGCGGCGCGTAGAGCAGCTTACGGTCACATGGGCCGTTTCATTTCCATACTTTGCCCCAGCCTTAAGGGGACCCACAGGCGACGTCCATCAAGGCATGGACGGGAGGGCAAGGCCACACACCCGCCGATCAACTTCACTTAAACTTTGCCCTGGCCTCAAGGGGACCCGTGATCAACACCTACACCCAAGGCACGGACGGGAGGACAAGGTCACACACTTGCTGGCCACTTTGTTCCCAACTATGCCCCGTCCTCGAAGGAACCCGCCGGCAGCATTGCTCAAGGCACGGATGGGAGGGCAAGGCCACACACCCACTGGCCACATGTAATTGGGCCTATTGGTGGCCCTTCATCGTTTTGCATGTAGGCATGGACGTGCGGTGCAAGTAGCAGCATACAACCACGCTAGCCGTTTACAGTCATAGTGCGCTCCCCGGCCTCGTACAGCCCGACGCGAGGCACACACATCGTTTTGATGACCTCTCAACACGCTAACCAAAGAGTAAAAGACACAATATTCCATTCAATTAAAATTTTGGCATCAGAGCACTCATTACCTCGGCTGATGCGATATCCTCGCAGGAGAACATGGTTTGTTGGCCTTTATCTTCCAAAATGTCACTTAGCTTCGGGCACATAACAAAAGATTTAGCAATAATTGTGAAAGGGACATGGTCTTTGAAGGTGGTCAAGTGGATTAAGCACTATACCCGACCGGCCCACCCGCGGTGGAGCACGATGGGACTACCCTGTGTCGCTCCCTGATTTTGAATCTCATGGACGGGGGCCCCTCCCCCAAGGGACGTGACTTACGGTGGCACAGATGCGACTTACGGTGCTACCCTGCCCAGAGAACAAGGTGGCCTTACCGGCATATGGAGGATGGTCCCTCCCTCCTCCCAACGGGAATGCTGTGGAAAAAGTCGACGGGGGGCTAGACCCGAGAGAGAAAAAGTGAACGGGAGTGGGCCGACAAGAGGGTCGGGCCCATAAGCACATTGATGGGCAAATCATTGTGCCTTTCCAAAGGATCATGAAAGATGAGGGTGGTCTGCCACATCGATCCCGAGACCTGTTGCCACTCGGGCCTAAAGCACAGATCCACTTTCGTTTGCTGACGACTAATGCGGAAGCCGACGATGACGTTGCGACGTACATGTAAAAATTATGCCGAAGATGAGTCGAGGCCCAAGCGAGGACCAACGGCGAACATATCCATGTAAAAAAGAAAATTGCCCTTTTTATCGACGGATCAACGACTACTACGGTCGACGACAGATTCACTGACGGACCGAGAGCCGAAGCTCTGATACCAGTTGTGATGGTCCAAGTCCAAGGGGGGGTTTTGGCTTGTCCCCACAAGGAGAAGGACGACCACGAGTTAAGGGGCAATCCCCTTGAGTAACCCGAAAGCCGACACGGGCCATGAGATGCGGGATGGCCGAGAGGCTGGATGTAGTGGAAGACGGGACTTAGTCCAAAAGAGTGAGGGACGGTCACCGACAGCGGGCCATCCCGACGGTTGATTGTCCATGAGTCCAAGGTTGTCGTTTTCCAAGAGGCATAGTGGCTCTCTCCTCTGCCACACATGTCCAAGGCCCCTTAACATGAGCAGGCAAGATGAGGGACACACAATCGGGCCGGCCATCCCACGGTTTACGTACGAGCCCCATCAAGGATGGATGGGGGGGCGTTCCCATTACCAGGCATCTACCCACATTCCAAGCGGCAACCGATGTCCCCAAGAAAGGTGAGGAAGGGAAGACTCAGCACTCATGCCCATGGTGCATCTTAGCCCGGACATTGGGGGCATTCTTGGCCGGTCTTCCGTCTAGAGGCATGCACGATTACCACTCCCCTTATAGTTGTGCACAATCAGGCATAGCAGGGTATATCACCCAAGCACCACAGGGTGCTAGATAGAAACACAGGGAGGCAAGCAAAGGGGCATGACAGCAAGCCCATAACATACAAGCCATATACTAAAGCATTAGGCACCATACCCTTATTGCATATTCTCTTAACATCTTGCAATTACGTTCCTTGTAAATCATCAAACAAGTATGTATTTAGAAAGTTGGTCTATTCTTCTCTTAAACTTAAAACAATGATCATTCAGTCACAAATCCATGTGTGTATATACTAACATATTAGAACATAAGCCATAATCCCTTATATATGTCTTTGAAATGGTTTGATGTTGTAATTGAATGCATTCAAGCTTTTCGATGAGACTCAATACCTCTTTACTTTTTGTCTTCCAGTCCTAAAATGAGATTCAACATTCTGATGCCCTCGAAACACTTCCTAAAATATCAAAGAGAGTCAAATGATTATAAAAAGTGATGCAAATATGCCCAAAAATGCATATGTAATCCATTTCAGGACCAGAAGAACTTTTTCAAGACCTACAAAAAATCTCAAAATGTCATATACATCATGTGCAAATGCCTTAAAGTATTGAAATAACTTCAAAGTTGCATAGAAATAGAAAACTATAGTTCCAATATTCTTTGTGTAATAAGAAAAATGATTTTGTGCTATTAGAGATGAGACAAATCACATCCAATTTGGAGTTTCTTAGACTAAGATATGGCCCCTACAAGTGTGACATGACAAACTAGTCAACAAATAGACGTGTTGGAAAAAGAGAGGAAATGTGATTTATGATGTGCCCAAAGGCTCTCTTTCATCATGCAAATCCTATATTTCTATCCATATTATGAGAGAGTATTATATGAAAATACTTTAACATATGTTCATATTCCTAAATCCTCTATTCTCGTAAGAATTTTCTTCCCAAAACATGCACGAACAACAATTTTTTACCCTCTTGCAAAAATAATAAATGGGAGGTTTTGGTTAGCTTTTATTCCTTTTCTAATATGGATTTTCTTGATCATGCTAATTTCCTACGATAATACGTATACCATATTTCATGTGTTCATCGTTTTTTCTATGATAATCCTCTTGATCTATCCCTTTTCCTACTTTTGAAAGTGAAAATTTGCAAGAATTTGCACATGAAGGGTCTTTGAGGATGAATAATGCCTCCTAAGCTCATCCATCTTATTAAATGAATGATTCCATAGGAAATTCCATATGACATGCTCTCTATATGCATGTTCTTCCCCACCAATCCATACCTAATGTTGCTCCTTTTCCCTCCCTCACAATGGGAATTTATTAAATTTATGTGTTGGAATTTTTCTCAGAAAGTGAATGAAGGTGTTCTTTGGAGAGCTTTGTAAGCTTCTCCTAATTTATACATACTACCCTTATATATCGTTTTCATAAAAAACCCATGCCTAAACCAATTAGTTTTCCCTCTTCCAAAATAGGAATTTACATAATACAATATCCAAAAGTATAAAAAAAGGTGGAGAAGGGGTCTTGAGGAATCCATAAGTCTCACCTTCGCTACAAATTCTTAAATTTAATAATTCTTTATGGGAGTTTATATCCCATACTTCATGAATCTACCATCTTTCCCTTAGAATTATTATCCAAGCCTCCTCTTTTCAATCTCCAAAAAAAAAAAACAGATTTTTTTATAAAATTAACTCCTAAAAGCTTCAAAACAATAATGGAATGGGATTTCAAAAGAGTCATGTTCTTACCATTCTCTGCATCTTCATGTGGAAGATTACATCTCATGCTACCTTTATATATCATTTCCCCCGAAAGAAATGGTCTTGAACTCTTCCTTTTCCTTTTCCGAAAATGAGGTTATTGCTAAAAGTCAAAAACTTGTTGAGCTTACTAAAGATAAGTAGTCATGCTTTCAAAGGAGAACATGCTAAAGGCTTGGCAAGTACAACCCAAAACTTGGCAACGATAGTTGTAGTCTTGGCGATAACATTGGTAAAATAGCAGAAACGTTTTTGAGTGGACGATGAAGAATCTATAAAATTATGCATAGGTGTTTGTTGGATAGCTCATGTGGCTGTCAAGAAATTAATGAGGGTTCAATCCCCACCTCCTAGGGCTACATCATCTCGAAATCTCTTCATATGTGTTTGTTGGATAGCTCATGTGGCTATCAAGAAATTAATGAGGGTTCAATCCCTGCCTCCTATGGCTACATCATCTGGCTTTACACACACTTTGATACTAGTATTGTAAAGCGAATATTTCTTTTGTGATGGCACACAACTACAAAAGCTAAGTCAGGACCCCCTCTTGGCGAAAAAGAAAGAAGAATCTAAGAAGAGAAAGGATAAGGTCCCCTCCCGCAAAGAGGGTAACTTACGATAATGATCATCATCTCGTTAAACACTAGAGGGCTAACCGATCCCTCAAGAGCAACCATCATTGGTCAATGGCTTCAAGACATTACCCTAAACCCAGAATTTATCTATATTTAAGAGATTAAAATTGATGACGGGGTCATCATCAATCGAGAGAAAGAAACATGGGGCAAAACGAAACTGCACTTGGATTTGGTCGAATTCTAAGATTTGAATGGCTTTTCGTGGTAAAATTTCCAAGCGGGCGAGGACCTGAGGAAAGCTGGGTGGGATAGATGATACATTGCTCATACCATAATTCATCAGTGGGGCCGCCCTTCCTTCTCGCAATGCACTGACCTTGCCATCTCTGATCACTACCCGATCGTTATCATTTTTTTTTGCCACATCCTTAAAAGAAAACAAAATAGAGAATCGATCCCCCTATTGCTATACTCAAATGGAAATGTATGCAATATGGATAAAGATAATTTTGGGATCATTGAAGGGCTTTTTATGAGACTCTTGGGGATCGTGACCCCCCTCTCCCACCATAGATGGGACTGCATGGCAGCCATTTCTAGAGTTTCCTCTCATAGGACCCCACTCAACCTTCGTTCCCTGCTTGATGCCCCTATCTCGGAAGCAAAAATCGTTGAAGACATTGATGCCCTCTCTTGTGGTCAAAGTCCGGTGTCGGACGGACTCACTAATGAGTTCTTTAAGTCCTTCAAGTTGGTGGTCACCACCCCTCTTTGTCTGGTTTGGCAAGAGGCGCTCGAGTTTGGTGCGCTTCCGACTTGTCTCAACAATGGCAAAGTTAATACACAAAAAAGGGGAAAAGAATAGAATTGAGAACTGGCATCTGATTACGATGCTCCAAACGGGATATAAGATCATTGCCAAAGACATAGCCAATAGAATTTCTAGCCATCTGAGAGCGTGGTTAAGCGAGGACCAAAAAGGTTTCGTCAAAGGCATGTCAATTTTGGAAACCATTATAGATATCTGGGAAGGTCTCGACTTTGCAAATGAGTCAAGACAAGATGTGGTATAGATATCTGGGAAGGTCTCGACTTTGCAAATGAGTCAAGACAAGATGTGGTCTTCCTCAAGATTGACATTGATAAAGCCTATGATAGGTTGGAATGGGAATATATTCTGTAGTCTCTTAAAGATCTCGGATCTAGTCAGAAATTCATCAAGATGATCTCGATCCTTCTGGGAAACGTGTCTTCTCAAATTAATGTTAAAGGAAAACATTTTGAAGGTGATCAAACTTAGAAGATCGATTAGACAAGAATGCTCGTTGGCTCCCCTTCTCTTTGCCATTGCCACGGAAGGGCTTGGCCAGCTGGTGGAGCACTAGGTGGAAGCAGGTAATATCAAAGGCCTTTGATTGCCTCTTGACTGTGGCCAAATCACCATGAGACTTTTTGTCGATGATATGAACACATTTGTCCACATCGATAGTAGCAGCTTGGAGATGTTCTGGAGGTGTGTGGATACTTTCTGCATAGCCTCTAGGGCCAAAGTCAACCACTGGAAGATTGCTTTCAGAGCTATTGTTGGGATCCAGCCTGACCTTCTCATTGATCATGGCTGTTAAATCATTCCACAAGGCCAAATTTTCTGGCTTCTTGGGATTCCCTTGGGGTTTGGTATCTCGATGGAGCAGCGGTGGAACTGGGTGCTGGCCAGACTCGAAAACAAGCTAAACTATTGGAGAGGTATGAAAATCAATCTCGTTGGTCGTGCAATGGTTATCAACACGTTCCTCATATCTTCGAGCATCTACTTCCTTTCTTGTTGGAGACCGTAAGAGGAAGATATATCCAAACTGAAAAGTATTTGCAAAAACTTTCTTTGGATGGGCGACCACAATAGGAAGGGGGTGCCTAAAATCAAGTGGTCCATCTGCACGAGCCAAAGAGATAGTGGAGGCCTTGGCATTCTAGACATTGGGTGCATGGCTAACAAACTAGCGGCAAAATGGATGATTAAGGCGTGGTGCAATGGGGAGGCCTCATGGGCCAAGTTGATCTTCAGAAAATCAAGAATGAGTTGGCTCTCATGGGATTCCCGAATTGGAAGAATCTTGACGTTCTGACCCTTTTCTTTTCCTCGATCCTGGTCTTCCCGAAAGGCTCGAATCTTGTGTGCTACCTATGCAAGAGTTGGAATAAAGTCAAAAGCTTCACAAGAATAAGTGAAGATTGAAACTGGGCTGCTGGTATCAGACAAGAGGACTCTATCTAGTTCCCGATCCATGGCATCCGGACCATGGAATCTTGGAACATTCGAAATGCCAAAAGGCTATGGAACGAAGGCTTCAAAAAATGGAAACATCTCTAGAAGTAAGACACCAACCAGTGGATCAACTTTGAGGATATTGACCCTAGCGTCAACATTTCCTATGAAGAATAGAACACTTTGCAAAGCAAACATCTCGCCTAGGACGGCTCTAAAGTTCGCCTCCTCATGGGGCACGACGTGCCGAGCTTGTTTGGTCTCAGATGGCACAATGGTAATTACCTATAAAAAATCCCGAACATCAAAGAAACCATTCATTATCTGGTTAACCTCAACAAGAAGTGGTGCCTTGTCCTCCTAGGGCAAATTCTTCATCGTGGAATCTGGACCAACCTTAAGGCTAGCAAAATTTGTGGGATACCTCCCTGGTGCAAACATTGTTACCGGTCCCAACTCCAACAGGCTTTGGCAGATTGTCAAAAAGAAAATTAGACTTCAGAAACATATCAGTTGGAAGAAAGCTCTGCTAGGAGAAGCGATGAGTTGCTCCATGACTCTCTGGAATGCCATCATAGGGGAGGTCCTATGGAAGTTCTGGTGGGAAAGATGTGCTTGCAACTTTGGTGACTCCCCCAAAGAGTGGTCGATTGAGAAATCGTTGTTCCTCCTTGGCAAAAGGATCGCTAACTATAAGAAATCCCTCCCCCTTCAAGTGTCATCAAGTGCTCCTTTTGATCAACATCAAGTTTAAACCCATCTGGGCCCCACATGAGGGTGATGAGAGGGTGATTAACCTTCTTTGTAATGCCATCTAAACTCTGTAGAAGCTACCCCGAATCTGTGGGACTCGAAGGATCCCATAGGCACTAGTCCCCTTCTCTTGTACTTTTCTTTTAATTGATCCAAGTCCGCGAGAGTAGGCTAAGGTTGAACTTCCTTTATCTTAACAAAAAAAACAGTTCATCCACCACCACATAAAGAAATTCATGTCCTTATCCTCCCATCCATGCCCAAGATCTTCTTACATACACGTTTCATATACACATTATCCCTTCATTCACTGTTGATATATTTAGGTAGTGATGCGTGTGAACACATTAGGACTGTCGGGACACTTTTTTCCCTCTTTCGGAGATTTTTTCCCCCCCCGGCTTGTATATACGCCTATTGCCCTAATGGGCTACTTATCTTTGTACATTCTCTTCTTCTTCCTTGTGCTGTTTGTGTGCTTCCACAGATGTCTAACTCCAACAATTGGTATCAGAGCAGGTCATCGCCTCATCTAGGGTGTCGTCGACACTCCTCCGACTGTAGTCTCAAAATTGCACGAATTTTGTTCTTTTTGTGCCGAAGGTATATACCAGTTTTTGTTCGCCAGTATAAGCGTCTCGAAGTCTGCTACAGGTCTAGCGGAATTCGTCTGGGCAGTTCTATTCAACTTTTTGAGATACAGTCAATTTTCTGCATCAAGGTATTTTAGTCACCTGCCATGGCTAAAAGCAGTGATGTATTCCGTATGTTGGCTGTTGAGGATAAGTTGGATGGTACCAACTACCCGTTATGGACTTATATGATGCAACATGTGTTGGTTGCAAAAGGATTGTGGAACATTGTGCAGGGTGTCAAAAAACGTCCTATCACACCTGCAACTGTTACAACTAGAGGTATTGAAGCTGATGCAGAAGGTGTCGAAGATGATGATATTCTGCATATTCATGTTCGTACTGCAGTTTTGGTTGCACCTACTGCAGAGCAGATTTGTTGGGATGGCAGAGATGCCCAAGCACATGCATAAATAGCTTTGTCTATCAAACATGCCATTATTCCTCACATTTGCTCTTGCAAAATAGCTAACGATGCTTGGGATACACTTACCACATTGTACCAAGCTAGGAATGAGGCTCGTGTTGCTTACCTCAGAAAATAGTTGGAGAGTGAGCACATGAATGAAGGTGATTCTATGGACAGTTTCCTAACAAAGATCAAAGACTTGAAGGAACAGTTGATTTCTGCTAATGAGGTTATACCAGATAGCTCACTTGTGCAGACCGTTCTGAATGGTCTTCCTAATTCATATCAGAGTTTTGCTTCTACTCTTTGGTTGATTATGAAAGGCAATCCAAACCTTGTCATTTGAGGAGTTAGTCTCTGTTCTGTTGCAGGATGATCAGTCTAAGTAGAACAGGTCCATTATGCGTGTTGCAGATCAAGCTTTTCTGGCTAGTCAGAAGGGCAAAGGAAAATGGAGCTCTTCTACTAGTAAGCAGAAATCTAGAAATGCTGCACATTCGAAGAACGAAGATAAAGACGAGAAGAAATTAGAAAAGCAGAAATTATTTTGTAAGTACTGTAAAGGGAATGATCATATCATAAAGAACTGTCCAAAACTGGCTTCTAAAGAGGCAAAGAAGAAAGAGGCTGGAATGGTTGTTGCAGAGGCCTCTACACAAAAAACAGAGTCTGCTAATCTTGTGCAGGAAGAAGAATGGGCATTTACTACTGTCTGCAGTTTTGACCCATCTTCTCATGAGCAATGCATGTCTGCAATCGACTCAGATGTTTGGTATTTTCACAGTGGGGCAACCAAACATATTACCTCGCAGCTCAGTTTCTTCTCTTCTCTCGAGCCTGCCCCTACAGGGAATACTGTTAGATGCGCCAATAACTCCTCTTATCCTGTTATGGGAGTTGGTAAGATCATTTTGAATACTGTTGATGGTAGTTCTTTCACTTTTCCAAATGCTTTATTTATGCGAGGGATCAAGAAGAACCTGTTGTCAGTTTCTGCATTAGCGAAGATTGGCTTAGTTGTGAAATTTCTTGATGACAGGTGTACAGTTCATGATATGTCAAATGGCGATGTGATTATTGCTTCTGGGATTTTATGTCATGGGCTGTATAAGCTCTTAGACTATGAAAGATCTGCGAATGATTCGGCATGTGCAGTACATGATTCTGAGGCTATGTCAGATGTAAAGCTTTGGCATGCATGCTCTGGTCATCTCAATTTTGCTAGTTTGCTACGCCTGCAGAAATTTGAAATGGTGTCCTCTTTCCCAAACTTGAGGCACCTGGAAAACATGTTTGTGAAGGCTGTATTTTGGGCAAAATGCAGCGTTCCTCATTTCCAAAAGATGGTTCTGTTTGGGCTACTAAGACATTGAAGCTTGCACATAGTGATGTCTGTGGTCCTATGCAAACAACCTCTTTTGGAAATTATCTTTACTTTGTTACTTTAATTGATGATTTTTCCAGGCATGCATGGGTATATCCATTGAAGGCAAAGTCCGAAGTGTTCATGTGCTCCAAACTGTTTTTGGTTTTGGCTAATCTGTTAACATGTAAAATGGGCACCCTCTGTTCTAATCGAGGGGGGGAAGATACGTCTTCTGATTTTAATGCATTTCTGGCTGAACGTGGGATAAAACACCAGTGTACAATGCCATATACACCTCAACATAATGGAGTTGTTGAATGAAAGAAAAAGTCACTCATGGAGATGGCGAGGTGTATGGTCAAGAGTCACGCTTTACCACATAGTTTCTGGCTTGAGGCTGTCATGTGTGCAGCATATGTATTGAACAGGTGTCCCACTAAAGCGCTGTAGTCTATCACTCCATATGAGGCTTAGCATGATTGCAAGCCATCTGTTGCGCAGCTGCGTGTTTTTGATTGTTTGGCATATGCATTAGTGCCTAGACAACATCGCAGAAAATTGGATGATAAAGCAATAAAATGTATTTTTGTTGGGTACAGTTCTGAAAGTAAAGGCTATCGTCTATATCGTCCACAGACTAAACGCATTCTTGTTAGCCGTGATGTTGTTTTTATAGAAGATGCTATTCAGCCATTGCTTTCATGTACTAAGGAGACATATGTTAGCTCCAAAGACATGTATGATACTTTGCTGCCTCTTTTTACAGGTGGACAGTCTAGTGCTGGTCCTAATGAGGCAACTTCTCAACCTTTGCAGGTTTCATGTGATGATGCAGATAATTCCATTTCTGATGCAGATGTACGTGATGCACTTATTGATGAGAGAGCTGATATTGAGCAGACAAGAACTATGCCAAAATGGCTAGTGCAGACCTTGCGTGATAGCAAATTAGATGCTCCTCTCTCATATCATAATCGTTCAGGCTCTCATAGCTTCTTTTGCATCAGATTGCTATGCTATGGCTACATCTAGTCTCTGTGATGAGAATGAGCCTGTTTCGTTTGATGAAGCATAAAATTTAAAAAATTGGATGGCTGCTATGCAGTCTGAATATGATGCTATAATGAAGAATGGTACTTGGTCTTTATGTGACTTGCCTCCTGGAAAGAAGGCCATTGGGACTAAGTGGCTATACAAGTTGAAGTGTAAGCCTGATGGTAGAGTTGACAGGTATAAGGCTAGACTTGTTGCAAAGGGTTAGGTGCAAGAAAGAGGCATTGATTTTGATGAGACCTTTGCACCTACTTGCCGAATGAGTACTATTCGTAGCATCTGTGAACTTGCAGCTCATCATGGTTGGAATGTACATCAGTTGGACATTAAAACAACATTTCTGAATGGTGACTTGCATGAAGAAGTGTATGTTTTTCAGCCCCATGCCTTTGTGTAGAAAGGGCATGAAAACCAGGTGTGCAGGTTAAAGAAGGAATTATATGGTTCAAAGCGAGCACCACGTGCTTGGTATGAGAAAATACATGCCTATCTGATTGCACATGGTTTTGAGAACAGTCCAATTAAAAGCACCTTATATGTTAAGCATGCTAATGATGTGATTTTGATCATTGTTGTCGATGTTGACGACATGCTGCTCACTGGTCCTATTGAGAAGCATATTGCTGATTTTAAGGCTGATTTGCATGCCTCATTTGAGATGTCTGATTTGGGGCATCTGCATCACTATTGGGCATTCAGTTTATGCAAGTTGATGGTGGAATGGCTTTGTGCCAAATGAAATATATTGACACATTATTGTAGCGTTTTGGCCTTGAAGATTGTAAGCGTATTGCCACTCCTATGGAGGCAGGTTTACGATGGAGTCTTCATGATGCTAGAGATGCATTTGTTGATGTTCTCTATTAGCAGGCTGTTGGATGCTTGATTTACTTATGCATTACTCGGCGAGATATTCAATTTGTTGTCTCACAGATGAGTAGGTTTATGCATTGCCCAGGAGTCAAGCATTGGCAAACAGTTAAGTGCATCTTTCGCTATTTGAGTGGTACTCGGCTAGTTGGGTTGTTTTATTCCAAGGGGGGATCACTACTGCCAGATTTGCATGCTTTTTCTTACTCTGATTGGGTTGGTTGCTATCACACTCATCTGTCACCTAGTGGCTTTTGCTTCATGCTTGGTAGCTCATGTATATCTTGGTTGAGCAAGAAGCAACCTACTCTAGCCACTTCCAGTTGTGAGGTTGAGTATAGGGTAGCTTTCACAGCTATTGTTGAGTGTGTGTGGCTCAGACGCCTTATGGCTGATTTGGGTGTTGGTCAGTTTTCTGCCAGCACCATCTTCACTGACAGTCAAAGCGCATTGGCAGTTGCAAGGAACCCTGTGTTCCATGCTCGCACTAAGCACATTGAGGTGCATTATCACTATGTCAGGGAAAGGTTCTCTGCTGGGGAGATCAGCTTGGCATATGTGCCCATCGAGGAAAACATTGCAGACCTTTTCACGAAGGCTTTGCCTAGGGAGAAGTTTGAAGCTTTCCACAAAGCTTTGGGATTACTTCCTTTTGTGGAGTGATTTCCACATAGTTTGGCACTTCCTTATACATGAGTGTCAGCTCCTTGTTCACCACATCACTCCCAGGGGGGATTTGTTGATATATTTAGGTAGTGATATGTGTGAACACACTAGGACCGCCGGGGTACTTTTTTCCCTCTTTAGGATGTTTTTTTCCCCCGGCTTGTATATGTGCCTATTGCCCTAATGGGCTACTTATCTTTGTACATTCTCTAGTAATACATTTTGTATTGTGTGTTGTGATCCAAGCTTCTTCTCCTTCCTTGTGCTATTTGCGTGCTTCCATAGACGTCTATGTCCAACACCACAGACTAAACGCATTCTAGTTAGCCGTGATGTTGTTTTTGTGGAAGATGCTATTCAACCATTGCTTTCATGTACTAAGGAGACATCTGTTAGCTCCAAAGACATGTATGATACTTTGCTGCCTCTTTTTACAGGTGGACAGTCTAGTGCTGGTCCTAATGAGGCAACTTCTCATCCTTTGCAAGTTTCATGTGATGATGTAGATAATTCCATTTCTGATGCAGATGTACATGATGCACTTATTGATGAGATAGCTGATACTGAGCAGGCAAGAATTATGCCAAAATGGCTGGTGTAGACCTTGCGTGACAGCAAATTAGATGCACCTATGTCATATCATACTTGTTCAGGCTCTCATAGTGCCTCTTTTGCGTCAGATTGCTATGCTATGGCTGCATCTAGTCTGTGTGATGAGAATGAGCCTATTTCATTTGATGAAGCACAAAATTCAGAAAATTGGATGGCTTCTATGCAATCTGAATATGATGCTATAATGAAGAATGGTACTTGATCTTTATGTGACTTGCCTCCTAGCAAGAAGGCCATTGGCACTAAGTGGGTATACAAGCTGAAGCGTAATCCGGATGGTACAGTTGACAGGTATAAGGCGAGGCTTGTTGCAAAGGGTTATGCACAGGAAAGAGGCATTGATTTTGATGAGACCTTTACACCTACATGCTGTCTGACTACTTCGGAGCATTTATGCACTTGTAGCTCATCATGGTTGGAATGTACATCAGTTGGACATTATAACAACATTTTTGAATGGTGACTTGCATGAAGAAGTGTATGTTTTTCAGCCCCGTGGCTTTGTGCAAAAAGGGCATGAAAACTAGGTGTGCAGGTTAAAGAAGGCATTATATGGTTTAAAGCAAGCACCACGTGCTTCGTATGAGAAGATACATGCCTATCTGGTTGCACATGGTTTTGAGAACAATCCAACTGAAAGCACCTTATATGTTAAGCGTGCTACTGATGTGCCTCTGATCATTGTTGTCTATGTTGACAACATGCTTCTCACTAGTCCCATTGAGAAGCATATTGCTGATTTTAAGGCTGATTTGCATGCATCATTTGAGATGTCTAATTTGGGGCATTTGCATCACTATTTGGGCATGCAGTTTATGCAAGTTGATGGTGGAATGGCTTTGTCTCAAACAAAATATATTGACACATTTTTGCAGCGTTTTGGCCTTGAATACTGTAAGCCTATTGCCACTCCTATGGAGACAGGTTTACGATTGAGTCTTCATGATGCTGGAGATGCATTTGATGTTTTTCTCTATCAGCAAGCTATTATATGCTTGATTTACTTATGCATTACTCGGCCATATATTCAGTTTGCTCTCTCACAGATGAGCAAGTTTATGCATTGCCCAGGAGTCAAGCATTGGTAGGTAGTTAAGCGCATCTTTCACTATTCGAGTGGTACTTGGCTACTTGGGTTGTTTTATCCCAAGGGGGGATCACTACCGCCAGATTTGCATGCTTTTTCTGAATCTGATTAGGCTTGTTGCTATGACACTTGTGTGTCCACTAGTGACTTTTGCTTCATGCTTGGTAGCTCCTGTATATCTTGGTTGAGCAAGAAGCAACCTACTGTGGCCACTTCCAGTTGTGAGGTTGAGTATAGGTCAGCTTTCACAACGACTGTTGAGTGTGTGTGGCCCAGATGCCTTATGGCTGATTTGAGTGTTGGTCAGACTTCTACCACCACCATCTTCACTGACAGTCAGAGCGCATTGGTAGTTGCGAGGAAACCTATGTTCCATGCTTGCACTAAGCACATTGAGGTGCATTATCACTACTATGTCAGGGAGACGTTCTCTGCTGGGGAGATCAGCTTGGCATATGTACCTACGCAAGAGAACATTGTAGACCTTTTCACGAAGGCTCTACCTAGGGAGAAGTTTGAAGCTTTTCGCAAAGCTTTGGGCTTACTTCCTTTTGTGGAATGATTTCCACATAGCTTGGCACTTCCTTATACATGACTGCTAGCTCCTTGTTCACCGCATCACTCCGAGGGGGGATTTGTTGATATATTTAGGTAGTGATGTGTGTGAACACACTAGGACTGTCGGGGCACTTTTTCCCTCTTTAGGAGGTTTTTTTCCCCCGGCTTGTATATATGCCTATTGCCCTAATGGGCTACTTATCTTTGTACATTCTCTAGTAATGAATTTAGTATTATGTGTTGTGCTCCAAGCTTCTTCTTCTTCCTCCTTGTGTTGTTCGCATGCTTCCGCAGACGTCGAACTCCAACATTTAAGTCATCAATCAAATGCCACGTGGCACATGATGCTAAATCTCTATGCAAGGGATGGTTCACACATCCTATGTGAAAAATCTCTATCATCACTTGTCTCTCAAAAAGCTTGTCCTCTTGTGGCGTTCCCTTAGGAAATTGAACACCCCACAACTCTCCTTAAAAGCCTTGTGGCCTTGAGGTACTTTTATACTATTATAAGATGATTCATACATAATTCTTATTTTTTGCAATATTTGAAGATTATTAGAGAAGGATGTTGGATCACCCTCCCGTTTCGAAAATTTTTTCACCATTTTACACTTTGATGAATCTCAAAAGCTCTTCCTTAATTCCTTAATTCCTTTTTTCACATGTCCTAGGTGGATTGGTTGAGCTTTCACCTCTTAAGGCAAAGGTCATGGGTTTGACCCCCTGTGGGGTGTTCCACATCTATGGGCCATAGGCTTGCTTATACCTCCGTTCTACTACTTTTGGACCACTAAAAAAAGATGCCTTTAGGATGCCCTTTCCTAGTGCTTCTTTCGATAGTCTTAGCGCCCCTGCTTTGTGGGATACAAGGGGGTCCCATGGGTACTATGCCCTTCACTTGTATAGTTTTTCTTTCAATCTAATTGAAGCAAGAGAAATTAGGCTTCAACCAAGTTTCCTCTTAAAAAGAAGTCCTTAATTTCTTTTGGATAACTTCGCATACGAGTAGAGATTGCTTTTTTCTATAAGGAGTTCCTTCAACTTTGAAGTATGATCTCCCGTCTCACTCACAATAATTTATTCCTCTCTTAGTTTTTGAGTTGGATAATGGATTAATGCCTTTTCGAAAGGGAATTGATGAGCAAATAGTTCTTTCAGATTTACATATTATGTGGATTCGAGTTAATACAAATCATTCTGATGTCTTTGTGACCTCATACAATGAGCATGATGTGTATCCTCAAGGAGAATTCATTAGCTTCTACTACTATTCTAGATATCTCTTCAAGCTTGGAAATGAAGAACATGTGTTCACATGAAGAAACATGGTCGACTAGAGTAGATTCATTGAGAAAGAATTTCTTGTGCATGCATTTATGAAGAACATAGTACAAGTCGATGGACCAATATCACCCACACCCTTTTTAGGAGGAGGTGGTTACTCTCAAGTTCTTCAAAGAGGTGGTCAAATGCTATGAAGTACATTGAGTTGTTTCGTTTATGAAGAATTAAGTGAAACCGCATGTATCATCCAAATGAAATGTATCTTTCCAACCGTGTGTTGAGAAGAACGATTCCGATACACTAGCTGAAAAATATTCTAAAAAGATAACTCTTTTTGTTCGATCCTTAAATTCCATGGCATCATGACGATTTGATGCAAGTCTTTCGCGGCCAAATGCAATATATGAAGAATTGGTAGGAATGTTCATGGAAAATCATTGAGATGAATGTTTTGAATTGTTCCGGACTGATGTGAAGTAATTAGGGATGTGCCAATGTAAATATATTTAGAACCCTCTATGCAGCCTAAGCTTGAACCTTCCCAACAATGTGACACACACACACACACACATCTTTCCATGTGCTTTCTTTGCAAAAATTAGAGGGAGAGATTACACTTGATATTTAGAGTCATTTTGTGATAGACATGGGAAAAATTAACAAAATACATCATGCAACACTAGTTGGGATTCATCTTCATCATATCCATAGCCATTGAGAGGATGTTTGTTAGAAATCATAGCAAAAACGTGGAGCTTTTACGCCCCGTTAGAGAGCTCAAGGCTCCCCCAAGGAGGCAATAACCCACAAACATGCATTTAGATGAACATTTGGCCATCGATAAGATAGAGGGAGAGAGAACTATAGCCATGTTTGCAAGTTGCATCATGCCCCCATTGTACTCTCTGCATCTCAAGAACCTTCATGTGAACCTATTCTTTATTGATCTCTTACCCTAATGGCAAGTGAACATAATGAAAGACCTAGTGAAGTAGAAAAACTTAGAGAGGTCAATATTAAAAATAACTCTAGGTTACACCAATAGTCAAAAGAAATATATTGACCTAGATATCAAACATCAAGATGCCAACCATGCATCCACGAGTTCTTTTGAGCGTATGAAATACAGCAAAGAGAATTGAGATATATTGGAGGAGTTTCATTATATATGAAAGACAAAAAATCTATAATCAAAACCTCAGCCTCATCCACTCAATAAACTAGTCCTCAAGCATCTCACTTTGGTAACATGAGGTGGTAGAACTTGAGGAAGTGAAAAAATAGGTGAGTTTTTGCATTTTGTTTAGATATATATACAAAAACTGTGTTTGAGATGTGAAAAATATTGTAAGCATTTCTTTCAAGTAGTCGGAGTTGTAAATAGAAGAGGATGAAATTCATCAAGAGAGGTATAACTGCAAGGGAGCTAGCCACGGTAAGCTATTTTCTCTGTCTTTTCAGCTATCCCAAGTCTCTTCCATCACTAGGTATACTTATCATAAAATTTTTATTCAACAAAATCAACAAGCCAACCATATACCTCTTCAAAAAATCATCCATAATTCTTTGGGTATGTAAAATCCTAGCCCAAGTAGGAAAGGTGGTTCTCATGGAGAAAACGTTAGCACTATATTTTTTTTATTTCTATCTCGGAAGAGAGGCTATCCACAAGAAATACGTTTTGAACTATGCATTTTATGTGTTGCTATGAAATATAGAAGACTCTAAGATGCTCATGTTACATATGATCAATACTCCACCCTCAAGTGACCACAAATGGTCCATGGTGCTCTAAGTTGTAAGCCTCACATTATGAGGAAAAGCCATTGTGAGAGCTGGGACATTTGTGAACCCTAACTTCTAAGTAAGATGAGGTCTATGTGTGACGGTTGATGGTTATACATGATCTCTGTGATCATAGACATTAGGTTAGGTAGGGCACAAACTTTTGGGCCATTGGGTTGCCACTCAAAGAAAAAATAAAGGCCCTATGGAGACACATGGTTTCCCCATGGAACCTTAATGGGGGGAGTGCAGAGGGGGGCTTGCCCCCTTCTGTAGGATCCGGGGGGCCTATGCCCCCGGCCTATAGAACTTTTTGTCGTGGAGATATTGTGAGATTGTGTATTTTGATAACTATTTTGTATCTCCCAACTATGTTTATCTATATCGATTCCACTTGTAAAAGCTATATAAGCATGGCCTAGGTTGAGCTTTGCATAGCATTATGCACTAGTAAGCCCTTCATCTAGAGTTTTTCTAGATTTCCATCTAAGCTCGACACTGGGAGTGCACAAGTGGACAACACCATCATTGTAAGCATTATGCTTGGCAATCTGAGAATTTGAGTTCTCTATCTCTTAGTTTGTGTCTATCTTTGTCTACGTTTTTCTCTCAACTATGTCTATTGGTCTATTCTATTGTGCCCATACTTTTTTACATGGTATTAGAGCTCAAGAGGCTTTGAATGGTGCAAAAGCAAAAATGCAAAGGTTGTAGAGGTTTCAATGACAAAAGAGAGAAGATGTCAAGCAATACACCATCATCTACAACTGGGAATCAAGGTGGTTCTTCAACAAAAGTAGGTGGAGCAGAGACAGGAGCAGGAATGATGTCGGTCATCCCAATGTTGTGGATATGACCACCAACCTTCATGGAAGGTAAACTTGCTGGTATGAACTACACCCTATGGAAGTTTAAAATCACGTCTATCCTAGGACCTGTGCTACTCAACTAACGATTTAGGAACGGATGACTCATAGGTGTTGAAAAGTGGTGTGTCTCATCACATGACAAGCAAAAAAGACCTTTACAATTCCTTACAGCCTCTAAAGGAACCCATCACTATAAAGGTAGGCAACAATGCCAGATATCCTGTAGAGGGTGAAGGTACAATTTCTTTCATTAACTCTAATGGGGATGTTAGAAAGCTTTCAAATGTGTTGTATGTTCCATAAATCAAAGAAAATCTACTTTCAATAGCTTCTATAACTGATCAAGGTCATCAAGTATCTTTCAACAAGACAGGAGCTAAGATTATGGACAATAATAAAAACATTGTTGGGACCTGCATAAGGAGGAACAACCTGTATGAGTTGTGTACTCTTACAACCACTAAAAGTGTGGGCACAAGTAAGCTATGGCATGAGAGATTCAGCCACATTGGATACCCTGTACTGAAGGAGATGCATCGCATGGGTATGGTTGCACACCTATCATCGATTGAAGAAATGAAGGAACCATGTGAAGCTTGCATGTTGGGCAAGAAACAAAGGAAGGTGTTTCCACAAGAAAGAAAGAATAGGGCAAGCCATCCTCTAGATTTGGTGCATGCTAACGTGTGTAGAAAAATACCTACATACGCCTTGGGTAGATCTTCTTACTTCATGTTTCTTGTTGATGACTATAGCCGAAAGATGTGGGTGTACTTCCTTCGCAATAAGGCTCAAGATTTTGGTATTTTTAAAGAATGGCTTTAGCTTGTTGAAATTGAAACAGGGAAGAAGACGAAGAAATTTTGGACAGATGACAGTGGTGAGTTCACATCAACAGAGTTTGAAGATTTCTACAAGAGTGAAGGAATCAAGCATCAACTCATAGTGGCACATAATCCTCAACAAAACTATGTTGTAGAACATCAGAATCAAACCATCATGGAGATGGCAAGTTGAATGTTGAAGGGAAAGGGTTAGCCTAATCAATTTTGGGTAGAGGTTGTCAACACTGTTGTCTACATCTTGAATCAAAGCTACACAGAGGCACTTGATGGAAAGACTCCACAAGAGGCCTACAATGGTAAAAAGCCTTATGTTTCCCATTTCAAAATATTTGGAAGTGAATGTTATGTACATGTTCCAAATAGGGAGAGAAACAAGCTTCAACCAAAAAGCATCAAATGTATCTTCCTAGGGTCCAATGAAGATAAGAAGGCTTATAAGCTTTATGATTCTGAGGCTAAGAGGATCACGGCGAGTCCCAATGTGGTGTTTAAGGAAGACTACCCACATTTAGTGGAGGAGGAAAAAAGAGCTTATCATCATGCAAAGGGGCACTCCACTATGAACATGTCCCAAGCGTTATTCCTTCTACACAAGAGAAGGAAGCATCATCTTCAGATGATGAGTCTCAAAGTCACGAACCTATTGTCACCCAAGTGGAAAAGTCAATGAAGCACCTTTGGAACCGAGATAGAAGGCATTGAATCAGATTTGTGGACAGTGAGAGGAATTTCAGAGATCCTTCTAAGACATGCAATGATTGCATGGGATGATTTGAAATCTTGCCTCTTGATTGGCAATGATATCCCTCATTTGGAAGGCATGAGGCAAATGAGTTAAAAACAATTGACCTTATCTCGAGAAACAAAAGAAATATTGGGTTCTATCAAGTTCTTAAACCAAAAAGTGGTGCATGAACTGGTCTTGGATTAGATGGTATTTCAAGTTCCAAACCTATGGTACTCGCTTATCAAGAACAAGAAAACAGTTCTTGTGTGGCATGTCCTCCATAGGGTGCTATGGACAACTATAAGAGCTCATAAAATCTACGATGCCCCTGCCCCCTTGGTGTAAGCAATAATTTGGTGGCAAGGAAGAGCTTTCTCATCTTTTCTTTTCTTGTTCTAGATGTTTCTAGATCTATCTCATCCTCAATAAGCTCTTCATGCTACATTATGATTGGGGAAGTGATCGGTTGCTCTTTTAATCTGTAGGATGCCATTAGAAGTGAAACACTCTTGAAGATTTGGAAGGAAAGATGTGCGATCAACTTTGACAAGACTCCAAGAGAGTGGTCAATCGAGAAATTATTATCATTCTTATTATTATTATCATTTATTTATTTATATATTTAATACAATTGAATCTTTAGATGTGTGGGATATAGATTTCAAAGAACAAACACATAATCAAGTACCCCTCTTACCTCCAACACGAGGATTCAAGTAGAGCCGAAAAATTGAACTTGAAAATTTAGGGTGATACTCAAACGTCTTACCACTATACTACACCTTCTAAACAAAGAAACATTGAACCAAACAAGTTACCTTCATTATTATCTAGATGTACACATGTCCATATACCACTCTTATGTGATTATTGGCTACATCATGCTTATGTACAATTTGTTAGCTAATCAAACACAAATGCATAATTTGTAGATCTTGAGTGTATCTTTTTATACTTGCTACTATGTTGACAACTTACGCATACTTGTATGTCCTTCGTGTTTTGTAATTACGAAGCGGCATCATATTTATAAGTCCTCCTATTGGCGATCCTTATTTTACACTTCCTTCCAAAACAATCTTCCTTTCAAAATTTTGTGCCAAACAAGCTTTAGGGACCCTCTTAATATGCTTGTTTTAGCCCCTATTATTGAGTGTGGAATATAAAAAGCTTTAGAGACCCTCTTAATTTGCTTGTTTTAGCCCCACAAAAAGCCAATCTACGTAGGCTAGTCTAGGAATCATGTCCATGCGTTCCTTTTGGATCCAACTTCTTTCTTTTCTATACCATTCTAGAGAGTCGTTCATTACTACAAGCCCTTAATCTTGAGTTATTTGGCTCTAAATGTACCCTATGTGAAGATAGGTTTTATGGTAGTAATAAAGAGCTGGCTAGATACATTTTTCCAAGTCCCCATTGCCCAGCTTTAGTATTTCCTCATTCTATAGTGAAATTCGTGATATTCGAATGAGGGAACCTCTTATATGAGAAGGAATTTTTGCATTTGGAAATTATCTGATCCAGGACTTTTGGTAATTAATTCAGGCTTTGATAATCCATTTGATAGACAATATGTAACTAATCATTCTCATCATGCTAATTATTTAAAGACCAGACTTATTGATCAATAGATAGGAGCAAAAGTCTAATCAAAACTTGCTCTCATAGATAGTTTTTAGAGCGTAGAGTATAGGTCGTACTTATTTATTTCAATTATGGTCTGAAATTTAAAATATGGGCAATAGTCATAGAATGTTCACGTCGTTGAAAATTAAATTAAAAGTTAAAATAAGGAAATATGATCAAAATTCTGTGGTTTGAAGACAATGTTGACGTTTAGAAATCAAGCCTGTTATGATTCCTGCCTAAGTATAGTTAGAGTTTTTGACCCCTGCTTTGTGGGATACAAGGGGTCCCGTGAGAAGTATGCCCATTCACTTGTACAGTTGCAATTTCAAAGTTAAAGTTGGGGAGTAATCTTCGACTGAACCTTCATTAAAAAATATATTAAAATCAAAATAAACAACACATACTCATTTACGACTCCATCTAACTTTGAGACAAAAGCTAAAACCTTACTTTATGGATGTTTCAAAAGGAGTGGTCCTAGCTAAAAGACCATCTCAAATGGCTACAAAGAAAAGAAAACACATGTCTGAAATGGGTACAAGAAAGAAATGGCATGGCGACAATATATTAGATAATTAAGACTTTTAATAATTTCCACCTTTGAGGCACATGCAAACCTACATGCTAGAAGGGGAAGGTACTTGAATTGTTTTCCTTCACCATCACAAGATCGAAACTTGCAGACTTCAGAGTGCCAAAAGTATGTGGTTGATGGCGCATCGTTTTTTTTATCAAAAGGGAGTTCGGTAGAAGCCTACTCTCCCAAACTTTAATTAATAGAAATAATACATGTACAAGTGAATAGGGGTTGCTCATTCACTAATTCAGAACATTACAAAGAAGGTTGATAATCCTCTCACATCCCCGGTGTGGGGCCCACTTCCTTTTGATCGTGTTGCTCTCTAGGAAAAACACTCTATGATGTCTAAAAGGTGGGGGGCTTCTTACAATTGGAAATTCTTTTTCCTAAAAGGAAAAGAGATTTTTCAATCATCCATTGTTTAGGATGGCTTTCAAAGTTGGAAACACATCTCTCTTTCCAAATCTTCGAGAGGGTCTCACCTCTTATAGCATTCCAAAGTGCTCAGGAACATCCAATCGCTTCACCTAACAAAGCTTGCTTCCAATTGATTTTTCCTTGTATCTGCATGATCCTTTCGAGGGCCTGCGAGACATAGATGGACTTGAGGCACAAAAAGAAGAGGTGTCCCAAGTCCTCGTTGCCATGTAGCCATTGTTTGCACCATGAGAGGACTTTTGCATTGATCTTCGCAACGCATCATTAATCTTGTAGTTTATGCAAATCAAGTGTGGTTGCATGGATTGTAGACGGCTTTTCAAGGTCTTCAATCAATCATTAGCTGAGGAAGCAACAAGCCGTTCTTTTTTTTTAATATAAAGGAAGTTCGGCATTAGCCTACTCTCCTGGACTTGAATTAAATAAAGAAAGAAAAATACAAGAGAAGGGGACTAGTGCCCACGGGACCCCCCAAATCCCACAAAGCAGGGGAAGCTTTTACAGAGCTTAGATGGCATTACAAAGAAGGTTAATCACCCTCTCATCACCCTCATGCGGGGCCCACTTGGGTTTAAGCTTGTTATTGATCAAAAGGAGAACTTGATGATGCCTGAAGGGGGGGGATTTCTTACAGTTAACAATCCTTTTGCCAAGGAGGAATAATGATTTCTCAATCAACCACTCCTTGGGGGAGTCACCAAAGTTGAGAGCACATCCTTCCCGCCATATTTTCCATAGGACCTCCCCTCTGATGGCGTTCCAGAGGGCCGCAGAGCAGCCGATCGCTTCTCCTAGCAGGGCTTGTTTCCAACTGAGATGTTTTTGAAGTCTAATTTTCATTCCAACCGTCTGCCAGAGTCTGTTGGAGTTGGGGCAGGTAAAGAAGATGTGTGGGACATCTTCGATAGACCGGTAGCAGCGTTTGCACCAGGGAGAAATCCCACAAAGTTTGCTAGCCTTAAGGTTGGTCCAGATTCCATGATGAAGAATTCGCCATAAGAGGACAGACTTTTTGATTTCTATGAGGGGGTGCCAGATAGCCATGAACTTCATGTCCCACCGAAGCCGCATCCATGATAGGCACCACTTCTTGTTGAGGTTAACCTGATAGTCAATCGTTTCTTTGATGTTCGAGATTTTTGATAGGCTATTCCCATTGTGCCATTTGAGACCAAGCGAGCTCGATGTGAGAGAAGGCGAGTTTTGTGTTGATCCCAGGCGAGACATCTGCTTAGCAAAGTGTTCCATTCTTCGTATGAAATGTTGACGCAAGGGTCAATATCCTCGAAGTTGATCCAGCGATTGGTGTCATGTTTCCATAGATGTTTCCATTTTTTGAAGCCTTTGTTCCATAACTTCTTGGCATTTTGAATGTTCCAAGATTCCACACTCCGAATGCCATGGATCGGAAACCAGATAGAGTCGTTTTGTCTGATACCGACTGCCCACTTCCAGTCTTCACTAATTCTTGTGCAGCTTTTGACTTTATTCCAACTCTTCCATAGGGAGCACACGAGATTAGAGCCTTTCGAGAAGACGGGGATCCGGGAAAACAGCAAGGTCAAGCTATCAAGATTCTTCCAGTTTGGGAAACAAGCCGTTCTTTTATTTACCCAAAGACCAGAAGTAATTATGAGAGGATATAAAGAAACTATAATGCCTCATAAAATGTCAAGTCTATCATGAAGTATCATGAAGGGTTGTGCATGCTAGCTGGGTTGGCTAGGCCTTTCACCTCTTGAGGCAGGGGCAAGGGTTCCTCATTATCTACAGGATAGTGTGGGTCTAAGACCAATGTAAAACTATGATATTCTTGTTGAAATCAGTTCTTCTTGTGTCGCCTTCGGGCACTTTAATCCTTGCTTTGTGGGATACGAGGGGCCTCATGGGCACTATGCCCTTTCACTTGTACAATTGCAATTTTAAAATTAAAGTCCGAGGGAACACTACAAGGAATACGGGCGTGTAGCGACGGTTAACGCGACAGAATTTCGTCGCTATAAAATTGCAACTTGCATCGGAATTACCGTCGAGCGCGGACCGTCGATTATACGACGCAAAAAACGACGGTATTTGCGACGCTTCCGCCTAACGTCGCTTAAACGACGCTTGTCAAAGGCGTCGCTTAAGCGACGCTTTTTTGCGTCGCATAAGCGACGGTCCTTACCGTCGTATAAGCGACGGTGCGGACCGTCGTATATGCGACGCTAAGCAAATGTCGCTTATACGACGACGCGTTGCATCGCTTATACGACGATCTGTTGACGGACAAAAATTAAAACGTTGGAGGCTCTGTAATCGGCATTTTCACGCATCCGATCGAAGAGCTCTCCAACGTTCGCAATTGCGCTGCGCTTACGAGCTGAAGCAAGTATATGCAGAATTGTTGTTTTGCTTAAGCTCTCTGTTATTGTCTCCCTCTGTCTTTGTTTCTCTCTTTCTACATCTTTCTCTCTTTGAATTTTCTCTCTCTCTCTCTAGATCTCTCTCTCTCTAGATCTCACTCTCTCTCTCTCTAGATCTCTCTCTCTCTCTAGATCTCTCTCTCTCTCTAGATCTCTCTCTCTCTCTAGATCTCTCTCTCTCTCTCTCTCTGTCTCTCTCTGTCTCTCTCTCTCTTCTCTCTCTTTATTGCAGGTTACTCAAGAAGCTAACCAAGCAAAAACTATGGATCACAATTGTAAGTACAATGTCTATTATTTGTAGATCATTTGAATTGTGTTATTTTCATTACATACCATACTCACACTTATTGATATGCACTCATACACTTATACATGATGAAGAAGCACACACACATGCATATACCTACATATACACATATACATGCACATACACACACATACACATAGAGTTATACATATACACACACATACACAAGAACATGCACATATTGATACATACATATACACTTATACATGCTCATGCATATACATACATATGCACACATACACATGCACATATACACATATACATGCACATACACACACATACACACACATACACATAGAGTTATACATATACATGCATATACATATACACACATACACATGCACATGCACATACTCATACACACATATACACTTATACATGCACATGCACATACATACATATACACACACATACACATGCACATACATACATATACACACACATACATATACACTTAGGTACACACATATGAATGAATTATATAATTAAAGTATTAAAACACATGCTTAATATAAACAATAATAACAATCAATAGAACAAAACTCTTCATTACTTAATACCATACACACAGTTCAACTAAAATCCTAATCATCATCATCATGATCATCATCATCATCAGCAATATCATGATCATCCTGATCTTCCTCATCCTCATCCTCATGATCACCCTGTGACGATCGAGATCGTCCCTCCTGTGTCTGTCTCTCCACCTCATCCATATTTGTCTCCCCATAATACTCCTGTATTACATATAACAAACATAAATCAATAAAATAATTAAAACATTCATAACAACAAAATAATTATATAAAATTTATAAATACTCACAAAGGCATCAGGATGATCTTGTATATACTCGCTCAAACGCCGATATCCAAAATGTGTAGCATACTCGATCTCGTGTTTCGTAGGATATCGGCCATAATCCTTTCGCTGCAATGAAACAAATAAAAAACATTAGTTACTTGCATTTTAACTAAAATAAAAAATATACTCACAATAACACATATACTTACAAACATAGCTACAAAACCATTATGGCCCATTTGGCCTAAGTGTGATGTGGGGCCCGACTCCACTCTCTTCTTTGCAGCAGCCTGTTTATTTAAGGAAAAAAATACATAAATTAAATTAAAAAATTACTAAAATATCTAAAAATTATAAATATAAACTATTAATTTGTGTACCTTCTGCTGAGGAAATGACTCCTGAAGACGTAGCTGTCTACGAAAAAACTGCCACGACTCAGGTGGTATGTTAGCTCGCCTCTTATTTTTTTCAACCATACAATATCTCCTGTTAATTTAATCTCAAACAGAAAAAAAAGCCAGAATACATACACATATATACACACATATACACATACACATACACATACACATACCCACATACACATATACATGCAAACATATATGCATGCATATATGTATATATATACACATATACATACATATAACATAAACACGCATATACATATCCACATATATACGTACACACACATGCATGCATATACACTCATTCATACAAAATACATGCATTTATCCCACAATAATATGTGTTGTGTATATGTGAATATGTGTGTATGTATAAATGTGTATATGTGAATATGTGTGTATGTGTAAATATGTATATGTGAATTTTTTATTTATGTAGATAATCAAATTATTAATATCAAATACCATTATTTGTAGATTCTGATCAATCAGATGGAACTCCACCACCGTCTCCTCATCGTGCAACGACTTTATACTGTAAGTATATGAAATATTTAATGGATACATAACTTATATATATTTTTTTATGTTTCTTATGATGTAGATTCTGATCAATCAGATGGAACTCCACCACCGTCTCCTCATCGTGCAACGACTTTATACTGTAAGTATATGAAATATTTAATTTTAACTATATTTGATGGATACATAACTTATATATTTTTTTTATGTTTCTTATGATGTGCAGATCCTGATCAATCAGAGGGTACTCCACCACCTCCTACCCATGCAACGACTTCACATGTGTCCTCCGATAGGAATAATGATGAATTTTACTATCAAGAGCATATTATATGTTGGTGTAGCTCTTGTTATGGCACGTATCGAAGACCACGATTGGAATGTATTCAACATGAGGCAGAGTATGGTACTTTTGAGCATGCACCATCACCTAGTCAACGTGATAATGCTTGGGTATGTATTTTCTATATATATTAATGTCATTTTTTTATTTAAAAACCATGTATAAAATCAAATTATTATTGATATACAGGAATACTTGCTCGATGATGATGATGATGATGATTTTTCTCATAATGTTAATATACCTCGTACACGTCATGGACTTGCTGTTCATCAATTACAAGCAGAGGTTTCTAGAAATCCTCTACCTCCTGGTTTAGAGAATGAAACGGCTGGAGATTATCCATTGCCAGCTCGTGATCGTTCTTTAGTACAAACATATGATAGAAGAAGATATGGAGGATGGAATAGAGGACCACTTCCTTTAGATGGAGAGGTTTTCAACTTTTGGGGTAATCGCTATATGATTGCTCCATCCACTATTACTAATGCTGGTCGTGGTCTCTTTATTGTAGAGGATTTGTATGTGCCTCCGAACTCTGAAGTCACTCTTATGTCATTTTGTGGTCCTATATATGGATGGGGAGATTGGCATCGACTTTCACGTTATGTTCAAAGCATGAGTACTTATGGAATATGCTTGAACGCAGCATCTCTTACTAGTAGAAGGATTTTACATGCAGAAAATGAAAGATTATATATTGATGGAAGACCTTACACACATGGAAATATAGCAGGTTTAATAAATAGTAGTCGAGGGTTACATAATAGTTCAAGGACTAATTGCACATTTGAGGAACGTGAAAATAGTCATGAATCACCATACATGAGTAGAGATGTATCAAGATACATAGTTGTCAATGCTATTACTACATTACATGCTGGTGATGAACTATTAGTGAATTATGGATGGCGTAGACCTCCAAGAGCACCTTTTAGCTAGAGAGAATAAAAATTTTCTATCCATATTTAATAAGTTATATACTTAATTTTATATTTGAAGTTTAATTTTTATTCATTTATGGAATACTAATGAGTTTTATTTATATGTGTAGATTCCAACGTATGATGTTGATGATATTCGTCCACAACATTCACAATTACCAATAAGACCTCATTTATCAGAAGCTTCCATGAGGAGGCTATGCAAAACTAAGCCTGTGCAATATGCAAAGTTGAAAGATCTATATCCAAAAGATGATAAAGTACAAGATTTGTGTGACAATGATGAAGATGATGGCATGGCAGATTTTATTGAGGATTGGTATCAAAATGATAGTGAGAGCATGGATATTTCTAAAAATGAGAAATATCTTCGAGAGGAATGTCTAAAGCATGTATATGAAGGAAGTCATTTGACACGACTAAATGCGAGCTTACTTATTCTCAACCTTCAAAATCGTTTTGGATGGAGTAATGTATCTGTTTCGACACTATTAAGGTATAAATTTCAATTTTCTATCTATTTATATATATATATATATATATATATATATATATATATATATATATATATATATGCATAAATATATATACATATATAAATACATGTAGGTTTTTATTCTTACTTTAGATAAGGTTATAAGAACAAGAACTTGAATTGAATGGAAACTTTTTGTCCGCGCATCTTTTAAAACTATTAATGCATCTTTCCAAATATTCGCAATGGTGACCTGGATGAGTCGCATGCACAGAGGTTACTCAAGAGACAGCAATTTGATTATAATGGAGTAGTCCACTTTGTATCCTAAAGTTCAGATGCTCATCATTGACATGCAAGAGATTTACTGCATACCCGAGAAATCCTGCTCTATCTTGACTAACCTCTGTGCATGCGATTCATCCAGGTCACCATTATATGAACATATGTGTGAATTGACAGGATACGATTGTTTTGCGTAAATATTTTGAAAGATGCATTAATAGTTTTAAAAGATGCGCGGACAAAAAGTATCTATTCAATTCAAGTTCTTGTTCTTACCTTATCTAAAGTAAGAATAAAAACCTGCATGTATATATGTATGTATATTTATTTACCTTTTTTAATATATCTTTTTTTTATAAACTTACAGGTTATTATCTGAAAAGTTTTTACCAAGTCAAAATATTCTTCCTACCTCACATGATGAAATGAAGAAGATAATCAACAATCTTGGTATAGATTATCAATGTATACATGCATGTCCTAACGATTGTATTTTATATAGAGGTGAATATGCAGACTCTTTGACATGTCCCAAATGTCAATCTCCTCGATATAAGGGTGAAGAAGGTAAAATCCCGAATAAGGTATTGAGACATTTTCCATTGGCTCCACGGATTAGACATATGTTTCAAAGCCCCGAATTATCAAAGCTTTTGACTTGGGGACATGATCACAAAAGTACTGATGGAATAATCAGAATTCCTCATGATAGTGTTGCTTTTCAGCATATTGATTCTACATGGCCTGAATTTGCACAAAATCCACAGAATCTAAAGTTAGGAGTTGCATTAGATGGGGTTAATCCATTCTCCATGAAATCCAGTAAATGGTCAACATGGCCAGTGGTAGTCATAAACTACAATCTTCCGCCATATCTTAGCATTAAAAAGGAACATTTAATGCTTTCACTTTTAATCCCAGGCAAAAGACAAGTTAAAGATATGAATGTATATCTTGCTCCTCTCATTGACGATCTTCAAGAGTTATGGAGAGGTATTAATGTCATTGATATATCAAAAAGCATCAATGAAAGACATATTACGATTCGTGGTATTGTGGCTTGGACTATTCACGATTTTCCTGGATATGGCGTTTGTTCAGGTATTGATGTAATTTTTTTATTCAATATGCATGTAAATAAATATGATTTAATCTAATTATATTTTTATCCTTTTCCATGATGCAGGAATATCTACTAAGGGTTATAAAGCTTGTCCATATTGTGGTGATTGGTTGAGATCAATCTATAGTAAGAATCTCAACAAAAAATTTATCTTCGACATCGACGATTCTTGCCTGATGATCATCCATTAAGATCTAAAAGAGAAGCGATACATTTTAATGGAAAGCTTGAAACAGGTCAGTATCCAAAACCTATGACGCCTATGGATTGGTATAAAAAATGGACAGATGGACCTCTGATAGATCCAGAAGCAGAAATCTTCAGTGATGATTCAGATAATGAGTATGTGAACAGAGGTAAAGGGAAATTGGCACTCGCAGAGAACATATCAATATGGTATTCTTTGGAGTATTGGAAAGAGTTAAAAGTATGTCATCTTCTTGATCCTATGCATATATTCAAAAATATTGGTTATTCACTATGGCAGCATCTTCTTGGACTAAAAGATACCACAACATCAAGGAATGATTTGAAAGATCAAAAATCCAAACCAAAGTTATGGCCAGTTTTTGATAGACATCGACAAGAAACGACTTATGCATCTGCTCCTTGGGTACTTACAACAAAAGAGATACAGACTATCAACAATAGAATTCAATTGATCAAGACTCCTACAGGATATGGAGCATCGTTTCAAAACATGTTTACTATGGATGATAAGAGCTTATCTGGATTAAAGACCCATGACTGGCATAACTTTTTGAAACATATTTTACCTTTGGTTATCCATGGATGTACAACGAAAGGAGTACGAGATGTGATCTATCGTCTTGGATCACTTATAAGGTAATTATGATACTTTTATATTTAATATGTATGAATATTGGATTTCTTTTATTTTTTAATTAACTTCTTTACAATTGTTTTTATGATTTGTATAGGTGGATTACATCCAAAGAGATCGATAAAAATTCGATCCCACAAAAAAAACGTGAATGCAAAGAGCTACTATGTTTGATGGAAAAAGAACTTCCTACTTCATTTTTTGATATTCAAGTTCATTTACTAGTCCATCTTGTAGATGAGATAGAGATTGCCGGTGTTGTCAACACTCGATGGATGTTTTGGGTCAAGCGATTTATGGGAATACTAAAAGGTTATGTGCGACAAAGAGCAAAACCAGAAGGATCCATGGCAAAGGGTTGGATGCTTGAAGAGTGCACGTATTACGTTAGTGAGTACCTTGAAAGAGTTCATGAAGAAGCTCCACGTGCATGGACCAACGAGTCTTCTTCAAAAATAACAGATGAGGTATTATCAGGTAAGGGGGTTCCATTCTTATTTACATTTCAAGAAAAAAATGATGTTTCTACTTTTGTAGCATATAATAGCGAATGCATGCAAGCATTCGTTAGCGAGTACGAGGAACTTCAAAGTCTCCAAAGTAAAAGGCGAAAAAACAAAAGATCTAGACGTAATCTCGATAATAATGAGATTACAGATATACCTTCTTTCACGGATTGGCTATATAGTCGTTTGCAACGTGCCAACGCAAATAAAGAAGAAATCTCAGATGAGCAAAGAGAGTTAATGATAGGTTGTGAACAAAAGGTAATTTTATTAAAATATATATTTTATTTTTTTCATATATGTATGTTAGTTTCTATTTACTAATTGAATTTATTTTGCAGGCTCGAATGTTCACTAATATGTGGGCTTTTGGACAGCATATTAGAATCAAAGCCATTGATTCTTTACGTAAAACAGAGGATTCTAGTATTGTTGCTTGTTTCAAGCAACTATCACGTGCTAGCTCAAAAGACACGAACCTTATAGATAGCGAACTTGGTTACGTAGGAACTATTGTTTGTATCTACGAAATTTCATTTCGTACATTCAAACAGGTAGAAAAAAGTTTATATATTTTTTTTAGAGTTAGTTATTTTTTTAAGCACCTAATAATGGGACGTTTTTGTTGTTATATATTTTGATAGGTCATTTTGAAGGTTGACTGGTATCGAGCGGAGTATAAAGGTAGTAATTCTACAATAAGAAAGGAATTATCTTGGTTTTGGGCAATTGATTCTTCCAAGGTAATGCGATCTACTAAAGAACCATACATTCTTCCTAGGCATATTGAACAAGCATTTTTTTATAAAAACCCAGATGCTCATCCTTGGTGGCAAGTCATTCATCTGCAACCTAGAGGTAGGTCATTGTTTGAACAGTTTATTGTTAGAGAGATTGAAGAAAGTCCTCTTGATGATTCAGCATCAGATACTGATACATCAACATCTGGAATAGAAATTAGACTCATTATACGTGATAATGATATTAATCTTTTTGATGAAGAGGATAATTCTCTACATGCTGATTCTACTGATGAGGAAGAGGAATTACCAGAAATAGATATTAATCCACCAATAGATGATGTGATTCATGAGAACATAGATTTAACAATAGAAGAAATAAATGAAATCAATAAGGATAATGAAGATGAGACTATATTGATGTCTTACCAAAATGATGGCAATAATGAAAACATATGAGCAGATTAGATAGTAACTTGAAGCTTCTGAATGGATATCAGATAATAGGTTTTTTTTATTAACTTGAATAACGATGAATCCTACTAGAGAGATGAAATCATGTTCTTCTAAGTTAGAACATGAAGCTCGGGGGTATGCCTAATTATTTTATATATAGCTTTATCTTCGAGGAGTAAATTTTTATCATGTATGTATGCATATGTGTGTATTCATGTGTATTATATGTATACATATATTAGTATGCATATATATGTATTTCATGTATATGTATGTGTTTGCATGTGTGTGATATATGTATACATGTATTCATGTACGTAATATATGCAAGTGTTTATAATTGTGTACATGTATATATGTATATGTGTCTATGTGTAAATATGTACATGTAAATATGTATGCATGTATATATATGTTTATGTGTGCATGTAGGCATGTACATGTATGTGTAAATATGTACATGTAAATATGTTAGTATGTATATATATATTTATGTGTGCATTTAGGCATGTATGTGTGAAGCATAATATATCTACTCCATTTTATATTTATGTATCCTATCTACATGATGTGTATATATCTTTACATATATTATGAATCATGATCCTCGTTGATTCGAGTAGCTATATATAGAGGCATAAGGTTGGGAGGAGAGACATCTCTCTAGTAGGACGTCGGAGGTGTACATATACTTCAAACATATGGCTAAAAGATTGAATTAGAGTTTTTAAATTAGGGATTTCAAAACCCTAATATCGAGATTAGTGCTCTCTGTCTCTCTCTCTCTCATATACATACATACCGTGCATTGTCACGACGATGTGCCATAAGTGTCCGCATCTCTTTTAAACACCATTTAAGAGACCACCCTGTCCCAAACTCCGTCTCAAGTGAACTGAGCACGTACTTTTTATCCCTCTCATCATGCTCACTACAAAAATAAAAAACATAATATAAATAAAACATAAGATATATATTTCAATTTATATGTAAAACTTTTACTTACTTCCACGGTAAGTGGATAAAGCGCAGGTAAGAGTCGCATAGTGCACACATTCTCCTCTTGAACTCCAATCCATTTCCTATGTATACAATATTCCCCTCTGGCTCTATGTCGCACTCTAGTCCTAACGTGCCTATGCATGTCCTCATAGGCAACGTCTCTGCTCTGCTATCACGTGCTGGAGGTGGTATAGGTGTCCTGAAAATAGATAGATAGAAATAAATAAAAATATGTGCTATAATATCATTAAAAAAATTTATGAAAAAAAACATACCTATGAGCAGATAGCTCTCTTCCTGCATGTGGATCCGCAGAAGAGCCCTCGTCTGATCGCGTAAGCATCTGGATCGTATAATCCAGCTCCTCATCGGACATCTCTGCGTAGTCCCGCATTATGGCCCCTAGAGTATCTGATGGAACTCTTGCTCTCATAAGACTTTTTATGAGAGTGAGTTTCGCCTTTCTCTCTTTACTGAGATCCATAATACCTAACATATAAAACAAAATGGTTAGAAATCAATATATATATACGTGTATGTGTGTGTATGCATGTGTATGTGTGTGCATGCATGTGTATGTGTGTGTATGCATCATTATGTGTGTATGTGTGTAGGTATATGTGTGTGTTGTCTATGTGTATGTGTGTGTGTGTCTATGAGTGTGTATGTGTTTATGTATATGTATGTATCTATGTGTGTGTATGTATCTATGTGTGTATGTGTATGCATGTATGTATGCATATGTGTGTGTATGCATATGTATGTGTGTGTATGCATCATTATGTGTGTCTATGTATGCATTTGTACGTGTGTATGCATCATTGCATGTGCATGTGTCTATGTGTGTATGTGTGTGTATATGTGTGTGTGTCTATGTGTATGTGTGTGTGTTTATGAGTGTGTATGTGTTTATGTGTATGTATGTATCTATGTGTGTCTATGTGTCTAAGTGTGTATGTGTATGCATGTATGTATGCATATGTATGTGTATGCATATGTATGTGTGTGTATGCATTATTATGTGTGTCTATGTATGCATGTGTATGTGTGTATGCATCATTACGTGTGTATGTATCTATGTGTGTATGTGTGTGTGTATATGTGTTTGTATGTGTGTATGCATGTGTGTGTGTATGCATGTGTATGTGTATATGTGTATATGTGTGTGTATATGTGTGTATGCATGTGTGTGTGTATATGTGTGTATGCATGTGTGTGTATATGTGTGTATATGTTTGTATGCATGTGTGTGTATGCATATGTATGTGTGTGTATGCATTATTATGTGTGTCTATGTATGCATGTGTATGTGTGTATGCATCATTACGTGTGCATGTGTCTATGTGTGTATGTGTGTGTATATGTGTGTGTGTCTATGTGTATGTGTGTGTGTCTATGTGTATGTGTGTGTGTCTATGAGTGTGTATGTATTTATGTGTATGTATGTATCTATGTGTGTGTATGTGTATGCATGTATGTATGCATATGTGTGTGTATGCATATGTATGTGTGTGTATGCATAATTATGTGTGTATGTGTCTATGTGTGTGTGTATACATTATGACAGTGTATGTAAGCATGTGCATTATGTATGCATATAAGTATGTATGTATGCATATGCATATGCATTATGTATGCATATGCATATGCATTATGTATGCATATGCATATGCATTATGTATGCATATGCATATGCATTATGTATGCATATGCATATGCATTATGTATGCATATGCATATGCATTATGTATGCATATGCATATGCATTATGTATGCATATGCATATGCATGTGTATGCATATGCATGTAAGTATGTATGTATGCATATGTGTGTGTGTATGCATATGCATGTAAGTATGTATGTATGCATATGCATATGCAATATGTATGCATGTATGTATATGTGTGTGAATGTGTGTGAATGTGTGTGTGAATGTGTGTGTACATGTGTCTGTATGTGTGTATGCATGTGTATGTGTGTGTATGCATCATTATGTGTGTATGTGTGTGTACATGTGTCTGTATGTGTGTATGCATGTGTATGTGTGTGTATGCATCATTATGTGTGTATGTGTGTGTATGTGTGTGTGTCTATGTGTATGTGTGTGTATCTATGAGTATGTATGTGTTCATGTGTGTGTATGTGTCTATGTGTGTATGTATCTGTGTGTGTGTATGTATCTATGCATGTGCATTATGTATGCATGTAAGTATGTATGTACATTATATGCATATGCATATGCATTATGTATGCAAATGTATGCATGTATGTGTTTATGTGTGTATGTCTCTCTATGTGTGTGTATGCATATATGTGTGTGTATGTGTGTATATGTGTCTGTATGTGTGTATGCATGTGTATGTGTGTGTATGCATGTGTATGTGTGTATGTGTCTATGTGTGCATGTGTGTGTATATACTATATGTGTGTGTGTCTATGTGTATGTGTGTGTACCTATGAGTGTGTATGTGTTTATGTGTGTATGTGTCTATGTGTGTGTATGTGTTTATGTGTGTATGTGTATGCATGTATGTGTATGTGTGTGTATGTCTCTCTATGTGTGTGTGTATGCATATGTGTGTGTGTGTATATGTGTGTCTATGTGTGTATGCATGTGTATGTGTGTGGATGCATCATTATGTGTGTATGTGTCTGTGTGTGTATATGTGTGTGTATGTGTGTGAGCGTCTATGTGTGTGTATGTGTGTGCACGTCTATGTGTATGTGTGTCTGTGTGTGTATGTGTGTGTGTCTATGTGTATGTGTGTGTATCTATGAGTATGTATGTGTTCATGTGTGTGTATGTGTCTATGTGTGTATGTATCTGTGTGTGTGTATGTATCTATGCATGTGCATTATGTATGCATGTAAGTATGTATGTACATTATATGCATATGCATATGCATTATGTATGCAAATGTATGCATGTATGTGTTTATGTGTGTATGTCTCTCTATGTGTGTGTATGCATATATGTGTGTGTATGTGTGTGTATATGTGTCTGTATGTGTGTATGCATGTGTATGTGTGTGTATGCATGTGTATGTGTGTATGTGTCTATGTGTGCATGTGTGTGTATATACTATATGTGTGTGTGTCTATGTGTATGTGTGTGTACCTATGAGTGTGTATGTGTTTATGTGTGTATGTGTCTATGTGTGTGTATGTGTTTATGTGTGTATGTGTATGCATGTATGTGTATGTGTGTGTATGTCTCTCTATGTGTGTGTGTATTCATATGTGTGTGTGTGTATATGTGTGTCTATGTGTGTCTATGTGTGTATGCATGTGTATGTGTGTGGATGCATCATTATGTGTGTATGTGTCTGTGTGTGTATATGTGTGTGTATGTGTGTGAGCGTCTATGTGTGTGTATGTGTGTGCACGTCTTGTGTATGTGTGTCTATGTGTGTGTATTTGTGTGTATGTGTGTGTGTCTATGCGTATGTGTGTGTGTGTCTATGCGTGTATATGTGTGTGTGTAAGTGTGTGTGTGCGCATACCTGTCAATCGTCTCCCTTCTCTCTCTCCCTCTCGCGCGCGCTCTTTCTCTCTCTCTCTCTCTCGGTCTTGCGTTCAAGGCCCGGCACAAATGTGCCGGGAGAATTGAAAATTTTTTTTTTACATTCCAGAGCGTCGCATATGCGACGCTCTGCAGTTTGCCAACGTCGCTAAGAGCGTCGCTAACTAGCGACGCTTTTGTGTTGCGTCGCATAAGCGACGCTACCGTCGCTTATGCGACGATGCTGGGCCAAAAAAAAAATCCGATTTTTTTACCGTCGCTTATGCAACGATTTCATCGCATAAGCGACGGTTTTCGTTTTTTTCCCGATTCGGGGGCGTCGCTACGCCCCCCTTTTTCTTGTAGTGGAATAAGCTTCGGCTGAACCTCCATTAAAAAAAAATTCTATCGTGAAAGGATAACAACACGTGTCACTACTTGCTGTGACAACACATCACAAGGGAAAAGAATGGCCGCTTGGATAAGCGAAATAGCTTGCAAAGACTAATGGAAGTAGAGAGAGTAGCACCAACTTCAAAGAGAACTTAGATGTTCATCACACCCTTAACAAACTATGGTGCCTTTCTTCGACCAAACTTCGATGGGAACTTAAGTTCATGTCTATTTGGCACCTCCTAATTGAGATAAAAAAGTCCGTCCTGATCTTGCATAAGGGTATCTGGTCTAATGCAAGGGCTAACAAAATCTGGAGTGTGCCTCCATGGTGCAAGTGCTTCCATCAATGCATCGAAGATTTAGCTCACCTTTTCTTCGATTGCCCCAAGTCCCGCGTTATGTGGCACCACGTGATGCAGATATTGAGACTCATGAACCAAATCAATTGGCAACAGGCGCTGTTAGGTGAGACGGTTTTGCTGTTCATCAAGGCTGTGGAATGCCATCAGGGGCGAGACTCTTTGGAAGATTTGGAGGGAGCGGTGTGCTGTCAATTTTGACCAAATTCCAAAGGAATGGTCGATTGAAAAATCCTTGTTTTTTCTAGGTAAAAGAATCTCTCGAGATAAGAGATCTCCACCGTTTAAACATCACTGTATTTATCTCCTCGAAAATAACAAGTTGAAACCCAAATGGGTCCCACATAAGGGAGACGATAAATTTTTCTGCCTCATTTGTAATGCCCTCTAGCTTGCTGTCCTCCTCCCCTGCATTGTGGGATTTGGGGGGTCCCATGGGCACTAGTCCCATTCACTTGTAACTTTTCTTTATTTTAATTAAACTTCGGGAGAATAGGTCAAGTCCCAACTTAGTTAAAAAAAAAAAGAACAGATTTCAAGCTTTCTTTGAAGTCGTGGTCTCGGATTTTTTTTTTTTTAATAATTTCCCAACAAGTGGGAGGTCGACCTTGTTGGATAGATGATTTTCTGGATCTCCAGCTCGGCGAAAATGCGTTTTCCCTTTTTTCTTTTTGTCTTTTTTTGACTCGCTGGCCATACGACCCCTGCACATTGCTTGGATCTCGAGAGTGCTGTGCATTGTAGCCGTGCGATGTTTCCTCCAAGTTGCGTTTGTTTTTTGATTGAGGCCTTGTGTCTAGGCTGCTTCAATATTCTGCGGATTGTCATTGTCAATGCCGGCCGTTTGCTCCTCGCATGCGTTTCTTCTCGTTGTCGTCGCTTTGATTCTTTGAAGTTCAGTCACTCACAAACTCCTTCATTTATGTTTTAAAGATTCAAACAAACAATTTACAGATTTTTGTCCCGGTTCGCTGGCCTGGTGGTTGGGCCTCTCGCCTCTTGAAGCGGGGGTGAGGGTTCAACCCCTGGCAGCAACATGTAGGGACATATAAATTCCAGGAACTGATGTATGTGGCTGTTGGCCACCGTTTGACCATCCCCGGTAGTTGTGACCGCCGTTTAACCCAGTTGTAAACCCCTGTTCTTGTGGGATAAGGGGGGTCTCATGGGTACTATGTCCTTCCTTGTACAGTTGTAATTTCAAAGTTAAAGTCCGGGGGAGTAGGCCTCGGCCGAATCTCCATTTTAAAAAAAAATTTACAGATTTTTTCAAGTCCCATAGGACAGTTGGTTGAGGATATGTATGGCTTTGGCTAGTTAAATCAGTTGTAATGTTGTAACCTTGTCTAACCTCTTTGTGCGATACGGGGGATCTTGCGGGTACTATGCCCATTCACTTGTACAGTTGCACTTTGAAAGTTAAAGCTTAGGGGAGTAGGCTTCAGTTGAACCTCCATTGAAAAAACAATTTACATAGTCAAGCTCAAGTTCCTATGCATTAGGTTGTTCGATTGGGTATTTTACTTTTTGAGGCACGGGTGAGGGTTCAACCCCTCTCTATGACAAAATAATTGTGGACTTTAGATCAATGTATTGCTTTTGAACATCGTTAGACCTATTAGCTTTGAGTAGTTTTTTCCAACTAAGACCTTTAGGCAATTTAACCCCTTGTTTTATGGGATATAAGGGATCCCATTGGTACTATGCCTGTTGGAGTTAAACGTCTGTGGAAGCACGTGAATAGCACAAGGAAGAAGAAGAAGCTTGGAGCACAACACACAATACTGAATGTATTACCATTAGAATGTACAAAGATAAGTAACCCGTTAGGGCTATAGGCGTATATGGGGGGGACCTCATAAAGAGGGAAAAAAGTGCCCCGCTAGTCCTAGTATGTTCACACACATCATTACCTAAATATATCAACAAATCCCCCCTAGGAGTGATGCAGTGAACAAGGAGCTGGTACTCATGTATAAGGAAGTGCCAAGCTATGTGAAATCAATACACAAAAGGAAGTAAGCCCAAAGCTTTGCGAAAAGCTTCAAACTTCTCCCTAGGTAGAGCCTTCATGAAAAGGTCTACAATGTTCTCCTGTGTGGGCACATAAGCCAAGCTGATCTCTACAACAGAGAACCTCTCCCTAACATAATAATAATGCATCTCAATGTGCTTAGTGCGAGCATGGAACACATGGTTCCTCGCAACTGCCAATGCACTTTGACTGTCAGTGAAGATGGTGGTGGTAGAAGACTAATCAACACCCAAATCAGCCATAAGGCATCTGAGACACACACACTCAATAGTCATTGTGAAAGCTGCCCTATACTCAACCGCATGAGCTACCAAGAATGAAGCAAAAACCACTAGTGGACACATGAGTGTCATAGCAACCAGCCCAGTCAGAGTTAGAAAGAGAATGTAAATCTGGCGATAGTGATCCCCCTTGGGATAAAACAATCCAAGTAGCTGGGTACCACTCAAGTAGCGAAAGATGCGCTTAATCGCTTGCCAATACTTGACTCCTGGGCAATGCATAAACCTGATCATCTGTGAGACAACAAACTGAATAACTATCTAAGTAATGCATAAGTAAATCAAGCATCCAATAGTCTACTGATAGTGAACAACATCAAATGCATCTCCAACATCATGAAGACTAAATCTTATAATAAACCCATCTCCATAGGAGTGGGAATAGGTTTACAGTCTTCAAGGCCAAAACGCTGCAATAATGTGTCAAGAAATTTCGTTTGAAACATAGCTATTCTGCCATCAACCTGTATGAACTCAATGCTCAAATAATGATGCAAAGCCCCCAAATCAAACATCTCAAATGAGGCATGTAAGTGTTAGTATATGATCAATGTCTACCCCGCATGATTGTATGCACATTTTGTAAGGCCCCCATTATGAGGAGAAGCCAAGCGTGCATTACCCAATTGATGGGAATCCTAACTTGCATGTTGGATGAAGGTCATATTGGACCATGTAAGGTATTGTAAGGAAAGGGAGTTATTAGGATCCCCAATTGTGGGGTCTGGGGTAGTGGTGAGCAGCCCGAGTGTAACATAATCCTGGTAGGAGATGGTTGAACCACACCCTAAGAGAGAGGATTAGGAAGTAATCCTCAACCATGGCTTTTGGGGCAAGTGGTTAGCCCATCACATTCCTAACCAAGAGGTTGTGAGTTCAATCCCTTACATTGGTATCAGAGCCTAGGAAGTAGGCTTGGGCAAGGTGGAATGACCCAATGGCCTCTAAAAAAGGCGCTTGGGCACTCTACCATGTGAATGGGTAGGATTTGTGGAAGGCGCGCGTCGATTTCAATGATGGACCTAACATAGATTGGGGTGTATCTCTCAATCCGTAGGTCGGATTGAGGCGTGTAATATACCGTTGGAAAGCTCTCAGAACGAACTTTCCAATGAGCTAGCTTGCAAGTGTGAATTCCTTGGGAATCCTTGGGTGGCACTTGATTGAGTGTTCAAGATACCAAGCATGGGTGAGAACAAGGTTCAAGACTGAGGTTGAGAACAAGGGCTCGAGACACCAAGGTTGCGAACAAGAAGGTTCAAGACACCAAGGTTGAGAGCAAGGGTTCAAGAGACCAAGGTTGCGAACAAGGTTCAAGAAACTGTGCGAGGTTGAGGGACATCAATTCAAGGGCACCTAGGGGTTCAAGGGACTGATCACCGAGGCTAGAGGGATACAAGAGTAGATCATTGAGGACAATGATCGACCAAGGGGGGAAGAATGTAACATAATCCTGGTAGGAGATGGTTGAACCACACCCTAAGAGAGAGGATTAGGAAGTAATCCTCAACCATGGCTTTTGGGGCAAGTGGTTAGCCCATCACATTCCTAACCAAGAGGTTGTGAGTTCAATCCCTTACATTGGGGAAGAATGTAATAAAGTAAGTCTATGATCCAAGGGTCTGGCCGGTTCAGACAGATCTGAAATCGGACACCGTTTGGTCATCCGTGTGTATGACCAAAGATCTCGAGTTTAGACTTACTAGGAGGTCTTGTGCTCTTGTGAACAAGTGAACCACTTAGCTTAGTGGTTAAGTCTCAAGGATGTGAAGGACGAGGTCTTGGGTTCAATCCCCATGAGGTACATGGGAAGAGTATTTTGCCCAAAGAGCTCTAGAACCTTCTAGAAGCATCCACTGGACACTTGGCGCACATGTAGTTACATGGCTGACACTTGGCTGGTTAGTATCAACCTGCCCAAGAAGGTAGTCCCCTGGAGAGAGGGGAAGAATGTAATAAAGTAAGTCTATGATCCAAGGGTCTGGCCGGTTCAGACAGATCTGAAATCGGACACCGTTTGGTCATCCGTGTGTATGACCAAAGATCTCGAGTTTAAGTCTTAAGCATCCGCTCATGCTTTCTGGATTTGTACCAAAATCCTTTTAAGGATAGGCAAACACTTATGTTTTACCTTCCACAGACTTAATTACCATTTTCACGGTTGCAGACTACATTCTTGGAATTTCTTTACTCTGTTCAGACTTGGAACAACTTACTCTTTTTCACAGTTTTCCATCGAATAAATGGAACTTGAGTGAATAATTCCCAAAAGGAATTTTATTGCCAATACTTGGGCAATCTACAAAGTAGTTCTAATCGCACATTACTTGGACAATCATGGCCAAGATTGATCAAGTCTGGTTGATCTTGCGATAAAAAGACTTAGTCTTTATCTTTAAGATCTCTTAAACTATCTTTAAGCTTCTTTGCTTACCTGCAGGATTTTTAGAGATCTTTCTCAAGTCCAAGCATACACTTATGCCTCTCAGATTCCAAAGCTAAGAATCTTTGATATACCTTTAGGTTATATCACAAATAGGACTTGAAAGACCACTTCTAGTGGTTAGGGATTTACTGGGAACTACTTGCTGATTAAAGAGTATGAAGAATTTCATTCTCAATACTTGAAAGAATGCCATTTCTTCAAAGACTTGAGATTCCTTCTAGGGAATCAAATAACTAACTTGAACATCCTAGATAGATGTTATGTACAAGAACCTTTTCAATCTTCAAAAGATGATAAGTCTAAGTGGACTTATTCATTTGAGTTTGCTTCAAGTTATAGCATAAATGACTTTCTAGAGTCCAGTATACTCTAGAATAAGGAAGTTAGGAATTGTTCATCAGATTGACAATTCCCAAGAACTTTCAGTTAAAAGTCTTTGAAAAAAGTCCTAAGTTGGACAATTTTCATTTTGAATTTGAATTGGTGAAGTTAGTATGGTTGATTCCACCGAAATGGTAAACTTTCTCCTACAGTTTACAAAGGATTTTAAAACTCATAAGGACAAAGTAGTCCTCTAGTCGGGTGAAAAAATCAAGTAACTGTTAGATAAAAGTAAACCATTGTACAGACATCTAAAGTTAGATGTATGGGACAACCACACTTCAAGTTCTCCAAAACAAATTCAAGTGAATCAAGAATTCTCAAAGTCTTGCGAGGGATAAGAATCCCACCTTCATTACTAAGCCCATGCACAAGTTATGCCTAGAAATGGACTAGTAATTTGAATCCACCTAATTCACATGTTTGTGCCTAGATCGCACATCCAGAAACTGTGAATTAGCCAGGGATATGTCATTAGATCCACCCTTATTATTCTTCACTAGTTTGTACTTTGTCCCGTTTATCAAAGTGCAAACCTGGATAGTGTTTTGAATCATTTGGGCAGGGATGCCACCACAGAGATGAGACATGTTCTTCCAGTTTTAGAACATGAGGCTCGGGGGTTGCCTACAGTATGTATATAGCTCTATTTTCGAGGACGAAAATATTTTCCAAGGGGGGAAGAATGTAATAAAGTAAGTCTATGATCCAAGGGTCTGGCCGGTTCAGACAGATCTGAAATCGGACACCGTTTGGTCATCCGTGTGTATGACCAAAGATCTCGAGTTTAGACTTACTAGGAGGTCTTGTGCTCTTGTGAACAAGTGAACCACTTAGCTTAGTGGTTAAGTCTTAAGGATGTGAAGGACGAGGTCTTGGGTTCAATCCCCATGAGGTACATGGGAAGAGTATTTTGCCCAAAGAGCTCTAGAACCTTCTAGAAGCATCCACTGGACACTTGGCGCACATGTAGTTACATGGCTGACACTTGGCTGGTTAGTATCAACCTGCCCAAGAAGGTAGTCCCCTGGAGAGAGCTATATATAGAGGCATTTGGTTGGGAGGAGAGTCATCTCTCAAGCATGTGGTGGTCGTAATCGCTACGCTGTTGCACCGAGCTGGGGGTCCAAGGGGGCGAGCGAGCCCCCTGGCTGGGAGTCCGAGGACAACACCCCCGACATGATGGTAAAGAGAATATTTCATAGAATATTCCCTCTCGAAGTCAGAAATCATTTATATTTGTTAGGTCGGTTTAACCGACCAAAGTCGTGTATGGCAACTACGCGGGCGGTGGCCGCCCACACTCTACCACCCATGTATAGCCATCCATGGAAGGATGCCCACTATCCTATATATACATGACTTCTGCACTACCTGAGATATCAAATTGAGCCATCATACCTCTACCTTGTATCTCCCTATCTAGAGTTGTCTAGACCTCCAGTTAAGCTCTACCTTGAGAGCGCACGGGTGGACAATGCCATCATCTTTGTACTTGTTGTTAGTAGAAAATTGTTGAGATTCTCCTATATCCGTTATCTTCTCTACTACTCCTGTATTATATTGTGTATCTATTGTATTATAGTAAATCAGCCTTAAAATCTGCAATATGCTTCTCATGAGGACCAGTGAGCAACATGTCATCAACGTGCACACAATGATTAGAAGCACATCATTTGCATGCTTAACATATAATTTTCATACCAAGCATGTGGTGCTTGCTTTAAACCATATAATCCCTTCTTTAATCTGTACACCTAGTTTTCATGCCCTTTCTGCACAAAGACATGGGGCTGAAAAAAATACACTTCTTCATGCAAGTCACCATTCAGAAATGCTATTTTAATGTCCAATTGATGTACATTCCCACCATGATGAGTTGCAAGTGCACAGATGCTACGAACACTAGTCATTATGTCGGTGCAAAGGTTTCATCAAAATCAATGCCTCTTTCTTGTGCATAACCCTTGGCAACAAGCCTAACCTTATACCTATCAACTGTTCCATCATGTTTATGCTTCATCTTGTATACCCACTTAGTGCCAATGGCCTTCTTGCTAGGAGGCAAGTCACATAAAGATCAGGTACCATTTTTCATGATTATAGGCATCCAATGTTCAGAATTTTGTGCTTCATCAAATAAAACAGGTTCAATCTCATCATAGAGACTAGAGACAGCCATAGCATAGCAATCTGATGCAGAAGAGGCATTATGAGATCCTGAACAAATACAATATGATAGATGTGCATCTAATTAGTTTTCATGCGAAGTTTGCATTGGACATTTTGGCATAGTTTTTGCCTCCTCAATATCAGCTCTCTCATCAAACAAGTGCATCATGCAAATCTACATCAGAAATGGAATGATCTACATCATCACATGAAACATGTAAAGGCTAAGAAGTTGCCTCAATAGGACTAGCACTAGAGTGTCCACTTGTAAAAAAGAGGCAGCAAAGTATCATACATGTCTTTGGAGCTAACAAATGTCTCCTTACTACATGAAAGTAAAGGCTGAATAGCACCTTCCACAAAAACAGCATCATGGCTAACCAAAAAGCATTTAGTATGTGGATGATACAGACGATGGCCTTTGCTTTCAGATTTGTACCCAACAAAAATACATTTTACTACTTTATCATCCAATTTCCTATGATGTTGTTCATGAACTAATGCATATGCCAGACAAACAAAAACATGCAGATGAGCAACAGATGGCTTGCAACCATGCCAAGCCTCATATGGAGTGATAGACTATAGTGCTTTAATGGGACACTTGTTAAGTACATATGCTACAAACATGACAACCTCAAGCCAAAAAATGTGGTAAAGCCTGACTGTTGACCATACACATCACCATCTCCATGAGTGACCTGTTCTTTCCTTCAACATCTCCATTCTATTGAGGTGTACATGGCACTGTACACTAATGTTTTATCCCATGTTTAGCCAAACATGCATTAAAGTCAGAAGAGATATATTCCCCCCGTCGATCAGAATGGAGGGTGCCCGTTTTACATGCTGATATATTTTCAGCCAAAACCAAAAACTATTTGAAGCACATAAACACTTCGGACTTTACTTTCAATGGATATACCCATGCATGCCTAGAAAAATCATCAATGAAAGTCACGAAGTAAAGATAGTTTCCAAAAGATGGTGTCTGTATAGAACCACAGACATCACTATGTACAAGCTACAATTTTTGAGTAGCACGAACTAAACCATCTTTTGGGAATGATGAACGCTGCATTTTGCCCACAATAGAGCCTTCACAAACATGTCTACCAAGTACCTCAAGTTTGGGCAAAGAGGACACCATTTTAGATTTCTCTAGGCGTATCAATCTAGCAAAATTCAAATGATCAAAGTGTGCATGCCAAAGCTTTGCATCTAACGTAGCCTGAGAATCATGTACTGCACATGCTATATCATTCACAGATTTCTCATAGTCTATGAGCTTATACAAGCCATGATATAAAATGCCAGGAGCAATAATCATGTGGCCATTTGACAAATCATGAACTGTACATTTGTCATCAACAAATTTCACAACCAAGCCAATGTTGGCTAATGCAAAAATCGATAACATATTCTTCTTGATCCCTGGCACAAATAAAGCATTTGATAATGTAAATGAGATACCATCAACAGTAATTAGAATGATCTTACCAACTCCCATGACCAGATAAGAGGATTTGTTGGTGCATGTGACATTATTCCCTATAGGGGTAGGCTCGAGTGAAGTGAAGAAACTTTGTTGCAAGGTAATATGTTTGGTTGCCCCACTATAAAAGTACCAAACATCTGAGTCTACTACAGATATACACTATTCATGAGAAGATGGGTCAAAACTCCAAACAGTAGTAAATGCCCATTCTTCATTCTGCACAAGATTAGTAGACTCTATTTTTGTTGTAGAGGCCTCTACAACAACCATTCCAGCCTCTTTTTTCTTTGCCTCTTTCGTAGCCAGTTTTGGACAGTTCTTTATGACATGATCGTTTCCTTTATAGTACTTACAGAAGAATTTTTGCATTTCTGATTTCTTCTCATCTTTGTCTTCCTTCTTTGAATGTGCAACATTTGCATATTTTTGCTTACTAGTAGATGAGCTCCATTTACCTTTGCCCTTCTGACTAGCCAGTAAAGCTTGATCTACAACACACATAATGGACCTGTTCTACCTAGATTGATCTTCTTGCAATAGAAAAGATACTAACTCCTCAAATGAAAAGACATTTGGATTTCCTTTCATCATCAAATGAAGAGTAGAAGCAAAAATCTGATATGAATTAGGAAGACCATTCCGAATGGTATGCAAAAGTGAGCTATCTGGTATAACTTCATCAGCAGAAATCAAATGTTCCTTCAAGTCTTTGATCTTTGTCAGAAAGTTGTCCATAGAATTACCTTCATTCATGTGCTCACTCTCGAGCTGTTTTTGGAGGTAAGAAACACGAGCCTCATTCCTTGCCTGGTACAATGTGGTAAGTGTATCCCAAGCATCCTTAGTTGTTTTGCAAGAGCGCATGTGAGGAATAATGGCATGTTTGATAGAGAAGGCTATCAATGCATATGCTTGAGCATCTCTGCCATCCCAATAAATTTGCTCTATAGTAGGTGCAACAAGAATCGTAGCATGAATAGGAGTCTGTAGAATTTCATCATCTTCAATGCCATCTGCATCAGCTTTAGTACCTGTATTTGTAGGCATAATAGGAAGTTTTTCAACACCCTGCACAATATTCCACAGTCCTTTTACAGCCAGTACATGACGCATCATATAAGTCCATAATGGGTAATTCATACCATCCAACTTATCCTAAACAACCAACATACAAAATACATCACTGCTTCCAGCCATGGCCACTACCTAAAATACCTTGATAGTTGTATCTCTTTGCTCATGATCTTTTCCCAAACATGTGATAGTTGTATCTCTTTGCTCATGATCTTTTCCTGAACATAGTTGTAGTGAACTTCAATATTTTTTGTCCTTGCATGATAGATAGGGTTAGGAGCAAGATGTAATGAACTAATTTTGTCTCCAAATATATGTGAAGTTGAGGTATTCAACCCCAAATCAGAGTATAGGGTCCTAATCCACATACCTTCTTCAGTAGCATTTGCAACTCCTTTGTATTCAGCTTTAGTTGATGAGAGAGCAACTTTAGGTTGCTTCTTTGATGACCATGAGATCAATTACTTGCAAATGTAAGATATCATGATGTGCTTATCTTATCATCCTTAGAGCCTGCCCAACCTGCATCAGAAAATAATTTGACATCTATATCAGAGGTATAAGGGTAGTATAACCCTTCATTAATTGTGCTCTTGAAATACTTTAGGATTCTTTTGGCGGCTTCCATGTGAGGCTTCCTTTGAGTGTCCACGAATTGACTTAGCACACTAACTCCATAGCATATATCTGCTCTAGTTAGAGTAGCACAGTTCAAGCTTCCAACTAAGCTTTGGTAACTAGTCACATCTCCAATTAGTTCACCTTCATGAGCACTTAGCTTGTGATTTACCTCCATGGGTGTACCTACAACCTTTGTATTTTCCATCTTGAACTTGGAGAGCATATCTCCAATGTACTTTATTTGAGTTAGGAACATATCTACCTCTGTATACACTACTTCCAAACCTAGGAAGCACATGAGTAAGCCAAGATCATTGATCTTGAACTCTTCTTTCATCTGAGCTTTGATCCTCTTGATTCCATCTACATCATTACTTGTAATGATTATATCATCCACATATACACATAGGTATATGACCTCTAAGTGGTTACTCTTTATGAAGAGGGAAGGATCTACCTTGCTCAATATAAATCCTTTATCCTGCAAATAAGTGACTAATCTATTATCCAAGCTCTAGGAGCTTGCCTCAAGTCATACAAAGCTTTCTTCAACCTACATACATATTCTAGGTATGCTTGATCTTCAAAACGAAGAGGTTGGGCCATGTATACCTCCTCTGAAAACCAGCCATTCAGACAAGCATTTCTAACATCCATTTGATAGATATTCCAATTCTTGGAAGATGCAACACTCATGAGTACTCTAATTGTGGGCATTTTTGCCATAGGTGATAATGTCTCTTCATAATAAATACCTTGGGTTTGAGAAAACCCTTTGGCTACAAGCCTTGCTTTGTACCTATTAATTGAACCATCAAAAGTTTTCTTTACCTTTAAATCCACCTTGATCCAATAATGTTCATAGATGGTTTCTGGGGAACCAATTCCTAATTTTGGTTCTCTTGTAAAGACTCTTTCTCTTCTTCCTGTTGATATATTTAGGTAGTGACGTGTGTAAACACACTAGGACCACCAAGGCACTTTTTCCCTCTTTAGGAGGTTTTTTCCCCCCGCTTGTATATATGCCTATAACCCTAATGGGTTCCTTATCTTTGTACATTCTAGCAGTAATACATTCAATATTGTGTGATGTATTCCAAGCTTCTTTTTCTTCCTTGTGCTATTCGCGTGCTTCCGCAAATGTCTAAATCCAACAATTGGTATCAGAGCAGGTTGCTGCTTCATATAGGGTGTCATCTACAACTCTCCGATCGCAGTCTCAGGATTGCACAAAATTTGGTGAGCATACTCAAGGTGTTTCAGAGATCAAAACAACTTCACTTTGTGGTGCCGATATTGCGATCTGAGCTCGTTTTTCCGAATACACTATCGCAGTGCTTGTGCAGGCTATTTCATCTTTTTGTGCCAAAGATATATACAAGTCTTGGTTCGCCAGTATAAGCATCTCAAATTGTGCTACAGGTTTAGCATAACTCATCAGGATACTTTTGTTCAACTTTTTTTAGATATAGTAATTTTTCTGCATCAGGGTATTTTAGTCAATGGCCATGGTTGAAAGTAGTGATGTATTTCATATGTTGGCTCTTGAGGATAAGTTGGATGGCACAAATTACCCATTGTGGGCTTTTATGATGCAACATGTATTGGTTGCAAAAGGACTATGGAACATTGTGGAGGATGTTGAAAGATGTCCTGTTACACCTACGCATATAGGTACTGCAAATACAGATACTCGAGCTAATGGAGATGGTGTCGAAGATGGTGATATTCTGTAGATTCTTGTTTGTGCTATGGTTTCTATTGCACTTACTACAGAGAAAATTCATTGGGATGGCAGAGATGCTCAGGCACATGCATTGATAGCTTTGTTTGTCAAACATGCAATTATTCCTCACATTCGCTCTTGTAGAATAGCTAAGGATGCTTAGGATACACTTACCACATTGTTCCAGGCTAGGAATGAGGCTTGTGTTGCTTACTTCCAAAAATAGTTGGAGGGTGAGCACATGAATGAAGGTGACTCTATGGATAGTTTTTTGTGACAAAGATCAAGGATTTGAAGGAACAATTGATTTCTACTGATGAAGTCTTTCATGATAGTTCACTTGTGCAGACTATTTTGAATGGCTTTCCCGACTCATATTAGAGTTTTGCTTCTACTCTTTGTTTGATGATGAAAGGCAATCCAAATGCCTCAACATTTGAAGAGTTAGTTTATGTTCTGTTGGAGGAGGATTAGTCCAGGCAGAACAAGTTTATTATGTGTGTTGCGAATCAAGCTTTCCTCGCTAGTCATAAGGGCAAAGGAAAATGGAGCTCTTCTACTAGTAAGCAGAAATCTGCTAATTCTATAGAATCGAAGAGGGAAGACAAAGATGAGAAGAAATAAAAAAAAATAGAAATTGTTTTGCAAATACTGTAAAGTAAATGATCATTTCATTAAGACTTTTCCAATACTAGTTGCTAAAGAGGGAAAGAAGAAAGAGGCCGGAATGGTTGTTGCAGAGGCCTCTACAGCGAAAATAGAGTCTGCTAATCTTGTGCAGGATGAATAATGGGTGTTTAGTATTGTTTGTACTTTTGACCCATCTTCTCATGAGCAGTGCATGTCTGCAATAGACTCAGATGTTTGGTACTTTGATAGTGGGGTGACTGAACATATTACCTTGCAGCGCAATTTCTTTTCTTCACTCGAGTCTGGCCCTATAGGGTATACTGTTACATGCACCAACAACTCCTCTTATCATGTTATGGGAGTTGGTAAGATTGTTCTGACCACTACTGATGGTAGTTCTTTTACATTGTCAGATCCATTATTTGTGCCAGGGATTAACAATAATCTGCTATCAGTTTCGGCCTTAGCCAAGATTGGCTTGGTTGTGAAATTTGTTGATGATAGATGTATAGTTCATGATCTGTCAAATGACGACGTGATTATTGCTTTTGGCATTTTATCTCATGGGCTATATAATCTCATAGATTATGAAAAATGTGTGAATGATTCTGCATGTGTAGTACATGATTCTCAAGCTATGTCAGATGCAAAGCTTTGGCATGCACGCTTTGGTCATCTAAATTTTGCTAGTTTGCTACACCTGCAAAAACATGAAATGGTGTCCCCTTTGCCCAAAATTGAGGCACGTGGTAAACATGTGTGTGAAGGTTGTATTTTGGGCAAAATGGAGTGTTCTTCATTCCCAAAAGATGGTTCTATTCGAGCTACAAAAATTGTAGCTTGTTCACAGTGATGTATGTGGTCCTATGTAGACACCCTCTTTTGGTAACTATCTTTACTTCGTGAGTTTCATTGATGATTTTTCTAGGCATGCATGGTTATATCCATTGAAAGCAAAGTCCGAAGTGTTTATGTGCTTCAAGTAGTTTTTGGTTTTGGTTGAAAATTTGTCAGCATGTAAAATGGGCACCCTCTATTCTGATCGAGGGGAGGAATATATGTCTTTTGATTTCAATGCATTTCTAGTTGAATGTGGGATAAAACATCAGTGTACAATTCCATATACACCTCAACAGAATGGAGTTGCTGAATAAAAGAATAGGTCACTCATGGAGATGGCAAGGTGTATGGTCAAGAGTCAGGCTTTACCACATAAGTTTCTAGCTTGAGGCTGTTATGCATGAAGCATATGTACTAAACAAGTGTCCACTAAAGCACTGTAGTCTATCACTCCATATGAGGCTTTGCATGGTCACAAGCCATCTGTTGCTCACTATGTGTTTTTTATTGTTTAGCATATGCATTAGTGCCTGAACAACATCGCAAAAAATTGGATGATAAAGCAGTCAAATGTATTTTTGTTGGGTATAGTTCTGAAAGTAAAGGCTATGGTTTATATCATCCACAGATTAAACACATTTTGGTTAGCCGTGATGTTGTTTTTGTGGAAGATGCTATTCAGCCATTACTTTCATGTACTAAGGAGACATTTGTTAGCTCCATAGACTGTTGGAAAACAATGTCCATTGGTCCATTATATTCAGAGGTTATAGCATGTGTAGGATTGGTATAGTGCTCTTTACAAGAAAAAGCGCGTGGGCGCTTGGTTAGCTCATCCTTCTTCTCTCGAACCCACTCGAGTTTAATCCCTAGCGGCAGCATCACGTTCGCAAAGAAGTCTTCCATTTTTTTGAAAAATGAACGACGCAAGCACATCGAAAACGTGAACGCATGAGTTTTTTTCTTATAATCGCGATCGCTATTCGGAAGAGCTTTATGTGCTTTTGCAAGGGATTTTGGAGCTTAATCTAATACTATAAAACAAGAAGCTTGGCTTATTGTTTAATATCCTTCACCTAGTTCAACAACAAGATTTGGAGCTTTGTTACCTCAATAGAGGTGGTGCTTCTAGCACATGGGGCAGCCATGGTGCTATCTTGGAGCATGTTGAGGAGTGGTTATGGAGTTCTTCTTGGAGAAGAAGAGTGTGCTCACACTCTTGCTTATGGAGAGGCTATTGACAGCTTGATGGTGTGGATCAGCCATCCACATGATGTATTTGAAGATTGTCTTCTATATGAAGATTTTGGGTTACTTCAAAGACATTGGATGGTGGTTAACATAAGATTTGCATCTTATGTTAAGTATTCAGGTACATATTCTCTTTATGCACACAGGTACTACTTGGAGTTTATGGAGGCAGTAACATCCATATCAGGAGGAGTCCTATTCGGCATAGGTACAAGAGAATCAATATTTATGCTTTATGCATATTTGGATGAGGTGTTCGAGAAGGTATGTTCATATGAGTTTGAGGATCTCTGACAGCATTCTTTGCTACTTTTGTAAGTATGTGATCATTTCACACATGTGTCTAACTTAGGTTCTTCCATAGCCTAAGGTTAGATGAGGGTTTGTTGATTATCAATTTTGGACTGATCTTTCCTCTTTTTGTCACTCATTTTCACTCTTCTACAACCTATTAGGTCACACATCTCATGTATATTTAGATTTCTATCCATACATCTAAATATGTTTGTTACATTTGTACATTCACTCATCCATCTATTATTGTTCACATAGAGTGGTTGAGAGTTTTGCTCCCACATTGTTTATTGAACATTGGTATATATGATAGTGTGAGTAACCCTTGGCTTATATAGCACTTTACACATGTTGTCTAATCTTTCTCTACCTTTGTCTTATCATTTGTATGATTTAGTGTGGTATGTTCATGTTTTGTTAATATTGGAAGATTGCTGGAATCTGTGTTGTTAATCTTGGACCTATGGAACCTTGGACCTGTGGTATTAGTAATGGGCCTACTAAATTTCCAACGTTTGGTATCAGAGCTTTAGGGCTTTGGCATCAGTGCATTCAGGCTCATTTAGATTCCCAGGTTCCCAGACTTCCAGGTTGATAACATATGATTTAAGAGCATGTTCTAACATTTGACATTTGATATTCACACTTAATCTAGATGAGTAGAGATTTGAGAATTAGACAATTCGGTCACATGTTTATTCATCAGTGTGGAGTATGAAGTTGATGATCTGTAAGTAGCCGAATACTTTTGGAAGAGTATGAAAATACTTTACAGAAGTATTATTTGAAGACCAAGACTTGATGAAGAGACGACTACTTCAAATTCAAGGAAGAACAATGGTTTGGAGAAAATGAAGGAACCAAATCAACATCAATTCGCAGGTACCAGTTTCTACTATCAGATTACCATTTGCAGGTCATGTCTTAGAAGAGCAGTTATGAAGAGATTTGAAGGATTCAAGGAGTGCTTTTATACACTTTCATTATTTAGTTAAAGGCTATATCAAAACAGGTATCTAGAGGTTTTTCTAGAGAGTTTTGAGAGATCTCTTTCATGGCAAGAAAGCTTATCTAAGAAGATAAATGTGGAGAGCATCAGTTTTGTGTTCAGCCAATTTTTTGTTGTAAGTTGGTTGAATATCTAGGTACAAAATTTGATCTAGAGAGGTAACTCTAGAAAGGTAATTCATCATTCAGACAAAAGGTTGGTGAATTCAGTCATGTCAGTCATTTGAAGCAGAATTTTTATTCAGAGATATGAGGAGATGATAAAACATGATTCTATATTCACTTCCATTGTATACCATGTTTGTTTTGTCTCTTACTCTTAGCACTAGAGGAAGAGAAAAAGTTCATTTGAAGAAGTTAAGAGTGCTTGCTACTTCAAGATGAAGAGAACAAAAGGTATGGAAGAGAAGTTTGAAGATGTTGACATCATCATCAGGTGGAAAGATGTAGAAGAAGAAAGTCCAACATTTCCAAAAGAAAAGTAAGACTTCTTTTTCTCATATATTTTCCATATGCTTTCCTACTTTTATCCTCTACATCCAATTTAGACAAGTCTACGAGAACATCTTGTATGAAGATAGTCTAAAGAAGAAGTAGTTTCTTGTTTTGCATTACACTTGGTCATGATTTAGTAGATTTGACAAAGAATTGCATTAATAGAAAGAAAAGCAGCAGATATATGTTTTGACTCATATGTGTATGAGTTATGTTTTAGTTGAAGATTTTGAGCAGGCAGCTATATGTTCCCTCAAAGAATTCTTGGAGTGTCAATACATAGCTACTTGGTGTATGACAGGTTGCAGAGAAGTATATTTCTTCTTTATCTAACTCTTCAGGTAAAAGAGTTTGTTTGTAGCAGATGTTGAAGACTTGGGTTGAGGTTTTGTGTTTGAAAGGTTACCTCATATTCAGTATTTTTAGAAAACTTCAAAAAATTCAGATTTTTTATGTACTAGTCAATTGAAGAATCTACTTTCTATGATTGTCTTGATTTTTGGATACATGCTTGTATTCAAAAAGGTGTTCCATCAGATCCTATCACTTGATTGAGAAGTGGAGTTAGCCAAAAGAAAGTCAAGCAGTTACTATCACATTTCACCCGGGTAGAATATGAAGATATGAAGTATCAACTTGCAACTTTTGGAGTTCTCAAGGTGAGAAGTTTGTCCACTTATATTTCAAGTAGGAATTGCAGATTCTGGAGAAAGATTTGTTTCAAGAAAAGTTTTACAACTTTGTGAGAAGCATGGACACTTAGAGACATTCAGGTAACAAATCAAACATCTAGTCATGAAGGTTTGATGAGAGCGGATTCTACATAGGTATTTTGTTGGAAAGATCATAGATCTTGTATGATCTTGAATGATCTTGAAGATCTTGAAGATCTTGAAGATCTTGAAGATCTTGAAGATCTTGAGTATTTATGAGTTAGTTGTCTATCCTTTGTTTATAAGGTTCTTAGCATTGGAAGAAGTAAGTCAAAGATTCAAGTTCTATCATATTTGTGTTGAAGAGAGATAGAAGAAGATACTTGTTATGTTGCAGAAAGATTATGAATCCTTAAATGCTTTCAGCAAGGTTTTTATGATAGATGAGGTAACCTTATTCTAGTTTTTGGGAAGCTGAGGAGTAAAACAGTGAAAGTCATTAGCATCTGTAGTGTTAATAAAAAGGATTCAGAATTTTTTTTTCAGATACAGGTATTTGATAACTAAAGATCAGATTTATTGAAAGAAGGAAGACATTCTAGATTTCATAAAGTCTGATATATTTGAAGAATTCTGGATACTAGTGTTAAAACATCCAGGGGTGATGAAACATAAAGACTTATTTTCAGCCATATGTGAAAGAATGGAGAGTCATACATATAGGTATTCCTATATTTCCTTTGTCAGTTTCTCTTTATGTTCGAGCTTTGAAAAAAGAAGGAAGAAGGAGAATGTCTGGAGAAAGTTCCTGTTAGGATGTTCATATTCAAAAGAAGGTTCCAGAGTTCTATTGAAGAGAAACTTGATATTTCAGAGAGGTATGTTTTAGAGGTGCACACATATATGTTTATATCAAGTTCTGAAAAAGCAGTATGAAGGATTTCAGGATGAAGACATGATGACATCATAGATTTTTTGATGAGACTCATGAGTTGATTTTAGTTGAGTTGAGTTGACTTGAGTTGAGTACAGTCAGAGATGAACCAGCTAGTGTTCATAATACACTAAGTTGTGAGTTATCAGTCACAGGTTCCAAGATTCAGTTCTTGATTATGTTTAGTGTATTTACATGACGCAGCAAAAGTACGTTGAGAAACCTTTTTTGTAAGGTAAATGCAAATATGTGGATCATACTGTATGTTTTCAGGTTTGAGAAGACAGGAGATAGCAGGTTCAGAGTCAGTACTTGCTATATTTGATGTCAAGCAAATGATTGCTTGATGTGTACACTATTGGATATATAGTTTGCATATTTTCTCAGCTATTATGGTTCATATTCAGCAAGTTCAGGTTTTTTGAAGGAAAGTCAAATTCAGTTTTGAAGAAGACTTTTGAAGAAAAGGTTTGAAGGTTAGTTCCGGAGTTGCACATCCAGTCCAGATTGTACCAATATGACATCGGAGGGGGGATTGTTGGAAAACAATGTCCATTGGTCCATGTTATTCAGAGATTACAACATGTGTAGCAATTGCTATAGCACTCTCTACAAGAAAAAGCGTGTGGGTGCTTGGTTAGCTCATCCTTCTTCTATTGAACCCACCCGGGTTCTATCCCTGGCGGCAGCAGCACGTTCACAAAGAAGTCTTCCGTTTTTTTGAAAAATGGACGACATCAGGACATTGAATACGGGAACACATGTGTTTTTTTTCTTATAATAGCCATCGATATTTGTTGGAGATAGACGTGTGCGGAAGCACGCGAACAACACAAGGAAGAAGAAGCTTGGAGCACAAACACACAATACTGAATGTATTACTAGAGAATGTACAAAGATAAGTAGCCCATTAGGGCAATATGCGTATATACAAGCCGGGGGAAAAAAACCTCCTAAAGAGGGAAAAAAGTGCCCCGGCAGTCCTAGAGTGTTCACACACATCACTACCTAAATATATCAACAAATCCCCCTTGGGAGTGATGCGGTGAACAAGGAGCTGGCACTCATGTATAAGGAAGTGCCATGCTATGTGGAAATCACTCCACAAAAGGAAGTAAGCCCAAAGCTTTGCGGAAAGCTTCAAACTTCTCCCTAGGCAGAGCCTTCGTGAAAAGGTCTGCAATGTTCTCCTGCGTGGGCACATATGCCAAGCTGATCTCCTCAGCAGAGAACCTCTCCCTGACATAGTGATAATGCACCTCAATGTGCTTAGTGCGAGCATGGAACACAGGTTCCTCGCAACTGCCAATGCGCTCTGACTGTCAGTGAAAGATGGTGGTGGCAGAAGACAGGCCAACACCCAAAATCAGCCATAAGGCGTCTGAGCCACACACACTCAACAGTCGCTGTGAAAGCTGCCCTATACTCAGCCTCACAACTGGAAGTGGCCACAATAGGCTGCTTCTTGCTCAACCAAGATATACATGAGCTACCAAGCATGAAGCAAAAACCACTGGTGGACACACGAGTGTCATAGCAACCAGCCCAATCTGAGTCAGAAAAAGCATGCAAATCTGGCGGTAGTGATCCCCCCTTGGGATAAAACAACCCAAGTAGCCGAGTACCACTCAAGTAGCGAAAGATGCGCTTAACCGCTTTCCAATGCGTGACTCCTGGGCAATGCATAAACCTGCTCATCTGTGAGACAGCAAACTGAATATCTGGCCGAGTAATGCATAAGTAAATCAAGCATCCAACATCCTGTTGATAGAGAACAGCATCAAATGCATCTCCAACATCATGAAGACTCAATCGTAAACCTGTCTCCATAGGAGTGGCAATAGGCTTACAGTCTTCAAGGCCAAAACGCTGCAATAATGTGTCAATATATTTCGTTTGACACAAAGCCATTCCACCATCAACGTGCATAAACTGAATGCCCAAATAGTGATGCAAATGCCCCAAATCAGACATCTCAAATGAGGCATGCAAATCAGCCTTAAAATCAGCAATATGTGTCTCAATAGGACCAGTGAGCAACATGTCATCAACATAGACAACAATGATCAGAAGCACATCATTAGCACGTTTAACATATAAGGTGCTTTCAGTTGGACTGTTCTCAAAACCATGTGCAATCAGATAGGCATGTATCTTCTCATACCAAGCACGTGGTGCTTGCTTTAAACCATATAATGCCTTCTTTAACCTGCAAACCTGGTTTTCATGCCCTTTCTGCACAAAGCCACGGGGCTGAAAAACATACACTTCTTCATGCAAGTCACCATTCAGAAATGCTGTTTTAATGTCCAACTGATGTACATTCCAACCATGATGGGCTGCAAGTGCACAAATGCTCCGAACAGTAGTGATACGGCATGTAGGTGCAAAGGTCTCATAAAAATCAATGCCTCTTTCCTGTGCATAACCCTTTGCAACAAGCCTAGCCTTATACCTGTCAACTGTACCATCAGGTTTATGCTTCAGCTTGTATACCCACTTAGTGCCAATGGCCTTCTTGCCAGGAGGCAAGTCACATAAAGACCATGTACCATTCTTCATTATAGCATCATATTCAGATTGCATAGCAGCCATCCAATTTTCTGAATTTTGTGCTTCATCAAAAGAAACAGGCTCATTCTCATCACAGAGACTAGATGCAGCCATAGCATAGCAATCTGATGCAAAGGAGGCACTATGAGAGCCTGAACGAGTACGATATGACAAAGGTGCATCTAATTTGCTGTCACGCAAAGTCTGCACCAGCCATTTTGGCATAGTTTTTGCCTGCTCAATATCAGCTCTCTCATCAACAAGTGGATAATGTAAATCTGCATCAGAAATGGAATGATCTGCATCATCATATGAAACCTGCAAAGGCTGAGAAGTTGCCTCATTAGGACCAGCACTAGCCTGTCCACCTGTAAAAAGAGGCATCAAAGTATCATACATGTCTTTGGAGCTAACAGATGTCTCCTTAGTACATGAAAGCAATGGCTGAATAGCATCTTCCACAAAGACAACATCACGGCTAACCAGAATGTGTTTAGTCTGTGGATGATACAGACGATAGCCTTTACTTTCAGAACTGTACCCAACAAAAATACATTTTACTGCCTTATCATCCAATTTTCTGCGATGTTGTTTAGGCACTAATGCATATGCCAAACAACCAAAAACACGCAGATGAGCAACAGATGGCTTGCGGTCATGCCAAGCCTCATATGGAGTGATAGACTGCAACGCTTTAGTGGGACACCTGTTCAGTACATATGCTGCACACATGACAGCCTCAAGCCAGAAACTATGTGGTAAAGCCTGACTTTTGACCATGCACCTCGCCATCTCCATGAGTGACCTGTTCTTTCGTTCAGCAACTCCATTTTGTTGAGGTGTATACGGCACTGTACACTGGTGTTTTATCCCACGTTCAGCCAAAAATGCATTAAAATCTGAAGACATATATTCCCCCCCTCGATCAGAACAGAGGGTGCCCATTTTACATGCTGACAGATTTTCAGCCAAAACCAAAAACTGTTTGAAGGCATTTGGATTGCCTTTCATCATCAATCGAAGAGTAGAAGCAAAACTCTGATATGAATCAGGAAGACCATTTAGAACGGTCTACACAAGTGAGCTATCTGGTATAACCTCATCAGCAGAAATCAATTGTTCCTTCAGGTCTTTGATCTTTGTAAGAAAACTGTCCATAGAATCAGCTTCATTCATGTGCTCACTCTCCAACTCTTTTCGGAGGTAAGCAACACGAGCCTCATTCCTAGCCTGGTACAAAGTGGTAAGTGTATCCCAAGCATCCTTTGCTGTTCTGCAAGAGCGAATGTGAGGAATAATGGCACGTTTGACAGACAAAGCTATCAATGCATGTGCCTGGGCATCTCTGCCATCCCAACAAGTCTGCTCTGCAGTAGGTGCAACAGAAACAGCAGCACGAACAGGAATCTGCAGAATATCATCTTCGACACCATCTTCATCAGCTCCAACACCTGTATTTGTAGTTCTATCGTTACAGGTGTAACAGGATGTCTTTCAACACCCTGCACAATGTTCCACAATCCTTTTGCAACCAGTACATGTCGCATCATATAAGCCCATAATGGGTAGTTGGTACCATCCAACTTATCCTCAACAGCCAACATACGGAATACATCACTGCTTTCAGCCATGGCTGGTGACTAGAATACCTTGATGCAGAAAATTGACTATATCTCAAAAAGTTGAACAGAACTACCCAGACGAGTTCTGCTAGACCTGTAGCAGACTTCGAGACGCTTAAACTGGCGAACAGAAGCTGGTATATACCTTTGGCACAAAAGGACAAAATAGCCTGCACAAGCGCTGCGATAGTGCGTTCGGAGGCCGAAACGAGCTCAGATCGCGATTTTGGCACCACAGAACGAAGCTGTTTTGATCTCGGAAACACCTTGAGTATGCTCACCAAATTTCGTGTCAATTTGAGACTACAAACGGAGGAGTGTCGACGGCGCCCTAGAAGAAGCGACGACCTGCTCTGATACCAATTGTTGGAGATAGACGTCTGTGGAAGCACACGAACAACACAAGGAAGAAGAAGCTTGGAGCACAAACACACAATACTGAATGTATTAATAGAGAATGTACAAAGATAAGTAGCCCATTAGAGCAATAGGCGTATATACAAGCCGGGGGAAAAAAACCTCCTAAAGAGGGAAAAAAGTGCCTTGGCGGTCCTAGACTGTTCACACACATCACTACCTAAATATATCAACAATATTCAAAAGAGCTTTATGTGCTTTTGGAAGGGCTTTTGGAGCTTAATCTAATACTATAAAAGAACAAGCTTGGCTTATTGTTTAATATCCTTCACCTAGTTCAACAACAAGCTTTGGAGCTTTATTACCTCAATAGAGGTGGTGCTTCTAGCACATGGGGCAGCCATGGTGGTATCTTGGAGCATGTTGAGGAGCAGCTATGGAGTTCTTCTTGGAGAAGAAGAGTGTGCTCACACTCTTGCTTATGGAGAGGCTATTAGTAGCTTGATGGTGTGGATCAGCCATCCACAGGATGTATTTGAAGATTGTCTTCTACATGAAGATTTCGGCTTACTTCAAATACACTGGATGGTGGTTAACATAAGATTTGCATCTTATGTTAAGTATTCAGGTACATATTCTCTTTATGCACATAGGTACTACTTGGAGTTTATGGAGGCAGTAACATCCATATCAGGAGGAGTCCTATTCAGCATAGGTACAAGAGAATCAATATGTATATGCTTTATGCATATTTGGATGAGGTGTTCGAGAAGGTATGTTCATATGAGTTTGACGATTTCTGACAGTAAACTTGTTAGCATTCTTTGCTACTTTTGTAAGTATGTGATCATTTCACACACGTGTCTAACTTAGGGTCTTCCATAGCTTAAGGTTAGATGAGGGTTTGTTGATTATCAGTTTTAGACTGATCTTTCCTCTTTCTGACACTCATATTCACTCTTCTACAACCTATTAGGTCACACATCTCATGTATATTCAGATTTCTATCCATACATATGAATATGTTTGTTACATTTGTACATTCACTCATCCATGTATTACTGTTCACATAGAGTGGTTGAGAGTTTTGCTCCCACATTGTATATTGAGCATTGGCATATATGATAGTGTGAGTAAGCCTTGGCTTACATAACACTTTACACATGTTGTCTAATCTTTCTCTATCTTTGTCTCATAATTTGTATGATTTAGTGTGGTATGTTCATGTTTTGTCAATATTGGAAGATTGCTCGAATCTTTGTTGTTAAACCTGGACCTATGGAACCTTGGACCTGTGGTATTAGTAATGGGCCTACTAAATTTCCAACAAAGACATGTATGATACTTTCACTACAAGGAATACGGGCGTGTAGCGACGGTTAACGCGACAGAATTTCGTCGCTGTAAAATTGCAACTTGCGTCCGAAATACCGTCGAGCGCGGACCGTCGATTATACGACGCAAAAAACGACGGTATTTGCGACGGTATATGTCTAACGTCGCATAAACGACGCTTGTTAATGGCGTCGCTTAAGCGACGCTCTTTAGCGTCGCTTATGCGACGCTAAAAAGCGTCGCTTATGCGACGGTTTATAAGCGACGGTCTATTGCATCGCTTATACGACGACGCGTTGCATCGCTTATGCGACGATCTGTTGACGGACAAAAATTAAAACGTTGGAGGCTCTGCAATCGGCATTTTCACGCATCCGATCGAAGAGCTCTCCAACGTTCGCAATTGCGCTGCGCTTACGAACTGAAGCAAGTATATGCAGAATTGTTGTTTTGCTTAAGCTCTCTGTTATTGTCTCCCTCTGTCTTTGTTTCTCTCTTTCTACATCTTTGTCTCTTTGAATTTTCTCTCTCTCTCTCTCTAGATCTCTCTCTAGATCTCACTCTCTCTCTCTAGATATCTCTCTCTCTCTAGATCTCTCTCTCTCTCTCTCTCTAGATCTCCCTCTCTCTCTCTCTCTCTCTCTCTCTCTCTCTCCTCTCTTTCTCTTCTCTCTTTTTATTGCAGGTTATTCAAGAAGCTAACCAAGCAAAAACTATGGATCACAATTGTAAGTACAATTTCTATTATTTGTAGATCATTTGAATTGTGTTATTTTCATTACATACCATACTCACACTTATTGATATGCACTCATACACTTATACATGACGAAGAAGCACACACACATGCATATACCTACATATACACATATACATGCACATACACACACATACACATAGAGTTATACATATACACACACATACACAAGAACATGCACATATTGATACATACATATACACTTATACATGCACATGCATATACATACATATATGCACACATACACATGCACATATACACATATACATGCACATACACACACATACACATAGAGTTATACATATACATGCATATACATATACACACATACACATGCACATGCACATACTCATACACACATATGCACTTATACATGCACATGCACATACATACATATACACACACATACACATGCACATACATACATATACACACACATACACATGCACATACATACATATACACACACATATATACACTTAGGTACACACATATGAATGAATTATATAATTAAAGTATTAAAACACATGCTTAATATAAACAATAATAAAAATCAATAGAACAAAACTCTTCATTACTTAATACCATACACACAATTCAAAACATGACTGAAATGAAAAATATATAGATAAATATATGTATATATCAATGTAAATACATAATCCAATGTCATAATCAACGTCTAAAATCCTAATCATCGTCATCATGATCATCATCATCATCAGCAATATCATGATCAGATGGATCTTCCTCATCCTCATCCTCATGATCACCCTGTGACGATCGAGATCGTCCCTCCTGTGTCTGTCTCTCCACCTCATCCATATTTGTCTCCCCATAATACTCCTGTATTACATATAACAAACATAAATCAATAAAATAATTAAAACATTCATAACAACAAAATAATTATATAAAATTTAAAAATACTCACAAAGGCATCAGGATGATCTTGTATATACTCGCTCAAACGCCGATATCCAAAATGTGTAGCATACTCGATCTCGTGTTTCGTAGGATATCGGCCATAATCCTTTCGCTGCAATGAAACAAATAAAAAACATTAGTTGCTTGCATTTTAACTAAAATAAAAAATATACTCACAATAACACATATACTTACAAACGTAGCTACAAAACCATTATGGCCCATTTGGCCTAAGTGCGATGTGTGGCCCGACTCCACTCTCTTCCTTGCAGCAGCCTGTTTATTCAAGGAAAAAAATACATAAATTAAATTAAAAAATTACTAAAATATCTAAAAATTATAAATATAAACTATTAATTTGTGTACCTTCTGCTGAGGAAATGACTCCTGAAGACGTAGCTGTCTACGAAAAAACTGCCACGACTCAGGTGGTATGTTAGCTCGCCTCTTATTTTTTTCGACCATACAATATCTCCTGTTAATTTAATCTCAAACAGAAAAAAAAGTCAGAATACATACACATTTATACACACATATACACATACACATACACATACACATACCCACATACACATATACATGCAAACATATACGCATGCATATATGTATATATATACACATATACATACATATAACATAAACACACATATACATATCCACATATATACGTACACACACATGCATGCATATACACATTCATACAAAATACATGCATTTATCCCACAATACAATATCTCCTGTTAATTTAATCTCAAACAGAAAAAAAAGTCAGAATACATACACATTTATACACACATATACACATACACATACACATACACATACCCACATACACATATACATGCAAACATATACGCATGCATATATGTATATATATACACATATACATACATATAACATAAACACACATATACATATCCACATATATACGTACACACACATGCATGCATATACACATTCATACAAAATACATGCATTTATCCCACAATAATATGTGTTGTGTATATGTGAATATGTGTGTATGTATAAATGTGTATATGTGAATATGTGTGTATGTGTAAATATGTATATGTGAATTTTTTATTTATGTAGATAATCAAATTATTAATATCAAATACCATTATTTGTAGATTCTGATCAATCAGATGGAACTCCACCACCGTCTCCTCATCGTGCAACGACTTTATACTGTAAGTATATGAAATATTTAATTTTAACTATATTTGATGGATACATAACTTATATATTTTTTTTATGTTTCTTATGATGTGCAGATTCTGATCAATCAGAGGGTACTCCACCACCTCCTACCCATGCAACGACTTCACATGTGTCCTCCGATAGGAATTATGATGAATTTTACTATCAAGAGCATATTATATGTTGGTGTAACTCTTGTTATGGCACGTATCGAAGACCACGATTGGAATGTATTGAACATGAGGCAGAGTATGGTACTTTTGAGCATGCACCATCACCTAGTCAACGTGATAATGCTTGGGTATGTATTTTCTATATATATTAATGTCATTTTTTTATTTAAAAACCATGTATAAAATCAAATTATTATTGATATACAGGAATACTTGCTCGATGATGATGATGATAATGATTTTTCTCATAATGTTAATATACCTCGTACACGTCATGGACTTGCTGTTCATCAATTACAAGCAGAGGTTTCTAGAAATCCTCTACCTCCTGGTTTAGAGAATGAAACGGCTGGAGATTATCCATTGCCAGCTCGTGATCGTTCTTTAGTACAAACATATGATAGAAGAAGATATGGAGGATGGAATAGAGGACCACTTCCTTTAGATGGAGAGGTTTTCAACTTTTGGGGTAATCGTTATATGATTGCTCCATCCACTATTACTAATGCTGGTCGTGGTCTCTTTATTGTAGAGGATTTGTATGTGCCTCCGAACTCTGAAGTCACTCTTATGTCATTTTGTGGTCCTATATATGGATGGGGAGATTGGCATCGACTTTCACGTTATGTTCAAAGCATGAGTACTTATGGAATATGCTTGAACGCAGCATCTCTTACTAGTAGAAGGATTTTACATGCAGAAAATGAAAGATTATATATTGATGGAAGACCTTACACACATGGAAATATAGCAGGTTTAATAAATAGTAGTCGAGGGTTACATAATAGTTCAAGGACTAATTGCACATTTGAGGAGCGTGAAAATAGTCATGAATCACCATACATGAGTAGAGATGTATCAAGATACATAGTTGTCAATGCTATTACTACATTACATGCTGGTGATGAACTATTAGTGAATTATGGATGGCGTAGACCTCCAAGAGCACCTTTTAGCTAGAGAGAATAAAAATTTTCTATCCATATTTAATAAGTTATATACTTAATTTTATATTTGAAGTTTAATTTTTATTCATTTATGGAATACTAATGAGTTTTGTTTATATGTGTAGATTCCAACGTATGATGTTGATGATATTCGTCCACAACATTCACAATTACCAATAAGACCTCATTTATCAGAAGCTTCCATGAGGAGGCTACGCAAAACTAATCCTGTGCAATATGCAAAGTTGAAAGATCTATATTCAAAAGATGATAAAGTACAAGATTTGTGTGACAATGATGAAGATGATGGCATGGTAGATTTTATTGAGGATTGGTATCAAAATGACAGTGAGAGCATGGATATTTCTAAAAATGAGAAATATCTTCGAGAGGAATGTCTAAAGCATGTATATGAAGGAAGTCGTTTGACACGACTAAGTGCAAGCTTACTTATTCTCAACCTTCAAAATCGTTTTGGATGGAGTAATATATCTGTTTCGACACTATTAAGGTATAATTTTCAATTTTCTATCTACTTATATATATGCGCATCTTTTAAAACTATTAATGCACGTACTTTTTATCCCTCTCATCATGCTCACTACAAAAATAAAAAACATAATGTAAATAAAACATAAGATATACATTTCAATTTATATGTAAAACTTTTACTTACTTCCATGGTAAGTGGATAAAGCACAGGTAAGAGTCGCATAGTGCCCGCATTCTTCTCTTGAACTCCAATCCATTCCCTATGTACACAATGTTCCCCTCCGGCTCTATGTCGCACTCTAGTCCTAAGGTGCCTATGCATGTCCTCATAGGCAACTCTGCTCTGCTATCACGTGCTGGAGGTGGTATAGGTGTCCTAAAAATAGATAGATAGAAATAAATAAAAATATGTGCTATAATATCATTAAAAAAAATTATAAAAAAAAACATACCTATGAGCAGATAGCTCTCTTCCTGCATGTGGATCCGCAGAAGAGCCCTCGTCTGATCGCGTAAGCATCTGGATCGTATAATCCAGCTCCTCATCGGACATGTCTGCGTAGTCCCGCATTATGGCCCCTAGAGTATCTGACGGAACTCTTGCTCTCATAAGACTTTTTATGAGAGTGAGTTTCGCCTTTCTCTCTTTACTGGGATCCATAATACCTAACATATAAAACAAAATGGTTAGAAATCAATATATATATACGTGTATGTGTGTGTATGCATGTGTATGTGTGTGCATGCATGTGTATGTGTGTGTATGCATCTGTGTGTATGTGTGTAGGTATATGTGTGTGTTGTCTATGTGTATGTGTGTGTGTCTATGAGTGTGTATGTGTTTATGTATATGTATGTATCTACGTGTGTGTATGTATCTATGTGTGTATGTGTATGCATGTATGTATGCATGTGTGTGTATGCATATGTATGTGTGTGTATGCATCATTATGTGTGTCTATGTATGCATTTGTACGTGTGTATGCATCATTGCATGTGCATGTGTCTATGTGTGTATGTGTGTGTATATGTGTGTGTGTCTATGTGTATGTGTGTGTGTTTATGAGTGTGTATGTGTTTATATGTATGTATGTATCTATGTGTGTCTATGTGTCTAAGTGTGTATGTGTATGCATGTATGTATGCATATGTATGTGTATGCATATGTATGTGTGTGTATGCATTATTATGTGTGTCTATGTATGCATGTGTATGTGTGTATGCATCATTACGTGTGTATGTATCTATGTGTGTATGTGTGTGTGTATATGTGTTTGTATGTGTGTATGCATGTGTGTGTGTATGCATGTGTATGTGTATATGTGTATATGTGTATATGTGTATATGTGTGTGTATATGTGTGTATGCATGTGTGTGTGTATATGTGTGTATATGTTTGTATGCATGTGTGTGTATGCATATGTATGTGTGTGTATGCATTATTATGTGTGTCTATGTATGCATGTGTATGTGTGTATGCATCATTACGTGTGCATGTGTCTATGTGTGTATGTGTGTGTATATGTGTGTGTGTCTATGTGTATGTGTGTGTGTCTATGAGTGTGTATGTATGTATCTATGTGTGTGTATGTGTATGCATGTATGTATGCATATGTGTGTGTATGCATATGTATGTGTGTGTATGCATAATTATGTGTGTATGTGTCTATGTGTGTATGTGTGTGTGTATACATTATGACAGTGTATGTAAGCATGTGCATTATGTATGCATATAAGTATGTATGTATGCATATGCATATGCATTATGTATGCATATGCATATGCATTATGTATGCATATGCATATGCATTATGTATGCATATGCATATGCATTATGTATGCATATGCATTATGTATGCATATGCATATGCATTATGTATGCATATGCATATGCATTATGTATGCATATGCATATGCATTATGTATGCATATGCATATGCATGTGTATGCATATGCATGTGTATGCATATGCATGTAAGTATGTATGTATGCATATGTGTGTGTATGCATATGCATGTAAGTATGTATGTATGCATATGCATATGCAATATGTATGCATGTATGTATATGTGTGTGAATGTGTGTGAATGTGTGTGTACATGTGTCTGTATGTGTGTATGCATGTGTATGTGTGTGTATGCATCATTATGTGTGTATGTGTGTATACATGTCTGTATGTGTGTATGCATGTGTATGTGTTTGTATGCATCATTATGTGTGTATGTGTGTGTATGTGTGTGTGTCTATGTGTATGTGTGTATGTGTGTGTGTCTATGTGTATGTGTGTATGCATGTGTATGTGTGTATGTGTCTATGTGTGCATGTGTGTGTATATACTATATGTGTGTGTGTCTATGTGTATGTGTGTGTACCTATGAGTGTGTATGTGTTTATGTGTGTATGTGTCTATGTGTGTGTGTGTTTATGTGTGTATGTGTATGCATGTATGTGTATGTGTGTGTATGTCTCTCTATGTGTGTGTGTATGCATATGTGTGTGTGTATATGTGTGTCTATGTGTGTATGCATGTGTATGTGTGTGGATGCATCATTATGTGTGTATGTGTCTGTGAGTGTATATGTGTGTGTATGTGTGTGAGCGTCTATGTGTGTGTATGTGTGTGCGCGTCTATGTGTATGTGTGTCTGTGTGTGTATGTGTGTGTATCTATGAGTATGTATGTGTTCATGTGTGTGTATGTGTCTATGTGTGTATGTATCTGTGTGTGTATGTATCTATGCATGTGCATTATGTATGCATGTAAGTATGTATGTACATTATATGCATATGCATATGCATTATGTATGCAAATGTATGCATGTATGTGTTTATGTGTGTATGTCTCTCTATGTGTGTCACGTGTGTATGCATATATGTGTGTGTATGTGTGTGTATATGTGTCTGTATGTGTGTATGCATGTGTATGTGTGTGTATGCATGTGTATGTGTGTATGTGTCTATGTGTGCATGTGTGTGTATATACTATATGTGTGTGTGTCTATGTGTATGTGTGTGTACCTATGAGTGTGTATGTGTTTATGTGTGTATGTGTCTATGTGTGTGTATGTGTTTATGTGTGTATGTGTATGCATGTATGTGTATGTGTGTGTATGTCTCTCTATGTGTGTGTGTATGCATATGTGTGTGTGTGTATATGTGTGTCTATGTGTGTATGCATGTGTATGTGTGTGGATGCATCATTATGTGTGTATGTGTCTGTGAGTGTATATGTGTGTGTATGTGTGTGACCGTCTATGTGTGTGTATGTGTGTGCGCGTCTTGTGTATGTGTGTCTATGTGTGTATTTTTGTGTATGTGTGTGTGTGTCTGCATATGTGTGTGTGTGTCTATGCGTGTATATGTGTGTGTGTGAGTGTGTGTGTGCGCATACCTTGTGTATGTCTCGCTTCTCTCTCTCCCTCTCGCGCGCTGTATGTCTCTCTCTCTCTCTCGGTCTGTATTCTTCCTCGCGTTCAAGGCCCGGCACAAATGTGCCGGGAGAATTGAATTTTTTTTTTTACATTCCAGAGCGTCGCATATGCGACGCTCTGCAGTTTGCCATCGTCGGTAAGTGCGTCGCTAACCTGCGACGCTACTAGCGACGCTTCTGGTTTAGCGTCGCTTATGCGACGCTATCGTCGCTTATGCGACGATGCTCGGCCAAAAAAAAAAATCCGAAATTTTTACCGTCGCTTATGCGACGGTTTCGTCGCATAAGCGACGGTTTTCGTTTTTTTCCCGATTCGGGGGCGTCGCTACGCCCCCCTTTTTCTTGTAGTGTTTGCTGCCTCTTTTTATAGGTCGATAGTCTAGCGCTGGTCTTAATGCGACAACTTCTCAGCCTTTGCAAGTTTCATGTGATGATGCAGAATATTCCATATTTTATGCCAATTTACATGATGCACTTATGGATGAGAGAGCAAATATTGAGGAGGCAAAAATTATGCCAAAATGGTTGGTGCAAACTTTGCATGATAGCAAATTAGATGCACCTCTGTCATATGGTACACGTTTAGGCTCTCATAGTGCTTCTTTTGCATCAACTTTCTATGCTATGGTTCTTCTAGTCTTTGTGATGAGAATGAGCCTGTTTCATTTGATGAAGCACAAAATTTAGAAAATTGGATGGCTGCTATGCAATCTGAATATGATGCTATAATGAAGAATGGTACCTGGTCTTTATGTGACTTGCCTCTTGGCAAGAAGACCATTGGCACTAAGTGGGTATACAAGATGAAGTGTAAGCATGATGGAACACTTGGCAGGTATAAGGCTAGGCTTGTTGCAAAGGGTTATGGACAGGAAAGAGGCATTGATTTTGATAAAACCTTTGCTCCTACTTGTCAAATGACTACTGTTCATAGCATATGTGCACTTGCAGCTCATCATGATTGGAATGTACATTAGCTAGACATTAAAACAACATTTTTGAATGGAAACTTGCATGAAGAAGTGTATGTTTTTGTGGCTTTGTGTAGAAAGGGCATGAAAACTAGGTGTGCAAGTTAAAGAAGGCATTATATGGTTTAAAGAAAGCACCACGTGCTTGGTATGAAAAGATACATGCCTATAAGCAGCTTATATGGCAAGCGTGCTAATGATGTACTTCTTATCATTGTTGTGTATGTTGATGACATGCTGCTCACTGGTCTTCATGAGAAGCATATTGCTGATTTTGAGGCTGATTTGCATGCCTCATTTGAGATGTCTGATTTGGGGCATTCACGCCGCATAGAATGTCCTCTTTCTTCTTTTGGACTCAGTCGGCTGCATCCTTCTCCATCTACTATCACATGCCTCTGTTGGAAGCCAACGGATTCTTTCCCTACAAGAAACAGTCAGGTAAGGGTTTTTCCTAAACCACGAAGCTGGATAGGGAGTCAAGTCTCAAGATTGGTAGAGGTGTGGTGTGTGCCGTTTATCAATATTCTAAATGTATCAGACTATGAGAACTAGACTTGGATGAGGAAATTAAGTAGTTTAGGGGCTCCATTTGATGGTAGTCTCTGGCAGATCGTAGAGCTCCAGCTGTTTCAGATAGAGTTTCTTGCAGGAAATGAAAAGGATATGGAACAAGCAGCTGAGTCGACCAGTCCTTTTTTTTTTGAGAGTACAATGAATTTGGAAAGACACACACCTGCCACCTCGTAAGGTAAAGGCACCCATCTTGGAGAACTCTGAGGCATCTAGCCTCGGGCAGGACTTGAACTCTGGCTATCTGCCTAAGAGTACAAGGCACATCCGCTAAACCACGCCCGCCGGATGAGTCGACCAGTTCTCAGTCTTCAGCATGAATCCATTGATTAATTTCTCAACTTTTTATGTGAATAAACATGACGCTCATGTTCTTTAGTTTACTTTACAGGTTGCGATGAGGAGTACAAAGCAACAAGTTCTGAGCTGATTCACTATGTTCTGGGGGTGCCACCTCTTCATCCTTCACTCTACCCCACCTTACTCCATGTCGATAGTGCTAATGACCCGATGCTGGAAACTGTCAGAGAGCAGTTTGCCATTTTCCCAAACTGCAGCGGCTTGATAATTAACTTATTTGAGGAGCTCGAAGAGGATGCTTATAAGGCATTGACATAGAAAGTGCCATATCCTGTCTCTCTGGTAGGTCCCTTGCTCCCTTCTGCCTTCCTTGAAGAGAATGACACGAGTTTTGGAAGCAGTTTATTCTATGAGAAGACGGATTGTATAGAATGGTTGAACCAACAGAGAAAGCAGTCCGTGTTGTATATCTCTTTTGGTAGCATTTTTGTACCATCTCCTGAAGAGCTAAAGACCATTGCAGAAGGAGTCAAGCGCAGCCAGAAGCCCTTCCTTTGGGTGTTACGGCCTAAGTCAGCCACTCATACTCTAGCTGAGATCTTACCGAATGGTTTTCTGGAGGATACTGGAGAGCAGGGGCTGATTGTCCCATGGTACCCACAGGTCCAAGTGTTGTCACATCCTGCAGTGGGAGCGTTCTTGACGCATTGTGGATGGAACTCAACGCTCGAGAGCATCAGCACTGGAGTCCCTTTGATTGCTTACCCCATCTTCTCAGATCAACCGTTAAATGCTAAGTTTCTTTGTGATTTCTGGAATGTGGGTGTGCTTCTGAGGAGAGATGCTTATGATACCATTGAGAGCTCTGATGTGGACCTAAAAGTGAGGAATGCTCTTGAAGATGAAGGAGAGATTTTACGTAAGAGATGCAGGGAGCTAAGGGAAATGGCTAGGAGGGCTGTGCAAGCTCACGGCTCAGCTCGTTTCCATATGGAGGAATTCATACGGAGCCTCTGTAAGAGCGACAGTAAATGTAATGAGGTAAAACCAAATTCATGTACACTCACGGCTAAGCCTTGTGAAAGGCATGTTACATTTACTTGATGTATATAGCAGAATATATGGTGAATTGGATGTACGATATGGAATCCGATGTGAAACTCTAGTGGCATCATACTTGTGAGCTTGATTCATGCATGCCATGTAGCTGGTGACATGATCGTCCATATTTCTCTTTTATACCTGCATAGTCTTCTATACAAGCTCAGGAAGGCGGTTCATTGTAGAGGGAATAAGTAAATTCGTTGTCTATTACATTTAGGCTTTTGTTAGAGGATGAATGCACTCGAAACTTTCTCGACATTAAAGGAAACGACTCAACGTATCCAAATGCACTTGAAGGGCAACGCTGTGAAGTAGGGCATGGAAACTACTTTCACTGTATGAAAGTGATTCTTCATTTGCAGATAAGTGAGGATGGAATTTATTTTTCTTGTTTTTCAGTAACTTCCAAATGTGCAGGAAGGTATTGGGATAGAGGAGAAACTGTGTAGGCTCTTTGTCTTTATTACTTTGTGAACCATTGATTATGAACAAACCATTCATAAATAGTAGCAAAATTATCGTACTCATAAATAATTTGTAGCTATCGTGATTTTACTCTGAAGTGTACTAATTTATAGCCCCGAATGAAGCTTTCAAGTTAGCCCTCAATGATAAGTTCATCCGTAAGATTTCTTATCACTGTGAGGGCTTATCTGAGCTTGATTGATAGCCAAGTTTCCTTTTTTCGTTCTTGTTAAAGCTGAAGCACTTGAACCCTAGCCAATTGCCAACTGCCTAGGAGATTGGGTTCGGTTTCTTCTATATACGCTAGAAAGTATTTATTCTTCGTTTCATTTCTTCTATAACGGTAGAAAGTATTTATGCTTCGTTTCTCTCTAACTCTTTGAGGCTAGGAAATCTGTGATATTGTTGCATGATAAATTTAATCCATCATCTAAAATTGTAATGGCTTTATGTGAGTTCGGATATAGACCTATAGAACCAAGTTCTACTACATCAAATTGAGGCCTACTGTGCCATAGTTAATTCAGGGCATGCTTTCTTGCATCAGATCGAGCATGGTGAAAGAAGCATTTGGACCTCAAAGATCAAGGAAGACGGAGGTTCCCGACACCTCTTGGGAGTCACCCATCTCAGTTTGTTTCCCTCGGAGCCCGCTTAACTCTCTTGCCATTAAGCTACACTCTTGTGGTTTATGAAGAACGGGAAAGATTAAGGTTAACATTACCTTGAACATGTTCGGTTCCTCAAAACTTCATTCTTTGCTTTCAAAACCTGTTCTGAAGCATTTTTGGGTGATTCTTGGAGCCATTTTAGAGTATTTTTGCCCATAGTTCTATTTTTACATAGGTTCAAGAACATTATCAAGAGTGCCCTTTGTACCTCTTCGACAAGGAATGTTCACCTTTGGCGCTATGTTGTTCAACCACACTAGTAAATCTACAGGTTTCTTAAAAGCTTTTAGTTGTGGTGGGAGTAACCACCGCAAGCTTATGCAGGTTTTTTGAGCCAAAAGAATAGAGTTGGTAGACAGTTGCAAGTGCTGTTGGATAGTGTTTGGGCTATGAATTCAACTTTTAAGTGCCATCTTATTGCATATATTGAGCACATACACACTATACATGCTTCTAAGGATGCCGCTTATGTACGTCCATTTGGTCATTGATATAGCAGTTAAGTTTTTGCATAAAGCCTGTGTTATTGGTAAAGAGGGTCCTAGTGAGGTTTTGTTAACTGGAAGACACCTAGATTTTGGGGTCTCTTTGGTGATGCAGGTGGAAGACTTACCTAGACTCACCATAGGAGATGTATGCTAGTTATTCATAGGTGCTCGATAAGTTAAGTTGGCTTCTTTCGGTTAATTGATTATATGCATGGAGTCAGTGATTACCTACGCAGGTTTACATGCTAGTACTTGTAATTTTATGAGCATTTCACCCTAGTCATATGCTTGTTTTGTAGAGGATATTGGAAAAATGTTTCCATTTTTTTTGTTTTGTCAACTATACAATGGTCGATTTACTCCGTGATACACTTATTGGTGTGAGTACATATATGTTGATATATTTAGGTAGTGATGTGTATGAACACACTAGGACGATCGAGGAACTTTTTTCCCTCTTTAGGAGGTTTTTTTCCCCCTGGCTTGTATACATGCCTATTGCTCTAATGGGTTAATTATCTTTGTACATTCTAGTGGTAATACATTCAATATTATGTGTTGTGCTCCAAGCTTCTTCTTCCTTGTGCTGTTCACGTGCTTTCGTAGACCTAAAACTCTGACAATCGGTATTAGAGCAGGTCGTCGCTTTATCCAGGGCATCGTTGACACCCCTCCGGTCAGAGTCTTAGAATCGCACGAAATTTGGTGAGCATAGTCAAGGTGATTAGGAGATCAAAATTGCTTCATTAAGTGGTGTCGAAATCACGATCTAAGCTCGTTTCAGCCTCTGAATGCACTATCATAGCACTTGTGTAGGCTATTTTGTCTTTTTGTGCCAAAGATAAATACAAGTTTTGGTTTGCCAGTATAATCGTCTCGACTGCTACAAGTTTAGCAGAATCGATAGGGTAGTTATGTTCAACTTTTTGAGATATAATCAATTTTGTACATCAGGGTATTTTAATCAATGGCCGTGGCTGAAAGAAATGACATATTCTGTATGTTGGATCTTGAGGATAAGTTGGCCGATACCAATTACCCATTATGGGCTTATATGATGCATCATGTATTGGTCACAAAAGGACTATGGAACATTATGCAAGGTGTTGAAAAACATTACACTTGCAAATAAAGATACTGAAGTTGATACAGATGGCATCAAAGATGGTGATATTCTGCAGATTCTTGTTTGTGCTGTAGATTTCGCTGCACATACTACAAACAAATTCGTTGGGATGGCAGAGATGCTCAGGCACATGCATTGATAGCCTTGTCTATCACACGTGCCATTATTCTTCACATTTGCTCTTGCAAAATAGCTAAGGATTCTTAGGATACACTTACCACTTTATACAAGGCAAGGAATGAAGCTTGTGTTGCTTACCTCCGAAAACAGTTGGAGAGTGAGCACATGAATGAATGTGATTCCATGGACAGTTTTCTAACAAAGATCAAAGATTTGAAGGAACAATTGATTTTGGAGAGTAGCATGGACTCCCAATTGTAGCTTGAGGGGGGAGTGTTGAAAATTATGGAACTTGTGCAAGCTCCAATTGTGAGACTTGAAACATACTCATCTCTCATATAATGTAATTATATTAGGTTTTGTAATCTCAAAAGGAAGCCAAGCCTTGAGAATATAGAGATTACACTCATAACTTTAAAGGAGAGTGAGGATGTAAAGGGGCAAATGTATTTATGGATCGGATAAAAGCCAAAATATGATTAAAGAGTTGAAGTATTCAAAAAGGTGCAACCTTATCCATATGGAGTGATTTGGAGCATAAAAATGGACCAAGGAAATAGATGGACAAAGGACAAGAAGTGAAAGGTCAAAAGGTGAGAGAAGATGCAAGGGTAGGTGAAGAAACAAAATTCCCATGCACATATGATCTCTACATAAAGAAGGTTTTTGGTTGCCAAAAGTTTTATAGATGGCAAGGAAATGGTAGCATATACTAGTCATTCTCCCACCAATGGATATCAAAAGGACCCCAAATACTGTGGGACAAGGCACATAGGTATTCGAGCCACATATCTTTCTGTGCATAACCACCTTGCGAAGGTCATTTCTCTCTACATAGATATGTTTTTACTTCATATGATATCTTGTTGCAAGGCCCATCTTATCTACTCTTTGTGGTGTTAAAATTTTTGCTAGATTCATCTTCAATAGGTACAACGGGCCATTCTTGGGATCCTCATATTTTTGCTTAATTTACATTGACAAGTAGTCTATCTTTAGATAGTTGGATGCCTATTCAGCTCCAAATGGTTTGAAATTTAGATACGTTTCTATTATGTGTGGACAAACTTTCAAGGTCATTGCATTTCTAAGTTGTGATTGAATCAGGTTTTAGTAAGCACGTGTCTAATATAGTAGCTTCTAGAAGGGGTTTGATAACTTCCCTTGTGCGTGTGCGCACACACACACACACACACACACACACACACACACACACACATATATATATATATATATATATATATATATATATATATATATATATATATATATATATATATATATATATATATATATATATATATATATATGTATATAGTTTCGTATATATATGTAGAACATGTTTAATATATAAAGTCTAAATATATATATATATATATATATATATATATATATATATATATATATATATATATATATATATATATATATATATATATATATATATATGAATATACCAAAATTAGAAAAGAAGAAAAAGAAAATCCTCTAAAAATGGAATGGAAATTTGGGAATATATAAAATTCAAAAAGGGATAAATGGAAGGATCTTAGAAGTGCCAAGTGTTTGAAAAAGAGCAAAGCTTCAAATTTGCAAAGTGGAATCGTAAGACTCTACAAGATGGTACCTCATTGATCATTTGGTTTTTCCCGTTGATTTTTTTTGGTACTCTTTTACTCTGCTTTTCCTCCTCATACTTTATGCATGTTTCTTTAGAACGAATTGAGTAATCTTGAGAAAAAAGGGTAGAGAGAGAGAGTAATTATCATCTCTCTTCCCTCCTTTCATCTCCATTCTCTCCTCCAATAAATCATGCATATGGAGAGAAAGAGAGAAATATCCAAGAGAGATTGATGGAGAGAGAGAGAGAGAGAGAGAGAGAGATTTTGTGTAGAGGCAGAATCGAGGTACATGAAGGTGGAAAACTTCATGAGATAGAGCTCAAAGAATCAAAAGAATTTGAGAGAGAGAGAGAGGGAGAGAGAGAGAGAGAGAGAGATTTTGCAATAATGGAGAGAATGTGGTAGAGAGAGAAAGAGAGAGAGAGACACAGAGTTCTAATTCAATTTCTTTTTGTTTATTTTGTATTGTATTTAGAAAGGGAAGTAAATGGAAGGATTTTAATTTAATTAGATAATTAATTAATTAAATAAAAACTAATTCTAAGAATTAATCCAAATAAGATAACTAATTCGACTTAAAATTAAGTAATGAAATAAAAAATTAATAAAAAGAAAAATAGAAATTTAGTAAGAAAATATAAATTAAAAAGAAAACTTGGAAATATAAGAGAAAATAGTAAAACTAGAATCATGTAAATAAAAGGAAAATAAGAATATAGAAAATGTAAAAAAGAAATAAAAAGAAAGAAAAGATCTATAAAATTAAGAGAAATAATTAAATTAAAGAGGTGGTTTTCTTCTAAATGTGTCTTTTTCACAAAACTGCTAATAATTGTCTTTTTTACAATTGATTTAAAAAAAAAACCCAGAGTTTGGAAGTAAAGAAAAAGAGCAAAGTGAAGGAAGATTTTTTTTGGCCCTGTAGCTAAGAACATTGAGCATTGTTTTCCATCCACAATGTGGTGCAATTGAAACTTATTCCGATCTGCACTATAGTGGAGTTTTGGAGGATTCTTACCTATTCTTGAGGATCTTGTGTTTTTCATTTAGCTTGTGTTAGGCTCTACCCCTTACATTGTATATGCCCATTGATGGAAACACCATTGATGATTACATGATTTTTGAGGTTTGCAATTTATTTTTGCATCGAGTATGATAGTTAGTAGTACATAGTCTTTTGTTTTCAGATTCCTCTTATTCGAACCTGCTTCCAGTCCTACCTCAATGACGGATTTCATCCATGACATCCTTCTACCTCTTCCACGTGCTTCTTTGCTCCCCTTGAAGTGCATGCGGGGCTTGGTAGACTATCCCTCAGAGAGGCACCCAACATGAAAATGCGGTTTGCAAGATAGGGATGATGCAACCCCAAGGGCCTGATCCAACCCTACACTCATTCTGCCATTGTGGCCCCCTTCCCTCTAACAACTCACACCCGCATGTAGAAGGTGTCATGTGAGGTGGAAACCCCCTTGTGCATGCATTACTTGACCCATTCCCACATCTATCATCACTAGAGCACACTTCCATTTGCGTGATGAGGTCGTACTCTTGATTTGATAATTTCATGTGTGTGTATCAAACCATCACTATGTGCACTTTTTTGATGTTTGAGGGGTAGCTAGTTTCACTTGTCACAAGTGCATAGGATCTTGTCAATCTGAAGCACACTGTTTTGGTGTCGTTTTCAGGGATGAAGGCCTAAGTCAACGTGTGCACATGATGGTAAGAATATCATTATGAAGACAATGACCATGAAGAAGGTATTCAGTACCATGGCAAGTCATTGATCACTTGCGCATGTAAAGAAATTTTTTAGGATTAGATTTGGAACTAGAGAAGTTAGGGTTTAGGATTTAGAAAAAATACCATTGGAATAGGTTAGAACACTCAAAGCCATAACGAAACCAAAAATTTTCATCACCTTGATCTTGATCAGTTTCTAAAACCAAAAACCATATCCAAAAATGCATTTGCAAAGAGCAGGTATCATGGAGAGAGCTAGCAAGAAACCGGTATCATCAAGGGTTATATCCCCTAGAAATCTGCTTATAGAGGGATTTAGAAACCAATATTTTACAAGAAAGAGCTTTGAGGTGAGCTCTACACCCTAGACACATCATTTTCACATATACACATGCATGTCGACAAAAATGATACATCTTGATTGTCATGAGAGACATTTTTAGGAAAAGCATAGGAATTTTTGTGATACAACCACATACGGGAAGAGAGAAATGCACAAGGAGCACAAAAACCACTTTGAAATTTAAAAATAAGTTTTAAAAATCCCAAGTGCTGCGTGTCATAAGTTTTGGTACCATAGTACCAAATTCATTTGTCTCATCGACATTTGGCAGGCATTGTGTATCACCGACATCTAACTCCTACTCAAGTATCACCATGCCTAAGTACCCTGTATCATGACTAGATGAGTATCATCATGTGTTACTTGTGTGTTGAGTATCATATGTTGCCCTTGTCATGTATCTTGTATTGCTGATATGCTTGTGTCATCATGTGATAACAAAATATCATGTATCAATGTAACGAAGTATTGTATCATCTTGGTCAAAGTATCGTGTGTCACCAATACCCCAAGTATCATGTGTCTCCAATACCCCAAGTATCATGTGTCACTGATACCAAGTTCCTCTATCATGTATCATGACTCCACATTTCGTGTACTATTTGCCCATGTATCGTGTGTCATCTAGCCTAGTACCATATCATGGAAGTCACGTGTTTTGTATCATCAGAGAGCTTAAGTATCATGTATCGTGAGTTTTCTAAGAAAAACCACAGTTGATATAGAATAGGTACTTAGGGAATGTCTTATTAGAAAAGAACATTTTACATTGAAAACACTCAAAAATTGAATACAAAAAGAACTCAGGGCTAGAAAAATTGAGATGCATCTTAACTATGAATGAACATGAGATTAGGACGTTTCTCAGGGAGCCAAAGGAGTGTAATTTAATAACTAGGGAGTGTGACTCAAAGAAGCATCCACTACACATACTCAGATACTTCTAATGAATCTAAAAGTGAGCTAATAATTTTGTCTACTCTTCAAAAGTCATGTCTTCAATAGAAGGGGAATATATACCTCTTTCCTAGCTAGGAAGGAAAGAGAGATGCCCACTCTTCCTATAGTTGAGATGCCTACTCTTCCTATACTTGAGATTCCTCAAGATGGGATTTGATGGATTTTTATCTAATTGTTGGAATAGATAAGCTATTGCAAGCAACCCTACCTTTAATTGAAGTCGTGTTAATGTTGCTACCATGAATGAGCTGCATGATCTAAAAGACTACTCAAGAGTCCATAATTGGATTAGGATAAGGGAAGATATTGGTGAGTGACTGAAATAAAGAGATCTAGACTCCAGTATATGGGTTTGCCAGTGTTTCCTCCTAGGGAATAGGCAAACACTTCTCAAAATAATCAAAGTCCACAATAAAGCCAAGAAAACCCTAATCTAGGGCAAATTAATTGCCAGAAATTTCCCTAGAGATCTCATAGTCATTTTGCTATGCCAAGCAATAGCACTACGACAAAACCTCAGATGGGAGGTGATATGATGAATATACCTTCCTTTCCTCTAAGACCCCAATAAGGATGAGGACCAAGTGTACCTCTAGTTTTTCAAGGTATTCATTGAGCACAAGATGTGGTTAGAAGACTGAGACCTTATGAAGTGGAAAATGTCGACATAGTAGGCAAAAAGCTATCACTAATGTCTCATTATGTAGAGTTTGGTTTAGAGAACTCAACCTCTTATTCACAATCTCAAGATGAGGGAGAATAATCAATATTGAATGCTCATTTACAAATAGATCTAAACGAAGATGGTAGAAAATACAAGAAGATGAAGATGAGGATATACGTATGGGGAGAAAGCAACAAATTAAAGAAGTAGTGTCTTCAAACACTAAGTATGAGGATAAGAAAGTTCAAGAGGAGTCCCAACAACAAGACAACAATGAAGAGCCAATTTTATCTATTGGAGTTGTTGTAAAATCTTCCCATACACATGTCAACACTACTGAAGGTAGTTCAAAGGTAGCTCCAATGCAAAGAGATGATCAACCAAATTTGAATCTTCATATTCAAAAATCGTTTAAGGTACACTACATACAATTCAAGGAAAGCAAGTGGACATAGGAGAACTACCCTTTATTCCCAAAACATGGCTAAATGTTGATGTGGTACAATTGAAACCTATAGGCAAGCATATGATACAAACTAGAATAGACATATAAAAAGAATTGATGTAGGTAGATAAGGAATATGAGGATGCAAACATTGAAAAGAAATGATTCAAAGTGTCGAGCGAACAACTTTTTGTCCAGTTCATGAAGTCATAAAGTTAGCTAGAGAAGAAAAAGAAAGAGGTGGAAGATGCTATGATAAAGATAGATGCACTAATGTTGATAAATTCTACTTGGAAATCAAGAGTCAAGGAGTTTATTCAAGAGTCTAAGAAGAAAAGAATGGAAAATGCTGATCTAAAGAGGAAGTATGCTCAAATTGAGGTGGAAAAGATATGCATGGCCAACAGATCCAAGTTAATTAAATCATAGATCAAGGTGTAGATGGAAGAAGTAGATTCACTTAGAACCAGAATAAAGAACTTATGCCCTCATTATTACTGAATCAAGTAGTGGAAGGTACGATACAAGACAATGAAGTAATTCAATCATTGAGGAAGCAACTACATGATTATGTTGCACAATAAGAGGTTGAGAAAGCACAACAAGACCAAATAGAAGAAAGGTACATAAGGGATACAAGTCGATTGAAAATGAATTGGAATGATTTGATTAAGATGTATGCAAAGCATTGCAACCAAGATGCAAAACAAGTGAAGGAAATATGTGAAAGCAAAGTGCAAGTCGAGAAAAATCTAACCAAAGTAAAGAATCAATTGCAAGAAGGAGATCAAGACACAGCTCAACTTCAAGAATAGATAACACAACCAAAAATTGAAAAGAGCACATGAATAGTGAACATGGACACACAATTAATGCCAAATCTTGATGTAGCTACTAGGAAGACTGAGATATGTCCTCTTTATCACCCCATTGTTCATTCTCCTATTCATGAGCAATGGATGGATCATCCTCACATGGTATTAATGCATTGCAAAATAGATCTAGATAAAAAGGAGTGAGCACTACTAGTGCCTTGCATGACACAAGAGTTGGAAGAGTCTATGATACAAGTAATCAGAGAAGTGAAAATTAGAAGTAAAGATCTTGGGAAAATCATGAATCCATTCAACATTTCATATAGTATAATGAAAGAACTCACTCTTAGGTATATCAAAAGGACTAGCCCAAAAGGATATGGACCATACCCTAAACTTTGCGGATACTACGTTCATTTATACACAAGAACAATTTAATGAAGCCATTCTTTTTTGTTGAATCTTTTTTTGGAAAGGAATCCAACCTTGCATGTACATTGGAAGGAGGCACCATATTTATTACATGTAAATCCTTATTTTTGTGCAATGCATGGACCAAGAAAATGGCTGGTTTTTGGAAGAGCAAAGGAAAGGCAATCTTAATAAGCAGTGGCTCAATTGTCCATTATGACCAAGCATACCACATTGATATTTAACAACTAAAGATTATATGATACGGATAATTGAACTTTATCTATCAAGCATGCTCACATCCTAAATTTGACCATCAAACTGATAAAATAAGGTCCTCAATATGATTCTAATATTCTTGAAGGTTTTTAAGTTCACCAAATATAACTTCTTCAACTTCATAGGTATCAACCAAGCTGTTGGCATACAAGCTATAAGAAGAGCATACAGGCACAAAGATCAGTCAAGCACAATCCAGAACAGAGGCCTAATCATTTTTTTCTAAACTTACTTCGAATTAAGAGTGATTTTCATCACTACACAAACATTGTAAATCCCATTTTTGGTAGAATAGACTCCATTTGTTTTCAAGTCGAGTCGTCAAGCTTGAAAACTATTAGAATTAGCTACATACCAATTTTCATAATTTTTAGATTCTGTTTGAGCCCTCAAATAAGCTCTAGAACCTAATTTTTAACTAGACCGAACACTAGGTCTGGACAAGGCCAAAGCTAGTCAAAAAACTATAAAAAGAGCTAGAGAGCTCATTTTTGGGCTTAGATTGTTAGTGATTTGAGCTTGTGTAAAAGACTTTTTGACTAATGCAAAGAACTCCATTGTTCCTCTCCTTGTTCTTGCCTTGTGTGCACGTGTGTGTGTATGTGTGTGCATGTTTGTGTGCTTTTCACTCACACACTTGTGCCATCACTTGCTCATAGTCTTCATATTAGCCCTCATGTCTCCACGGATTGACAATTATGAGGTGGATCTCCTCACGTTGGTACTTGCCATTGTGCTAGAGTGACACCAAATTTGGCACCATTGCTGAGGAGAGAGCTTTGAGGACGAGCGTGTGATGGTAAGACGTAGAGTTGTGACATTGGAGTCATAGGTAATATCCTTCCTTTTCCTTATTTTTCATCATTTTGTCTTGTTTTTTGCATTACTACCATCACCATCATCATCCTCACCACCTTCCACCTCCATCTCCACCTTCATCAAAATTTTAGTTTTTGGTCATATTCCCCTCCCCACCTCATTTCTCTCATTTCACTTGTGAGAGAGAGCGAGAGAGAGCTTGCATGCACTCTGTTTTCATGTGTTTTTGAGCATTTCTTGCAGGTTTTGGCTATATCACCATCTCCACCGGCTTGCGTATTTCTTGCAGGTTTTGGCTATATCACCATCTGCATAGGTCTCGAGACGATGACCTCTGTCTGTCGTGACAGACATAGAAAGTTGATATTTGGTGTTTATATGCACAACATGATAACCTACACCATTAGAGCACTCCAAATCATTAGAAGTCTCTAAATCTATCGTGACAGACAGGCCCATGTGACAGTCAGCGTCTATCGCAACAGACAGAACCCCATGATAGACACCGTCTATCACGACATATAGGCCCACACGACAATTAGCATCTATCACGACAGACATCGTCTATCGCGACAGACAGGCATTTTTGGCAAAAAAAATTAGAGTAGTAATTTTTTGAAAATTTGGGCTAAATTTTGGGCATATTTGCACACTTAATTACCTATATTACTACAAAGGCCTTAGAAAAATGCACTAAAATCTTGAAAGGTCCTAATTCTCTGTTTTAACCTCCTGAACCCTGAATCGACATAAATTTTTCATACGAAATCCGTTTTTTGGGCTCTAGAGCTTGTTGGAAAGCTTGTGGGGTAGGCACACCAAGAGACCTCTAGAGGGAATTTTTTGGCAATACAAAAGGGGGAAAAAGGATGTTTAAAAGTGTCTGAATCAAATTGTCTATCGATTGAAGGTAAAAACTTGAGCTAAACTTGGAACTTTTACAGGATCAATGAGAGATCTTGGAGAAACCGAAGGAGGTGCTAGTGTGTGCAGGCTTGGGAACATGCTTCTTGGGCAGACAAGTGAAGTAAAGAGAAGCTACTTGAGGTTGGAAGATCTCTCAACCCCCGTAGTCCATTCCTAGCTTAGGCTAAGTGTGGATAGTTCTTTTGATTGATTACGGGTATGATAGGAACATTCAAGTTCTAGGAGCCTCTAAGTTCTCAAGTCTAAGAATAGGTCAAATTGTAGTCAAGGGAAAACTTAAGGGAAAAGAGCTTAAGTTAAGAGAACGAAAAAACATCAAGTATGACACACTTAAGTGCTCCTGATGATGCTTAACTAAGGACAAGGAAACACATACAAAGGGCCTTAAAAGGAACAAGTGATTGGTATCAAAGAATCAGCAACGTGGTTGTACAAGGATCATTGGGTGGATTAGTAGAGCATATGAACCTGAGATTAGGAAGAAACCTAGGGAGAGATCGACAAAGTGTTAGATCATGAGAGGCTAGTATCAACCATAGATCTAGGTCTTGGGCCTAGTAGTTGAGTGATTACTCATACATTCTAAGTTCAGAAACAAGTGACTCGGAGATGTCTTACAGCATGGAGAGACCTGTAGGTAGCTCAAGAGTGTCATACTTAGAAAAACCAGAGGGTCCTTACAAGACTCAACTGGAATATATCAAGACCAACCGATTAGGTGCTTGCATCTATGAGGATGGTTTGAGAAGATCTATTGTCCAAATTAAAAACCCTGATCAGCCCATTGGACTAGAACACCCTGTAGTCAAGTTCGAAAATGGTTCCTACATAGATAAAGAAGGAACAATGTATGTGGTCACCAGCCAACCAGAAAGGACGGATGAATTTGGCAACATAATCCGAGAAACTGAAATAGGTGACATAGAGCAAGGGAACTTAGGAAAAGAGCCAAATAGCCCTCGAGGCAAATCGGTTTTGACTAGAATAATCACTCTAGAGTGGGTTCCCCAAGAAAATAGGAGCATAGGTTTGCTCGTGAATCGAGAGACGGATGAGGCTTTTTGGAGGTATAAACCTGAACAACCTAACGAAGTGGGAATGCTTACCATATATGAATTCAAAGATCCAGAGACCCCAGGGAAAGTGACATATTTAGACAATACCTTAGAAAGGGTCTTTGTGGTCTCAAAGCATGGTAGGCATGCCTATACTTGGAAGGGTGAATTTTTTTTTCCCTAACCAAGGTCCAATGTCTCTTCTGGTCACCAAGGAGCTGGAACATCTCAAGCTCATGGAACCCAGAGAGACAGGAGTAGGGATAAACCCGAGGTGAGCTTCGCTAACCCATTGGGAAGAGAAAGAACGAGGATGGAGCTAGATAGAATGGAAAACGACAGATATAAAGACCTGAGGCATCAAATAAATGGAGATGAATTCCCTTTTCCAAGTCCCAAAGAACATGCTAGGACCTTGAGGCCTACACAATTGGTTAAGTCCATGAAGAATTGCTTCGTTGGCATAGGAGACCCGTATGACCATGTAGCAGAGTTTAGACAAGTTTTGAGGGCTGAACAAGTTGAAGACTTGTTCACTCGTGTTGGCAGATGAAGCAAGTATGAGCATACATGCAGATCTAGCACTAAGGCAACCCATTAAATTTTTCCAAACCTTACACCATGTTAAAAGTGATTCTCATCACTAAAAACGCTTGTAAATATTGTTTCACCTTTTTGTAGCTCCATTTTGTACAAGCCGAGGAGTCCTCGAGCTTGGGGAGCCTTAGAAGTAGTTGCCTGCCAATTTTCATAATTTTTAAATCTCGTTTGAGTCCTCAAATAAGCCCTGGAACCTAATTTTTAACTAGGCTGGACACTAGGTCTGGACAGGGCCAAAGCTAGTCAAAAACTATAAATAGAGCTAGAGAGCTCATTTTTGGGCTAGCTTCTTGTAGTTTTGAGCTTATATGAGAACTTGGTTGTAATAGAAGTGATTTCATTGTCTTACTCTCTTTGTTCTTGTCGTGTGTGCACGTGTGTGTGTATGTGTGTGCATGTTATTGTGCTTCTCACTCACACATTTGTGCCATCACTTGCTCGAGGTCTTCATACCATCCTCATGTCTTCCCGGATTGACATTAACGGAGGTGCTACTCATCACTGAGCTACACAAATTTTGGCGTCGATGCCGGGGATTCGAGCTTTGAGGACGAGCATGTGATGGTAAGACATAGAGAGGACGCGTTGGAATGGTAAGTAGTAGGTAAATTTCTGATTTTTCTCCATCTCCATCTCCATCTTCATCTCCACCTTCATCTCCTTCTCCACCTTATATTCTCATTTCCAAACCATTTCCTCATTTGCTTTGTGCGAGTTTGAGAGAGAGCGAGTGTGTGTTCTTGCTTGTGTGTGTTTGTTTGCATGTTTCTTGTAGGTTGAAGCTCCATCATCATCTCCAGCAAGCTTAACAGGTACGGATTTTGTCTGCGCAAGCCCCGAGGCTTCGAGCTCGAGCTATTGCGACACTCCGAAAACTTCACCCGATCACGATTCTGAGTGCACCACGACACTGCGCAGGCCTAGAGCTCCTAGGATCACTAGAGAGAACAGCAAAATTCACCATAACCCGACCTATCACGACACCTAGAAGTATCGCGACACCCCCGACCTATCGCGACACCTCGGAGTATCGCGACACACCGACCCCACCTATCGCGACACCTCGAAGTATCGCGACACTCCCGACCTATCGTGACACCTCGGAGTATCGCGACACTCCCAAGTATCGCGACACTCCCAAGTATCGCGACACTCCCAAGTATCGCGACACTCCCAAGTATCACGACACTCCCAAGTATCGCGACACCTCGACCTATCGTGACACATCGACCCCACCTATCGCGACACCTCGGAGTATCGCAACACTCCCAAGTATCGCGACACTCCCAAGTATCGCGACACTCCCAAGTATCGCGACACTCCCAAGTATCACGACACTCCCAAGTATCGCAACACTCCCAAGTATCGCGACACCTCGACCTATCGCGACACACCGACCCCACTCGCGACACCTCGAAGTATTGCAACACTCCCGACCTATCGTGACACTTTCACCTATCGCGACACTTCCACCTATCGCGACACCTCCATCTATCGCGACACACCGACTCGACCTATCGCGATACACGGCCATAATGCATGAAAATTTTAGAGTGAATTTTTGAGTGAATTGAGGCATATTTGGGCTTAATTTTAGACACATTGGGATAACATTAGAGCCTTAGGAGTGGGCAAAAGACCTAGAAACCAGAAAGGGATCTCCTGAACCCTGAGAGCCTGTTTTGACCCCTAAGTGCCTGATTGGTCATAACTTCACCATACGAACTCCGATTGATGAGATTTTGGTCTCGTTGGAAAGCTTGTTGAGAATCCTACGTGGACCTCGACTGTTTTTTGTAAGAATCATACGGGGAGTTTTGGAACATGTATTTTTAAGTTGACCATTAGGTGGAACTAGGTGGTCATAAGATTTTGGGGGATCAGTGAGTTACTCCAAGGGGGGTCCATAATTGCTGATGTGTGTCTTTCAACTCATTGTGGTAAATGAGCTATATTAACTTGTGAAATTTTGCAGGAACATTGCGTGCACTCAAGGTATTCCAAGGCAGGCTAGCAAGGGTGAGTACCAAGCTTGGGAGAAGGCTTCCTAGGCTAGTGTAGAAGTCTGAGCAACCAGAGTATTGAGGTTGAGAGTTCTCTCGACCCTCCTTTGTCAATTCCTAGCCTAGGCTAAGTACGAATTAGGTGTGGTAATTAATTAGGTCAGCGTCAAGCACGAAATAAGTCTAAGAGAACTAATCAACCAAGTGCAAGCACTAAGTAGGAATTAAGTGCAAAAACCCTAAGGAAAAAAAGTAAACTTGACTCGATCATTTATCAAGTGCGAAATTCACTTAAGTATTCCGGATGCCGAGATATCAGAAAAGTTCATAAACATAATAATCAACTAAAAAGAACAAAGTGATTGGTGCAAAATAACCTGCAACGAGAGTGTACTTGGGACCAAAGGGGGTAGATAAACCAGGCATATGAACCTTAGGTCAGGCAGACACTTAGGCCGAGACAGACAAAGCCTCAGATCTACTGAAGCTAGTGTCAATCACACTGCTAGGTCTTGGGCCCAACAGTTGAGTGATTACCCATACACTCCACGATCAGAAACAAGTGATTTTGAAATGTCCTATCACATGGAGAGACCAATAGGTAGTTCAGGGGTGGCTTATCTAGAAAAGCCAGAAGGACCTTACAAGACTCAATTGGAATACATCAGGACTAATCATCTAGGTGCTCGCATCTACGAAGACGGACTGAGAAGATCTGTGGTCCAGATTAAGAACCCCGATCAAACCCATGGACTAGAACACCTGGTAGTCAAGTTTGAGAATGGAGCATACCTAGATAAAGAGGGGACTATATATGTAGTCACCACTCTTCCTGATAGAACTGATGAGTTTGGAAATGTGATTGCGGAGACCGACATGGGTGATATAGAGCAAGGGAATTTAGAGAGAGAGCCAAGAACTCCCCGTGGTAAATCTGTCTTGACCAGAATCATGACTCCAGAGTGGATTCCACAGGATAATAAAAGCATAGATTTGCTTTTAAACCGAGAAACCGATGAGGCCTTTCGGAGATATAAACCAGCTCACCCTCAAGAAGTGAGTGCTCTCACAATCTATGAGTTTAAAGACCCTGACAGCCCAAGCAAAGTAGACAATACATCGGAGAGAATCTTCATGGTCACCAAGCATGGCAGACATGCCTACACATGGAAGGGTGAATTTGTTTTTCCCCAACCACGGTCTAATGTGTCCTATGGTCACCAAGGAGCCGGGACCTCCCAGGCTCATGGAGCTCAAGGAGATAGAAGTAGAGATAGACCTAAAGTAAGCTTTGCCAACCCCCAAGGAAGGGAAAGAAGGAGAACTGGGACAGATAGAGAAGAAACCGAGAGATTTAGAGACCCAAGGAACCAAAGAAATGCTGATGATTTTCCTTTGCCAAGGCCGAGAGAACACACTAGGACCGTGAGGCCAACTCAACTGGTGAAGTCCATGAAGAATTACTTCGATGGCACTGGAGACCCTTATGACCATGTGGCAGAATTTAGGCAAGTCTTGAAAGCTGAACAGGTAGAGGATCTATTCACACAATATAATGCTTTTGGTCTAGCCCTTAGGAACACTGCCCTCACGTGGTTTCAGCCACTAAACGAGAGGCATTTCAGAAACATAGACCAGCTCCTAGAAGCATTTATCATTGAGTTTTCTAAGATTGGTATACGGCACAACACTTCCTCACTAATTCATAGCTTCAAGCAAACACCTCAAGAGACGGTCAGACTAGCAGGAAGATGGTTTAGGCAATACCTAGAGAGGTGCCCGATGCCTGAGTTACCCACACCAGCCAAGCAAGTGGCTTTGTTCTTAGGTGGCTTGTTGAGCACCAAGCTTAGGTCATATGTGTATTTAAAGGGCAGAGACCTCAACCAGTCCTAGTGCAGCAACCCCCAGCTCCAACCAATGTGATCCCAGTGAAATATGCATCTGCTGAAGAAAATCCAAACAGAGCCATAGTCCCAGTCACCCCAATGCTATCAGACAGTGATCCAAGTGACCATAGTTTTGACTCCACACATATTGATAGTCCACAGGCGTACTACATGCAATCACCCGAGCATACCGAGTCATACTATTATGAGGATCCAAGTGAAAATAGTGGGGAGCTTGAGTATGCTTATGTCATGTACACAAACCCCAACTCTAGACCTCAACCTAGGCAGGTACGACCCCCATTCCCTAGAGGACCATGCTTCAGATGTCAAGGAGATCACCTTATACGTGATTGTCCACTGCCTGCCTCTACACAACTCCAACCAGATGTTGGCCATGAAGACCATTGAAGAAACCATACTTCAATCAGAATACTTCCGACATCTGGCCCCTAGAAGACTGATAACTAGTTCAGAGTTATAGTATAAACCATATTTTGTACTGCTGGCTGACTATAATGCTGAAATCAAACGCCTCACCAACAAATACCCCACCTTCGCAACTCACTTCGAACTAGAGGATATCCCAGAGGCAGCCAAAAAGGGGGCCATATTCCAACCTATCTGGAGGCAGAAATTACTGGAAACATATCCGGAAATGCTACGGACATGGGACCATGCTCCCATGCATTTAAAATATAACCCTTGCTTTGGGCCAGTTCAAAGAAGGAGATCATGGAAAGCATTCGCCATCAAGGTTCAGAACAATGCAAATTGTAAACAATGGCTAAATTATCCCTCCATTGCACCCCCAACAGGCACACCTACAGTAGCATATATGATGGCTACTATCAGACATTAGCTTCCACGCCTCCACCCCATGCCAGACGTAGCTACCCAGATGATGCTCAAAATATTGGATATGATGCAGGTAGTGCTTAAAACCTTCCGCAATGTATGTCACATTCAGCCTCCGATTCCCGGGTTCGTTAATGGTAATTATGACCTACTATATGATATGAGCACAACCCCGAGCATACGAGTTGCTTATGCATGGCACACACGAATCAGATATCTCCCTGCCTGCTACAAGCAAACTTTTGATGATATGTTCACCACGGGGTTCTGGGAGGCACACTCAGAGGTGTTCGCGCCACGGCCCACTCATTTGCTACAGCTCTTCGCATGCGAACAAACGATGCATTCAGAGCTCTACACAACGCCACAACCGAACATACCGGGAGTAGTCAATTGGGATGCCCTTCAGAGAGACCTGATCAGAGGGCTACGGATCAAAGAACATGACTTGGCAACCGACATTCTCCAGAACTACATTGACCAAACCACAGAGCAAAGGTCTGTCAGAGGTGACAGACAATAGGAGGAGGAGAGTGTTGGAAGATGAAGCGAGTACGAGCATACATGCAGATCTAGCACCAAGGCAACCCATTAAATTTTTCCAAACCTTACACCATGTTAAAAGTGATTCTCATCACTAAAAACCCTTGTAAATATTGTTTCACCTTTTTGTAGATCCATTTTGTACAAGCCGAGGAGTCCTCGAGCTTGGGGAGCCTTAGAAGTAGTTGCCTGCCAATTTTCATAATTTTTAAATCTCGTTTGAGTCCTCAAATAAGCCCTGGAACCAAATTTTTAACTAGGCCGGACACTAGGTCTCCACAGGGCCAAAGCTAGTCAAAAACTATAAATAGAGCTAGAGAGCTCATTTTTGGGATAGCTTCTTGTAGTTTTGAGCTTGTATGAGAACTTGGTTGTAATAGAAGTGATTTCATTGTCTTACTCTCTTTGTTCTTGCCGTGTGTGCGCGTGTGTGTGTATGTGTGTGCATGTTAGTGTGCTTCTCACTCACACATTTGTGCCATCACTTGCTCGAGGTCTTCATACCATCCTCATGTCTTCCCGGATTGACATTAAAGGAGGTGCTACTCATCACTGAGCTACAACTCAATACAATGATTTTGGCCTAACTCTCAAGAGCACCACATTGATTTGGTTTAAACCTCTTCATCAAGGTTAGTTCAGAAATATAGATAAACTTCTTGAAGTGTTCATTAGTGAGTTTTCTAAGAGTGATATTAGGCATAACACATCCTCCCTGATATATAGCTTTAAGCAAACACCTCAATAGCGAGTGAGGCTCATAGGAAGAAGGTTTAGGCAATACCTAGAGAGATGCCTTGTTCTAGAGTTACCCACTCGAGCCAAACAAGTGGCCTTATTTCGAGATGGATTGTTAAGTACCAAACTAAGATCATATGTGTACTTGAAGGACTCTAGATCCATAGAAGGGTGTGTACGCATGTGCATATACATCGAGGATAATCTAGGGGAGGAATTAGAGCTTTCAATAAAGACTCATATAGTGCTACTAACCTCGCTTCCAAACAATCCACATCGATTGAGGATCTGGTAGAGAAGATAACTTAGAAATTAGGAGTCTCTAGCAACCAGATTCCTAGATTTGCCCCAGGAAAATGATGCTACACCTATGGAGGAGACCATATGGCCAATGTGTGCCCTATCATGGCTCAACCCCAAGTGAACCCTAACAGCCAATACTGCACCATAGAAAGGAGATATACCAACTACACCGCACAAGATTGCCCATATAATAAACAAGCAGTTAGACAAAATTATCCTCAGCCGTATCCATGAAAAGGAAAATATCAGAATCAGTACCCACAACAACAATATGGTAGGCCCTAGCAACACTGTCAACAACCCTATCAAGGGTAGCAAAGACCTCAACCAGTTCCTTCACAGCAATCCCCTCCTCCATCCAATGTGATTCCAGTGAAATATGCAGCTATAGAAGAAAATCTGAATAGAGCCTTAGTGCTAGTAGCACCATTGCTTTCAGAAAGTGACCCAAGTGATCATTCTTTTGACTCTACTCATATTGATAGCCCACATGCTTACTACATGCAGTCACCTGAGCATAATGAGTCATAATATTATGAGGACCTGAGTGAACCTAGTTGGGAGCCAAAGTATGCAAATGTCATGTATGCAAACCCCAACTCTAGACCTCAACCTAGGCAGATAAGACCCCCATTTCCTAGAGGACCATGCTACCGATGTCAGGGAGATCACCTCATTCAAGACTTTTGTCCAGATTGTGGGAAGGAGCACTTGTTATGAGAGTGTCCCAAGAACCCCACCAATATGCCAGAAATCGCTCCTATCAATGCTATTGGATTAGTGGTAGACTCCACACGAAGTATGACTTCCACGACCCCAGTGCAAGTCATCACGAGAGCTTAGGCACTTAAGCAAAACCAAGAGTTAGGCCAGGAATGGAACTCTGAGGTTAGCGAGACCGAGAGTCAACATAAGAAGAGGACAAGAGCTTGGAGGGATAGTCAAGTTCCACAATCATTGCCCTGTGATTCCCTCCATTTTTTGAAGTATTTGCACGCCGATCGATGCACAGAGATAGTCTTTGTTCATGCAACCTCCCATCCATGTACATCTTGAATATAGTCTCTCTCTCTCTCTCTCCATAGAAGTGAGCCACCCACATAGCTCCACACATGGGTTCATCATGGCCCTCATGTGTGAGCCCATCTAAACAAAGCTAAGAGGTGGTTCTCACCTCTTCTTAGGGGTTACTCCATATAACATTTCCTTCCTCTTAACTCCATTTTTGTCCTCAAAAATGGAAGGTATAGTAGATAGAGATAATCAATGGAACAATACTCCCACTAAATCCCCATGTACTTCATGTACATGGTCATATTTCCGTGTTGTTTCCCCGTATCCTTCCCCTTAAGAAGGCTCTTGTGAAGGTAGTCTAAAACTCGAAAACCATCTCTAAAGGGTACTAACCCGCTCCCATATGGCGCTACCTTTTGAACTATCTTTCCACTTTACTAGACCTTCTTTATACAAGTGACTTCTCGTCTGTTTCTCTCGATTGCATAGTATGCTCTCAAGCTCATGTGGAATAGATTGAACAGAAATAGGCTCTACTACCTCACTGTCTGGAATGAGGTTGTCAGATTCACCTAGCCTTTTCTTAAGCCGGCTAACATGAAAAACTTCATGGATTTGACTATTCTCTGGAGGTTGGAGTAGTAAGCCATCTTCCCTATTCTCTTAAGTATTTGGAAAGGTCCACAATACCTAGGAGATAGTTTTGGACAAGGTCTTGTCTTCATGGTTTCAAAACTAGATGGAACTCTAAGATCATTAGGGGAAAAAATGAACCCTGCATGGGCCTTGTAAGGATCCCTAATTTTTAGGGATTAAGCTTAATTCTGTTCTTGTTTAAGGGGACAAAGTGCATTTAATAGGGCACTTTTTAGTAGGCTGGAGTAGGCTTTTTTTTAGGCTTCAATAGGCCTCTCTCTTTCTTATTCTAGAGAGAGAGAAAGAGAATCTACTTTCCACATCATCAAACTCGTACATGTATTTGAATAAAAAATGAATTTTTTTAAAAAGTCTCATTTTCAGTGTATATTAACTCAAAAGAGCCTATTTTTTAATATATATGTCAGAAGTCACTTTTTTGGGCCCATTTTCTGAAGTTTCTTTTAGAAAAAGTAGAATATTCAAACTCCCTCCAAAAGTAAGTGCCACATCATCAAATCCATGACTATGCTTCCCCCAAAAAATGACTTTTTTCAAATTTCATCATTTGGTGTTGACATGTATCACAAACTTCACAGTAGAACATCCTCATGCTCCTGCATCAACAAGTATCCATGTTCGTGTGCCTAGAGAGTTTGCTCCAAATACACGATGCAACAATGATGCCAATTCTCAAAATGAACGTCGTACAGCTGGAGAAAAAAGTATTGATCTTTGGGCTCATGGTTCACTCTATCCTCTTGATCCAATATCTTCTTACCATCCAACATTCCATAACCTCTCAACTTTACTTCAGTTCATTGGTGCGGGTGAAGCTGGACTATTAGGTTACTGCAAGAGATTATCTACACATTCACTTGCTACTGCTAAGTATTGGTTCCAACAACATCACATCCATCATATGAGGGTGGTCACTTTAGAAAGCACAATCATATCTTTACAAAAACAACTTGCAGATTTGGAACAAGATACTGAAGCAAAACAAAGCACAATTTCAAAGTTAACTGCCAATCTCCAGCAGCTGAAAGAGACTCCACTTGGTATGAGACATAGGAAAAGATCATTGTCATCCTTTGAAGCTCTTTCAAAAGGTGGTGGAGCACGCAAACGACGTAGATATGCAACAAGGTGAGTGTTTGTTTTACTTTTATATGTTTTAATGAAGATTTGTAATGGAATATTTCATTGTGTAGGTCGTTTATTGAAGACATAACTGCTTCATCAACACAAGACCAATTCAAGCTGATGAATAGCTGTATAAACACCAAAGAAATCACTTCTTCTTTAGACTCACGCATAGGAAAGTGTATTAGAGTTGTTGTCGAAGCTGAGTTTTCAAAGAAGTTAAAAAATCTTATCACAGTGCAAGATGTGCAGGCAATATGTGACGAAGCAGGCATCAGTAGAAATGGGTATACTGCAATGTACACCCTTCTCAGGCAAGCCTTACAATCACAAGGTATTTCTCAAAGTATATTTCCATGCCCATATAAATTGTCTATCAATAAAAAAACTTCAAATGAGGATGTGACTCGTACTATTGGACAATATTTATTCATAGAAGAAACTATGCCTGCCTCTATTTATCATCCAAATATTCCCAAGAAGCAATCAAAAATCCTATCTACACAAGGATTTACTTACACTAAATTCAACAATATATTTGTGGATCTTCAGAAGCTTCAACAAGCAATGGTTCACTTTTATAGTTCAACAATCAAAGGTACCCCTACTACATTTTATTTGGTGTTGAAGTTCTATTGCATTCAAGTGTCATATTAAGATAATGTTTTCTCTTTTGTGCAGACTGTAATGTTAAGTTAAAGTTCATACTGAAGCTTGATGAGTGTCAAATCATAAAGGGTCGGCGACTAGAAAGGTTGAGTGTGACGCTAATGAACGAAATTATGGACCATGCAATGAGTGATGAAACTTTAGGAGGGAGGGACCATTTGACTTACAGTGTGCAATCAGAGAGAGATATCTGGTGGTTAGGTGCTATAGAAGTTCCCAAAGAAATAAATAATGTTATTTCATGGATTTTTAGTAGGACTCCGTGGATTACGGAAGTAATCTCTTCTCAAATACATGGGCAAAAGCTTTTTGTAGATGATATAGGTGATTTTGATGTAGAATGGCATTTGGGTGGAGACCTTAAGAGTATAAAATGCATGTTAGGTTGTAAACAAGGAGCATCTTCTCTCTATCCTTGCCCATATTGTACACAAGGTTACAAAGGATCCAAGAGACAGTCTAAACATGCAAGGGCATTGACGAGAGTTGATGACTCTGAAGAAATTGATGAAACAGACTCATTGAATCACTGGGAATGGGAGATATCACTTTTGAGGTGTCCAATGTTACAGGAACCGACTCGTGATAAAATAAGCAATGATTGGAACCCCATTATCCCATTTCCATTAGTCAATGTTCACTTTTGTACTTTGCATGCATTCATGAGGATCTTTGATAGGCTTTTGAAGCTCCATGTTGAATATGCATTTGCAATGAAACCACTAGAGAGGTCTACAATAGCAATCCAGAAAATAGAAGATCTTTTGAATTCTATAGGTTGTCATGGTGGCCACGTATCTTTAGTTGTTAAGAAGTATGGTGAGTCTCAAGATATTTTACAACAAGTTTCAATGACTGGGAAGAAGGCACGACGTTTCTTTAAAAAAGATGTGAATAGTCAAGATGATGGGAAATGGGAGCTTTGGAAGGACCTCTGTTCAATTACAACTGACAATGATAGTCAGGTTGATCTCATTAACAAGCGAAAGAAGGTTTGGTCATCGTTCGATCAATTGTTACATTTGATGTGTTTGGCTTCCACTAATGCTTCACAACGAGAATTATTCCAAGTGACTTTGAAGGAGTTTACACAGTCATTCATCTTATCTTGGGGAGAAAGCAACATTACACATTACATAGTAAGTTTCGCTTACATTTTTTTATTTGGTCTTAAACACTATGTGTATATCTTATTGACCAGATCATAGCATATTCTTTTTGCACATGGAGCATATTTTATGAATCGATATGGGTCACTGGACATTTTTAGTACACAAGGAATGGAGAAGTCACATTACAGGGCTAGAGGTGTTTACTTTAAAAACACTCGTCATGGGGGTGGTCTACTCCAATCAAACTATTTAGAAGAAATGTTCAATTGGTTCTTTCGTGCAACATTTGCTAGAAAATATGTAATGGAAAAGGCATGTGAGTCACAACTAGCAAAGATTACACGAAAGCTACAACATGATATTGCAAGAGAGAAGTGGATGTCATCGTCAGGACCCGAACATCATGCCCAATGGCGTGCACAAAGAGTCCCCGAGGGTACTGCTTGGAAATAATTTCCAAACTCTTAAAATGCATTATACTTTTCAAGGTTTTTATAACCCCTTTCACTTCAAATAAAATTCTACTATTTTTGTGAATATACTTTTAATGTCTTAAAACTAATTTTTATCCATTTAAATGTGAACAGGACAATTCTTAAGTGAAAGCCTATAAATAGAGGTGTCCTTCCTCATTTTACCACTTTACAACCTAAGAGAATGGCACGCACAAAGCAGACTGCTAGGAAGGATCATGTCGTCTACCCTAGCCATGTGCAAGGTACTCAGCGCCCAACATGGATGACACCCCACAAGAAGCGTCGAACCACAAGCCACTCTTCAAGACAAAACTTGGGTGCAGGGACACAGTCTGGTAGCATTGCATCGCGGGGGGATGAAGGTTCACCAGAGAGAGATGTATCCCAAGAAATAAATTATTCCCCTTCTGCATCTCATGATGAGCCCCCAATCAGGACACCAATGAAGGCAAGGCCCAAACAACGAGGACATAGACGAGTTGTGATTGAGACATCAAATTTATCGAGTTCCTCAGATGAAGAAAGTATAAATGAGCCACCATGGAACAATGATGATATCCCCGTGAACCATCGAGTAACACAAGGAGGCAAGACACTCCCCCCAGGACAAGGACAAAGACCAACCGATGAAGAAAGAGAGCAAGGTCGGGCAGAGGAAGTAAATGATGAGGCAGGACCATCTAGGCGTCCTCCAAGAAGAAAGAAGAACTATCAACCACGTCGTAGACCACAACGGCCACAACCCAACATCCCCCCAAATGCAAGAGCACCACAAAGGCGCAGAAAGCAAACCAAAGCCTTTGCGGAGATTCGACACTATCAAAAGTCTGTGGAGCTTCTGATTCCACGAAGGTCATTTGCAAGAGTTGTGAAGGAAGAGATCCAACGCTATTGCGCTGGACTTCGTATCCAAGGGATAGCCATTGAAGCTCTCCAAGAAGCTGCAGAGGCGTATCTTATATCAATGTTGGAGGACTCTAACCTATGTGCCATCCATGCAAAGAGAGTGACAATACAACCTAAATATTTGCAGCTAGCTAGGAGAATTAGAGGGAATAACCATTAACCATAATTTGTACTCCCTTGTTTGGATAACCTTTTGTATATCCCATACGATGAATATTTTGTAAAACTCAAATGATGAATATAATCTTTGTCTTCTCATATTTACTCTCCCAAATGTTTATCTCTTAGTGTACATGTTTTGAAGTTTATTTCTCCTATGTTTGTAGGTGTGTTTTTCCAGTACATCTTTGAAGTGTTTTTCATAGTTGTATCATTCTTTTTTCTGTACTTGTTGTAAGTGGTAATGCTATTTAATGCATTTCATGGCCAAGAAATGCCAAGCCACAGAAACGCGGGGATGGGCCCTGCAAAAGTTTTGCAGGGCCTATCCCCGCGTTTCTGTGGCAGGCCTTTTTTTGGCATTTCCAAGCCATGAAAACCCATGACATGCACATGGGGGCATATGATTGGCCTTGGCTAGAGTGCACTGCATGCTAAACCCCTGACCAATAGCTAAGCAATGTTTATGAACATACATGCACTGATTTACTGCTGCATGCTTATATGCACCCAGAGGAGTCTTAATTTTCTCTAATTATTGCATATAAGAAGAGTGTTCCACATTTCCCCAAGGGAAGGTGCTAATTGAGAAGATAGACTTGCAATACAGGTAACCTAGTGCATAGGATGGCTTAGGAATGCAAAAAAAAGGCCTGCCACAGAAACGCGGGGATGGGCCCTGCAAAAGTTTTGCAGGGCCCATCCCCGCGTTTCTGTGGCAGGCCTTTTTTTTGCATTCCTTAGCCATTCCATGCATTTTGGGCAACACAAATTACAAGAAACAATGGAAAAAGACTGATTAAACTGTGCAAAAGTTATGAGATTGTCAAACCATAAAGATATAATAGATTGAATGCACATGGAAATTGGAAAAACAAAACATTGGTATTATAAAGTTTTTACAATTGGCTCTTGGCCTTGAGCCTCTCCACTACATTCTTTCTTCTCTGAAAAGATAGAGGCAATTGGTAAGTCAAAACTGATTGGGATATTAATTGAGGGTCTGTCAATCCAAGACCCAAAGCTATTCCTATTTGACCTAATATTTTTCCTCTAAAGTTAACTCCTAGGGTAGTAAGGGCAAGGGACTTCCTAACTAGAAATATACAATTGGTCCCTTGCATTATTGTAGATAGGCACAAAACTTTACTCAAGGCCTTCATACACCAAGTCATGAAGTGTCCTTGAGGGGAAAAGTCCTTGTGGATTATTACAAAATCTTCCTTTGGCAATTTTCCAATGTACTGTGCCAAGGAAGAGCCATGGCCCCGGGAAACACGGTCACCACCACTCCTTGCTGCAAATTTATCCACTTCAATTGTTTCCTGCACATAGACAATCATAAAATTAAATAGATACATCTTGTATGAATATGAGACAACCATAAATGTCAGTAGAGACTTACATCTTGAAGCCTGTCTTCATCCTCTCCTCTTCCCATTGCATCTAGTGGAATTGATGAATGGGCCATGCCACTTTGCTCCACAGCAGGGGATGTTGGAATCTTCTTCTCCAAAATTCTTTCCCTTGCTGTGGCTAGATCTTCTTCATTGGCATCTTGGTTGGCATGGCTCAAAATCTCTTCACACACAAATGCAATGGTGTCCGCAACTGATTCACCAAGTGGAATTGTTGCCTTTTCGATAATGTCAGAAGTGTTGTCCATGGGAACATCCGAGGTTGAGCTGAAAATACTAAGGCATTCGTCGAGGCGTAGACCGAATGCCTTCTCAATATCGTGCAGGAAAAAAAATTCCTCTCCATCAACAAGTACAACTGAAAACATTTCCATCTCTACCTCTGGTAGAGTGGGTTCCACAGGGTCTAAGTTGGAGGGTGGACTCTTCTGTGTACTGGCTTCCTTTAATTTGTCCACTACTCCTTGAGGAAATTCTCTGGAAATTTTTTGACTCTCTTCTAATAAGTTGAGAGCTTCTGTCTGGGGTTCCTTCTTGTCATCTACAAAACCCCTAGTAACAAGATGGGGTAGGTCCATGGGTGAAGGTTCGGGCTCCTCATTGACCAAAAAGATTGTTGTTGCTATGTAGGAAAGATATTTTCTTCCCATTTTCCTTTTCTTATTTAATTGTTTAATTAAGGGCACTGTGTCATCTAACAGGTGCCCTGAAGCCTCAGCAATCGCCATGAAACGCTTTAAGCGCTTCGCAAATGCCTCATCTCCTTTATGAATGTAAAAAAGCAGGTCACAGGGGACCCACTTACACTCATATGCTGGAATATCTATGGCATATCTTAAAATATAGAGTTCCATAAAATGTGTGATCTCATCGATCACATCGGAATTCATGGTTATTGTCCCTTCAAGATTAGGACTCTACAGACTAGGTCATACAAATCCGTACGACCATTGTAGTCTGTAGTTTCCAAAAACTCCATGAATAAATCTCGAGGAGATTTCATGGGAGTGGAAGTGCTAGCAGCCATTGCTTGCGCGCGAGATTTCTAGAGGCTTGCAGTCTGTGCTTTCTAGCTCTTTGAGAGTGCAAATGTGAGAAATGAGCACATAGAGCCATTTTTATAGCAGTTTCAAGTTTTTAAATTGACTGGGCCCACTTTTAAAAGTATAGAATAAAGAAGTGCAATTTCAAAAAATGAGTTTCGGATGACAAAATAATGCACAGAAAAAAACATGAGCAACCACATTTCAAAGTAGTGAACAGAATTTTTGACATTCCAAAAGTTTTGAAATTATCATTGCAGAGAATAAGGTATATACAATATCTAACATGAATCAATTGTCCTACTTTTTACAAGGTTCTTGAAAGTGCAAAAACCATGAGATACAATGACTAGGGCCCAAGAAGTGACATTATCAGGTTGCAAAAGAACTATGACAATGAGAGCTCTGTTCCATCTTTGCTCCAATCTACAGGGACTTTCATTTTGTATTCCATTCTTCTGCCCACCTGTAATCAATTTGCAACTAATTGAAGTCATTAAAGTAAAATAAACAATAAAAAAAAGATTACTTTAACAAAAACATGAAACATTTCTCACCTTATGTCCTTGAATTTTGAAGATGGATTGACTTAGTCCTTCAAACCCCATAATCATCAAGTGTTCTCTCAGATTAGCCAAGGTCCAATGATTATTCACTAAAATAGTTTCTGTTTCATTGTTCTAAGCTTTATTTCAAATGAATGCAAAGATCCCTCTGAACTTTGAAATGGTATCCATTTGCCAAGTTTGCACATCCAACGATCATAGTAGAATCTGATGTATAATGAAGTACGTTGTTTCAAATATCGAAATGCTATACCTGTTCCACCTATTTTACAGAGATATTTATCACCTTTTGCAATTCCTTCCATCAAACCCCAATTTTCACCAAGAAGACTTTCGACTTGCTCATATGTGATATCTTTACACATGAACATGGTGGAAGTCTCTTGGAATGAGAATCCTTGGAATAAATATACAAAACAATGAATGGGAAAAGACCAGTGCAAACCTACAGACCTAGACACTTTTGTGAATTTCAAAGAGTTATGTATATCCATTACCATCTTTTGCTTCAAAGATGATACGGACCATATATCAGGTTTTGGCCACTCCAAGCTAAGAAGAGAATGTACTTCAATTCTCTCTAACCTTCCAAAACCATTCATTGTAGAGGGTACAACATATCTATGTGTGTAAAAGAGAAATCTATCATGGTAAAGTTGAGCAGGAGATATATTTGGAAAGGCTAGTGCACCAACATCTGCATGCAATGCCCTGGAAAGTACCTGTAAGACTATGAAGTGGTTGCTCTTCCACCAAAGTAGAAGGAAATACATCTGAAACAAACAAAAACATATCTAAATAGTTCAGAAATATATCCGACACAAGAAAACATAAAATATTGTAGAGTAATACTTACAGTTCACAGGATATCTCATACTACTAGAGTTTTCAAGTTTCATAGTTGCCATTGTAAAAACATGTTGTACAAATAGCAACCATCCCATTGTCTCTATGCTTCTTGAAGCCAAGTAACTTTCCCTTCCAATGAAGATCTAAGTTTCCACGATCTCTAACTCGATGAGGCCCAACTCTAGAGGGTTGCATGTACACCCATGCACCTTTGGAGTACTCATGTGATAGCCACTGCCCATCTGTGGCTTTGATATTGTGACATCTTAATGTGAGGATTTCATCTTTTGGTCGCCTCGAAGCTTTAGATGTTGCCATTGAAGCTAAAGGTCTTCAAGCTACAACAATAATTCCAGATAGGAGATGCAGGTAGGTTGGAGTGTAGAAACAAGAGCTTCAATGGTGTGCTACAGAGTGAAAGTAGTGGGAAAAGATGACTTTTTGGGACCTGGGTATGAAAATGTGAGGTTTAGGAGGGAAATAACTCTTTTTTGAGTATTTTTGAAAAAACTCATTTTTTTCAGCTCAAAACATGCACGGATTTTGAATTTGGGGTCAAAAAGAGTACTTTTGACCCTAAAAAGTAATGGGGGGTCCATTTTTAGGTGTTATGATGAGTTTTTTAACTTTTCAAAAATTTTGAATTTTTGGGCCCAACTGAGTTACGAGATTCATTCTCTCTCTAGAGGCAGCTCATTAAATAAGGGAGAAATATGTCCCCTCTCCACCCTTCAGCCTAGTATTTTATAGGGCATAGACTGTGGCCACCACCCTCTTCTGATTGGTCCATCACTAATCACTCCTTAATCTAAAAGGCCCATTCAGGGTTCATTTTTTCCCCTAATGTAGACCTACTCTCCTACCTCAAAGTTGATATCTCTCCTTTGAGGATCAGCATAGGCTCTAGCCCTATCCTGAGCTCTCCTAATGCTGTCCTTAGCAATCCTAAGCATATCGTCATCTCTTCCAAGAAGTCCTTTGGAGCTTGAACTTTCTCATTCTGCAAGCCTACTACATAAGGAGCTTGAACTTTCTCATTTTGCAAGCCTACTGAAACCCAATACATAAGCATAAATGGACTATGCCCAGTGGAAGAGTGCTTGGCACTATTAAATGCAAACTCTACTATAGGTAGGTACTCTTCCCAATTATTTTGCCTTTCATTTACATATGCTCGAAGCATATCATCTAGGATTCGGTTAACCCTCTCTGTTTGCCCATCGGATTGTGGATGCTCGGTTGTACTCATGCTAAGTTTTGTGTCCAACCTTTTGAAGACTTCTCTCCAAAAGTGGCTAGTAAACTTCCTATTCGGATAAGAAACTATGTCTAAAGGAAGACCATATAACCGGTATAGGTTCTCTACAAAGAGTCTAGCCAACTTTGGTGTCTTCACTGTAGTACGTGTTGGAATAAACCTAGCTTTTTTGGTTAACCTATCCACAATTACCCAGACCGAGTCGTTCCCTCTCTGTGTCTTAGGTAATCCAACTGTAAAGTTCATGGAGATACTCTCCCACTTCCCATTAGGAATATCCAATGGGTGGAGTAGTCCTCCAATCCTCAATCTCTCAGCTTTGTTGACCTGGCATTTAGTGCACTTGAGCACGTACTCAAGGATGTCCTCATGAAGTCCAAGCCAATAAAACTGACTCTTAACAAGATCATAAGTGTGGTTAACTCTTGGATGTCCCGCACTAGGTGTGCATGAAACTCATACAAAATATGCCGTCTCATCTCAAGATCTTTAGGGACACACACCTTACCTTTATATAACAGATATCCATCATGGACACTGTAATTCTTCCACTTGAATCCTTCTTGGGTACCCGTTGATACTCCATCCTCACTGGAAACCCGTATATCATGATCCCCATTCTCTATGGCTTCCCAAATCTCGGAATATGCAGGATCAAGCCTACATTTCCCTCTAATGGACTCAAGTAGATCACTAGTGATTTGAGTAAAACTCAATCCATTGAGCATATGCATGCGGCTAAGTGAATCATCCACTACACTAAAATTTCCCTTCCTATACCTAAGCTCATAACCAAACTCCTGAAGGGTCTCTAACCATCGGGCCTTATGACCTTTTAGGTATGTTTGATTAGAGAGCCACTTAATGCTCTCTTGATCAAACACTATTGTAACTTTGGCACCATATAAATAATGACGCCACTTCTTCAAAGCATGGACAATTGCATACAACCCCTTCTCATAGATGGAGTAATTCTTCTGAGCCGGTTCTAGTTTCTTACTCTCAAAATCTACTGGTTGACCATCCTGAACTAAAACCGATCCTATAGCAAAATCACTCACATCAGTCTCAACCACAAAGGGTTTGTTGGGATCTACTATATGTAAAAGTAAAGTTGTAGCAATTGCTACTTTCAATTTCTCCATACTTTGCTTTTGTTCTTCTCCCCAATAAAAGGCTTTCCCTTTCCCTTTAAGCTATTTCATCATCGGGACAGCAATTCTGGCATAATTCTTAATGAATCTTTGATAGAAACTTGATAAACCTAGGAAGATCTGCAGCTCTTCTAGGTTCCTTAGATGTGTCCATTCCATAATAGCCCTTACTTTTTTAGGATCCATCTGGATTCCATCCTAAGAGACTATATGTCCAAGGTATCTAACCTCTGTCTTGAAAAATTCACACTTTGACTCTTTAGCAAGGAGTGAATTTTCCCTTAGTACTTGAAATACCTTTCTTAAGTGTTCCAAGTGCTCCTCTTCTGATGCACTATAGATGAGAATTTCATCCAACAATTCTACTACAAAGTGTCCTAGATAAGGCGGTAAAACACTATTCATGAGCTTCATGAAAGTGGAAGGAGCATTGGTGAGACCAAAATGCATCAACAAAAACTCATAGTGCCCATATCTAGTCCTAAATGCAGTCTTAGGGACATCCTCTACCCTAATCCTAATCTGATTATATCCTAATCTAAGATCAAGTTTGGTAAAGTACCTAGCTTGATGTAACTGATCAAATAGATCTTCCAATCTAGGCATTGGAAACCTATTTTTGATAGTTACCTTATTAAGTGCTCTATAGTCTTTCTTTTTAACTAGGAGCACTGGCGATGCCCAAGGTGAGTTACTAGGTTTAATGAAGCCCTTATCTAAATAATCTTGCAATTGCCTCTCAACCTCCTCATGTTGAGAAACACTAACCCTATAAGGTGGCCTACAAATAGGGTTAGTGTCAGTAAGTACCTCAATGGCATGGTCAATGTCCCCTCTCTCAGGTGGTAGCCCTCTAGGTATGTCAGTGGGAAAAACATCTCTATACTCAAACATAAGATCCTTAAAACTTTTAACCACACACTCTCGCAAAAAAGAATAATAGAAAGTCATGTCCATATTTACATTCCTAGCATGAAAATATACATAAGATGAACTGTCTATACAATTCTCAATATCATGACTATACAATAAAAATAAAAACATCTCCTGTACATGCTGAGAATAATAAAGACTATACAACTCTAAGGATGAAATGAGAGGTGCACTAGGTACATCTCTCTCTCTCTTGAAATACAAACTTTACTTCCATTCTTTTCAAATTCAAGTGTGTTGTTTTGATAGCTTCATTTAAGTGTGTCTCCCAACCCCCATAGCCACTCTCTTCCTAACAAAAGGTCTATCCTCTCCATATTCATAATGTGGAAGTCCATATGATCTGTATAATCCTGCATCTTGACTTCCAAATTGGATACCATAGTATCCCATATCCTTTTGTCTTCCCCTTGCATCATAGATACTATGTATTTATGTGCACTAGGCTACTGGGGAATCTTTAATTTCTTAACCAGAGCATAATTTATAAGATTATGAGTGGTAGAGTCATCTACCATGACCCGCACCCTGGTCCCGTACATAGTACCATGTAGTTTAACTACATCATGTGGTCCAAACTACGGTGAACACAATGACTGAGTCAAACAACAAGTGTGCTCTATATCCTCCTGCATCACAGTTGCAGAGCAAAGAAGAGCAAAGAGGCAGAGAAAAAGAAGGGCCCCAAAATTTTTCCGAATTGGACACTTTAGTTTTGTATATAATCACTTTGTAATATATTTTTTGATGTAAATGCACTAGAGGAGTCCTCTAGATGCATGCCCATAAAGATTTTTCACAATACCCTTGTAAATTAGCAGGAAATTAGTCTTTTAGTCAATAAAGTGCCAGTCTCTTGTGTGAAAGGACCATTTTTAAGGCACATGTATATAAGTCAGTTTGTGACTCTTTGTAGGCACTTTTTGCCATTGTGAGAATGAAGAGCACAGAATTTCGAATTTGTGTCTTCTCTTCTCTGTAACTTCTTCCTTGTGAGCTTGCATGCATGTGTGATGCTTGGAAAAAGTGCTTGGAAGTGATGTCTATCCATGAAAGTGCTTGTTCGCTGTAGGTAAGGTGTGTGTGATGTGTAGGAAGTGCTGAAGTGTAGGAAGATCAATCCTGCGACTTAGTATTTTGCTCATAACTTGAAGCAAGAGTGTCAGAATCGAGTGAAAAGACCACCATTGGATGTGTCTTCTCGAGAGATTTCAAACAACCTTGCTATATTTGGAGTTTGGAGCTCAGAGAAAAGCTCGATTTACTATTGACTACTGTTCCAAGTGTCACGACACCATAGCTGACCTTGAAAACTTGAATGTGATGGATTCATACTTATTTGTACTTTTGGTAAGAACTCATTTGCATTGACCATTACTTGAATGCATGTCTTCATACACTCGGCTAGGTCTTGATACTCCTTGGATTGACAATTAAAGCTTGAGTCCCCACTATATGCACTTGAGGGGGATTGAGGTATAGTCTCTTTCTCCACAAGTCCCTGAGTCGGTACTTAGGTACACACGTTTTGGGCACCATTGCCAGGGAGTGTCGAATCAAACCGAGGCATTCGTGTGATGGTGAATAGCTCTTAACATTGAAGTGAGTAGAGGATTTGTGAAATTCTCTTCTTTGTACGTCACTCTCATTCACACTTACTACTTCTCACTCTTGGAGTGTGTGTAGTGAGTTGATAGTCTAGGGAAGTGAGTAGAGAGAGGAGTAGGGGTAGGTAGGAAGAAGTAGGTGAGAAGACTAGGAAGCTAGGGTTGGTTTTCAAGTTGTCCTTTCAGCCTTTTGGTTAGGTGTTTCTCATAAGTATAAAAACCAAAAAAACACCTCTTGTTCAGTTACTTGTTCTTTAGCAAGTTTCGAGAGAGGAAGAGAGCCCGAACGTCAGATATCGTGAAAAAACGGGGTGTGTGGAGCAAGGGAAGCGTGAGCAAAATTGGAAAAGGGACTCTAGAATCCTAAGAGGTGAGCACATCCCATCCTTGCTAAAAAATGTTTTCAATCTCAATCAATGGAAGAAGAAATGACCTGTGGTAAGTGTCATGAAGGATTCTACAGGGACTGAGGATATTTCTTTTCTTGATTCAGGCACTTGAGAGGGGGGAGACAAGCTCTAGGAACACCTACATTAAGTTGAAACTCAAAATTATTTGCTAAAATTTGGAAAAAATATCAAGTGTCGTGTTCTCCCACGGTTGAGTATCGCGACATCTATATGTCGTGATCTCCTGTGGTTGAGTGTCGCGATATCTAACCACGTCGGATATCATGAGAATTTTTGCGACATCTGGCAGATATCGGGTATTGTGGGATTTATTTCACGACACCTGACGAGTGTCGAGTGTCGTGATTTATTATGCGACACCTGAGGAGTGTCGGATATCGTGGATTTAGCTTCGTGACATCCGTTGGATATTGGGTATCGTGAGACTTCTCTCGCGACATTTGACAGATATCGAGTATCATGGATTTTCCTCTCAACATTTGTCAAGTGTCATCTGTTGTGGGATTTTCCTCGCGACATTGGTCAGGTGTCGAGTATCACGGATTTTCCTCTCGACATTCGTCGAGTATCGTGTGTCGTGATTCTACAAGTGTCAGATGTCATGGACCTGCTATCGTGATATTTGGTAGATGTCGAGTGTCGTGGAATTCTGAGAACGATATTAGTCCAGTGTTGAGTGTCGTGTGTTGAGCCAGTGTCAAGTGTTGTGCAGAGATATTTTTTTGATATTTCAGTGGGACATTCCAATTCAACCAAATAATTCACACAAATCTGAGATTCAACAAAGAGCATTGGGAAGCTAGGGGTTTGTCAAAACCTGACTAGAGTTTTTAAGTGAATGAACCTAAGATCCGAAAGAACCTTAGGGAGACGAAGAAGCGTAATCTCTTCTATGGGAAGTGTAGCCAAACCAAGTATTCACTCACACTACTCTGAAACCTCGAGTGAGTTTGAGGAGGAAACCCTCATGGCCTCAGAAGACATGCAGAATTTTGTACCAATAATTGGCATGATGTCAATTATTGAGGGTGAATATCGAACGTCCTTAGAATATGTGAGCACCAACCAACATGGTTTACCCATCTACCTAGATGGGCTAAACAGATCAGTGGCTAGACTGAAGAAAGCTTCAAATGCATACATAATACCTAGGCCAGCTCTTAAGTATGCAAGAGGACTCTACATGGATAAAAAAGAGATTTTGTATGTAGTTACCTGACATCCAGAAAACATCAACGAACAAAGCGAAGACGTCGATACCCACAACCTTAATGGAGAGGGACATGAAGAACAGGTATCTACACCTAGAGGGAAGTCCATTGTAATTAAGGTTTGGAGAGGAGACCTAATTCCCCAAGATGATTCCTTGATGGATGTTTATTTAATCAATGGGATGGAGCATCTACTTAGAGCACATTCTTCATTGTGGGAAGAAGCCACCAATCCAGCCACCATCTATGAATTGCAAGATTCTGAAAACCCCACTCACATTACGTACTTGGATAAGAATCAGAGAAGGTACTAGCCTCTAATGGAATTAGAAACAATAGGATTGAAATATCAGAACATCCCAGTGTTCCCACCTAGGGATCAAGCCACAACTTTGCAAAACCCCCAAGGAACCTATCAGGATAATTCTTATCAGCATTCAAGACAGACACAACAAACGAACATTCCAGTTAGGCCCCGTGTGCAGTTCACTACACCTGGTAATAATCCGAACTACCAACCACCTACACATGCAGAACCGAGGAATAGAATTCCTATCCATGAGAGACCACGTGTAAGAAGAGGACAAGGTATACCAATAGGACGACCAGTCTTCCTGTAATGCCTAAACCACCTGAGCTGGTAAGAAGATTGAGGCCCGTTCAGGTAGCCAAGTGCATGAGAAGTCACTATGATGGCTCTAGTGAACCATACAACCACATAGCTGAATTCAAGCAAGTAATAAGAGCCGAACAAGTGGAAGACTTTTTGATTCAATATGAATCCTTTAGTCTAACCCTTACAGACACGGCCTTAGCTTGGTTCCACCCTTAGACCCTAATAATTTCCAAAACATGGAACAAGTCTATCAAGAATTGATTGAAGAATTTACTAAGTCCGGAATAAAAAACAACTCATCCTCATTAATCCATAGTTTTAAACAAGCTCCTACGGAATCGGTGAGATTGGCAGCAAGACAATTTAAGCAATATGTGGATAGATGCCTTGTTGAGGAGAGACCCACTCAAAACAAAATGGTTTCATTGTTTTTTGAAGGATTAGTGAATGGATCATTGAGATCATTGGTATATGTCAAGAGAGTCCAAAATTTGCAAGAGTGTATGAAAGAGTGTATTGACCTAGAAGATAATCTGGCGGAAGACTTGAAGATACGCCAAGGTAGTGTGAAAAGTGAGGACAACACCAATAGCATGTCAAATTCCAGAAACAATGTAGAAGAAATAGCCGATTTAGTGGCTAAGAAGCTGAATGTTCAAGGACAAATGAACTACCCAAACAATTCTATGAGAGTACCCATGCTTAGAAGATGTGTGCATTGTGGAAGTCACCATCCTTCTCACATGTGCAATAGGGGAGTAGTTCCACCACCTGCTTGTGCTTACAATAGACCACTCACCCCAGGCCCTATGCATTATTGTAGCATAGAACAAAGGTACACAAATCACAACACAGAAAACTATCCTTACAATCGGCAATCAAGACCAGTACAACCACCTATGAGGCCTTATGGATACCCTCAGAGAGATCAAGGAGGAGAAGCCTTTAGATATCCCACATATCAGCAACAAGCACCAGCACTGCGACCTTATGCTTATCAAGGATACAACCAACCTCAACATGTGTTAGGACAACAACCACCACACCCTCAGAATGTTGTCCCAGTGAAAATGGCTCAACTTGAAGAGAACCCAGAGAGAGCAATAGTCCCAGCCACTCCATTGGCTAGTAACGAGGCTTACGACCAATCTCATGACCATAGTCAAGGAAATTACTCCACATATGAGGGCATTATAGCGGAATACAAACAATCTTACGAGCCATATCCTTATGGTCCTGAAGGACATGATGGTTCTGATGGATATGAACAGGACTATGTGTCATTAATGTACATAGCTCCCAGAGCACCCGTACCCTCCCAACCAATGAATAGACCACCTGCACCTAGAGGATCATGTTATAGATGCGGACGTGATCATTTTATCAGAGAATGTACATTACCTCACACCACCACCGTAGAGAATTCGGGAAGGATATTGTAGTGATTGTGGTAAAGAACATCTTTTCAAAGATTGCCCCAAGAACCCCAACAAAGTTAACTCCACTCTGCAGATCAATGTGATAGAAGTGATAGAATCATCGGGGAGTGATAAGGAGTACATGGTACCATTAAAATCAATAACGAGGGCTAAAGCAAGTGAGACTTTAGAAAAACCCAGAGAAGATGATCATGCTGATCAAGAATTGAATATACCCACACCTCAAGTAATTGCAGATTCTGAAGAGTCTAGGAAAAGTATTAAATGTAAATGGACCCAAAGATGGAAGAATCATAGAGAAAGGATGAAAGAAAAGAAACTACAACAAAAGATGGGGAACGAGAATAGTGAACAAGGCGAGGAAGAAAAACAACAACTTGAGGGAAACAATAAGATAGAAAAGTGTAAAAAATAAGAGGTAGGATCAGTTCTAGCTGACCCTATGCCAGAAGAGTTAGCCATGTGGATTCAGGCATAACAGGCCCGAATAAAAGAAGGACCAACCATTGAGCAACACGAAAAGGAATATCCAAGAGGTGACTTAGAGAAGGAGAGATTGGAGATATGTAAGAAATTAATTGAAGTGGCTCAATAGACCTTAGAAAAACCTGTTTAGCTACTACCAAACTCAAGAATTCCCGAAAAAGAATTCCAAGAGTATGTCACACCTAATGACTCCAAGAAAGGGAAAGAAGATGAGATATGTGGTGAAAATTACTATGAGAATAAAAGAGAAGGAGAAGATAGATGGAAGAGAACGGAAGGAACTGTCCCTTTGAGGAGTTAGAAGCAAAAGGTGAATTTGAAGCATCAATACCTGAATTAAACTCAGAAGGATTATTGCAACTTGTCAAGAGCAAAATGGACGAAGACAGTGTGAAGGCTTTGCCGAACTACACCGGAGAATACGAACATAACTTTGAATTATATTGCATTCCCTCAGTGAGAAGAAAAGAGCAAAACCCATCGATTCAAACATCCGACATTATACAACATCTTAAAAAAGTAAAAATCCCTTGTACTCTGACGCTGGAAGAACTCTTGAAGGTAAAACCACAATTGAAGGAGAAGCTAACTAGTCAATTAGAGACAAAGTCAAACAAAAATGAGATGCCGGATGAAGTTATCACAGTTAAAATCCCGATTGATAAGGTTGTTTTTTAGTGAGGGAGATGAAGGAAGCACATGCCTCCCCATCACTTATAGAGGTTACACCACTAAAGCCATCTTAGATTCGAGAGGAAGAGTAGGTATTGCTACCAAAGAAATCTGGGAAAAATGGGGGAAACCAGCTTTAAGACCAACCAGGATGAAGATTCAAATGGTAGACGGACACATTGAATGACCCCTAGGATTATTGGAAAAAGTAACTTTTACCACCTGTGGAGTTGAATTCGAGCACACCTTAGCAATCTGTCAAGTTGAAAAGGCTAGTAATTATGAAATGATACTTGGAAGGCCTTTCATGAGGCAACTTAAGGTAGTGCAAGACTGGGGAAAAGACGTATACTTGCAGCATGAAGGAACAACGACCAAAATAAATATCCATACATACACGTATCAAGACGTCCCCCCCCCCCACAATGGAATGTGATTCATAAGGAGGAAGACTATCAATCGATTCACAGTATAGGTTCAAGTAACCAAACATGGATGAACAAAGACACTCATCTATGATATGCCAGGCAACTAAAAGGGAAGAAGAAAGGAAGAGAGGATGGCAGCAAAGGCAAGGAGTTGCTAGATCTGTACAAGATCCAGCTTACATGCCCCAAATATTCCTAGATGAAGAATTTGAACCTCATGGTTGGATGGAGATTCTAGCTACTCTTGATGTATGCATAAATGAAGAAATAATAACCATGAATGAATGCATTGACGAGGAAGGATATGATGTAAGTTTATAGGTGGTTGTTCTTCAAGAAGCCAAAGAAGGAGAAGTAATAAAAAAAGAATAGAAGGAAGATTATGAGAGTATCGAAATGGAACATGAACAAATTGAGACAGAAGATGAAAATCAAAAAGCAAGTGTCATAACTAATGAGTTAAATCAAGGAACAACACAAAGGGAAAAACTTGAACTAGATAAAGAAAACGAAGAGGGAGAAAACAAGCATCAAGATCAATTCGAAGTACCTGCTCACTTCAAGAAATATGAGGTAGAAGAGAGGAAGATTGCTATCCAAATGCCAAAATGGGAGGCACAACCAGGAATAGCATATGCCAATAAAGCACAGACCAAGAAAATAATAGTAGCTTTGGAAGAAGGAGAAGAGAGATGCACTTTTATAGGACAATATGTCTCAATGGAGGAAAAACAAGAGTTAATACAACTCATAAGAGAATATAGGGACATCTTTGCTTAGACATATAAGGATTTAAAAGGATTAGATCCCTCTATAGAATCCCTATGACATCAGAAGCCAAAGAATTCTATGTGCCCATAGAATCCCTATGACATCAGAAGCCAAACCATCCAAACAAAGACCATACACATATAATGATGTTTACTCAGCAAAAATTAAGGAAGAGATAGATAAGTTGTTGGATGTGGGCTTCAGTTATGAGATCGAACACACGGAATGGGTATCACCTTTAGTGGTCGTGCCAAAAAAAAATGGCAAGTTAAGGGTATGTATTAATTTGAAAAAAGTAAATGCCGCCACCATACGAGATAGTTGCCCACTACCTATCACCGATCATCTTTTGGAAAGGGTTGTAGGAAAGGAAGTCTATAGTTTTCTGGACTGCTTTTCAAGGTATAATCAGGTAGCAATTGCTCCTGAAGACCAACATAAGATAGCCTTTGCAACTGAGGGAGTGTATGCGTTTAGGGTTATGCCTTTTGGTCTAACTAATGCCCCAGCTATAGTCCTCTAATATTTGTGCAGATTCCTCATGTCGTAGAATGGGTCCTCGGGGTGGTGGCTGTGCTGCTAGAATGGTCAGAAATAGAAAGGATATGATGTGAGGGAGTCTCGACCTTGGCATATCCCCTTTATTGACCTGCTTGATAATTGAGATGCATTCTTTGTGTATTCGCCGGAAGAAATATGATGCAAAATTGACTAGTTCTCGAGCAGATAAATCTATAGCGGAGTAAAAAGGATGAGAGATTCCATAGGTTTGCATCTGCAGGTTAAGAAGGGCTACTAGGAATTGTAGCACGGATCTCTCAGGTTCAGGGCGATAGAGTATTGCGTATTCGTTGGATGAGCTCCTAGGGAATAATCGATTCATGGTGGCAATCGGTAGATTTGGGCCATTTTCCTGACCTTGCCGAGGGAGTCGAAACGCATCAGCAAAGGCTTGGAACGTGATTACGGTTTGGGAGGGTAGGGATGTGATCGCCCAACTCTGCTTGGTGGTAGGTGTGTTAGCAATGGTGGCGATTATCTGGGCATAGAATGGGTGGGATTCCACTGAATGCCAAGGCAGTTCAGCAAAATTGGATAACCCACGAGTGCGCAGGAACTCTACTACGTCGGCAGGAAGTCCATCACGGAAAGCGGCAAAGTTTGCCAGAGCTTCCATGGCGCACACAGAAAAAATCAAGCACAAAACACAAATGCACAGGGTATACACAATCACACAAATCACGCAAACACAATAGCGATTTTCGGCGAAATAGAGAAGGTTAAGTAGATGCGTTGTAGTGGAGAGCAATCAAAATCACTAATCATCGTGCGACGTTGAGATGATGACTTCATAACTTCGGTGTGCATGCATGAGCAAAACTATAATGTCGGGCGGCTGTTGAGCATAATTAGGTATTAAAACGGGGATATTTACAAACTTATTTTATTAAGCGTGCAAAAAACAAAAGAAAAGAAAAGAAAAGAAAAGAAAAGAAAAGAAAATGCAAAAGACGCGGCCAATCCGCGGAACGTTTCAGTGTAGATCAGATGCTTGTTGGTACGGCCGTAGCTTTGAACCATTTATCACCTTTGGAAGAGGATTTCCGTTGAAAGTAGTCAACCGAAAAGTGGCTGGGCCCACCTGTTCAAAAATCCGGTAGGGACCAAACCATCGTAACTTGAATTCGCCAGCAGAGCGATTCGACTTTGCATTGTAAAAGAGTACAAGTTGCCCCACCGTAAAAACTGGAGTCCTTAGATATCGATCATGTGTTCGAGCTTGTCTTAACTCAACTTCCTCGATAGTCAGAAAACTTGTCCATCGATGCTCATCCAGTTCTCTGAGTGTATCTAGCCGAAATGATAAAGAATCTTCTGGTATCAATTTCTGAGTGAGAGCTACACGTAAACTTGGCACAACAATCTCCATTGGTGCTATCTTCCAGTCCAAAAGCTAGTTTGAAAGGGGTTAATCCTGTTGATACCTTGTATGTAGTCCGGTATGCCCATAATACTGCAGGTAACAGTTGATCCCATCTTTCCGGTGCGTCTAGAATCAGTTTTCAAAGCATATTCAACAGGGTCTTGTTTGAACTTTCAGCCAACCCATTTGCACGAGGATAATATGGTGAACTGAATTTATGCGTGATCTGAAAAGAATGTGTGAGTACTTTCATTAAATTGTTGACAAAATGAGTGCCTTGGTCTGTAACAAGCTCTAGAGGTAAGCCAAAATGCGGAAAGACATCTTTCATTAGACACTTTGCCACCGAAACAGCTGTGACAGGCATTAAAGCCCATGCTTCTGCCCATCTGGTAGTATGATCTGTACATGTTAAAATATAACGATTATTACTGAGGATTTCTGGAGGTGTAATAGGTCCAATAAAATCTAGGCCCCACTTCTGAAAAGGCTCTAATGATAAGACAGGTTGGAGAGGGAAAAAATGGCATTGTAGAGGTTGTCCAGACCGCTGACAAGTATCACATTGTTTGACAAACTGAGATACATCCCTGTACATAGTAGGCCACCAAAGTCCACTTTGCAGAATTTTCCGGTGTGTGAAATCTGCTGCAAAGCGTCCACTAGAAGGAATTGAGTGAGCCAGAGTAATGACTGAGTTAACTTCGTGTGGAGGAATACAACGAAGTAAAATTCCAGTGTGATCCATATAGTATAATTCTCCAGCAATTAACCGAAATTTGTGACTGTACACTGCAATCTTCCTACGCATTGCAAGAGATGTTGTAGAAGGAAGACATCCATCAGTCAAAAAAGTTAACAACTGATCATAGTAATTAGTTGTTGCAGGAGGATTTGCTTCTTCATCATTAGTCGGTTCAGTATTATAAATCGCTAGTGTGGTGTCATCAACACCGACCGGAGCTTCACCGGAGTCTAAGCGAGAAAGAAAATCTGCTAAGGCATGTGCGTTGTCGGGCCAATGGATTACTTCAAAATCAAACTCTTGTAAAAGTAGAACCCAACGCGCTAATCGACCACCTAAATGCTATTGTCGTACCAGATAGACAAGTGCAACATGATCTACATGAAAAGTAAATCTGCGGCCAAGTAAATAGTGTCTGAATTTCTTTACCGAATACACTAAACCCAGACATTCTCTTTCAGTTACAGAGTAATTCTTTTCTGCAGGAGCAAGTCTTCTACTCGCATAGTAAACAGGCCGGAACCACTTATCAGTTTGTTGCATCAGAACACTACCAATGGCAATATCTGATGCGTCTACGAAGACATGGAATGGGCGATCCCAGTCAGGAGGCTGTAAAATTGGTACCTGTGTTAATAAACACTTTAGACGATCAAATGTTGTTTGACATTCCGGAGTCCAATCAAACTGTTTAGGAGTCTTTGTGATTAATCGATTGAGTGGAATGGCTAAATGAGCGAGCCACCGTAAATGACAACCATGCCATCTCACTTGAGCCATGAAATGCATTACTTCCTTTGGTGTAGTAGGTACAGGTGCTTCTAACACAGCTGCTACCTTATCTGGGTCGACTTGTATGCCCTGTGCAGATACAGTATGGCCAAGCAATTTACCACATGAGATCGCAGACACAGATTTGTTTGGGTTCAGACAAAGTCTGTATTCTCTGCATTTCTCAAAGCAGCACCGTAAATGGAACAAGTGTGCTACCATCTTACCAAACAAAGAGAAATCATCAAGATATACTTGCATGAACGAAGTAAGATAAGGGGAGAATATTTCTTGCATACACCTCTGGAAAGTATTGGGGGCATTTCTTAATCCAAACCACATAACAGTACAAGCAAATACACCCCAATTGGTGATGAACGCTATTTTTGGTATATCTTCCTCAACCATTCTGACCTGATTATACCCACTGCATCCATCTAAGAATGAGTACATTTCGTGTCGTGCTACTCTGTCAAGCATCGTGTCAAGAAAAGGTAGAGGAAACGGATTAGGCACCGTAGCGGCATTTAGTTTTCGGTAATCCACACATATGTGTAACTGCTTATTCTTCTTAGGGACGATAACAATGGGTGATATCCACTCAGCATGCTCTACTAGTACGATGAATCCGACTTTTAGTAACCTATCAAGCTCTGCCTTTACCTTTGCTGCATAGTTTGGATTCATTCGGTAGCTGGGTTGTTTGATTGGCTTAGCTTCCGGCTTCAGCATGACCCTATGTTGATAAATGCGAGGGTCCAAACCCTTCATGTCTTTGTAATTCCATGCAAAAACATCATAAAACTCTTGAAGCAACTGTATTAACTCTGCTTGAAACATTTCAGGCAATCCTTCCTTTATTTTTACAGGTCGCTGATTAACTTCATCATCTAAATTATATGTAATTATCTGATCTTCTAGAACATAGAATTATCGGGACTTCTCTATAACATCGTGTGGGTTTAAAAGTTGTTGTAGATCAGTGTCATCTACAGCAGCAGTATCTTCTTTCTTGACTTCTTCCGTCACAGGCATCACCGTACAAACTGCCGGATTCCAATTATCTACATCAGATTGTAGATCAACACTTTCTAGGGAGATCAAATCAATATTATTTTTCAAAAACTCTTCTTCTTCATCATCTGACAAACCATCTAACATATGAACTAGTTCTGCAAAATAAGGTCTAGCATGTAATTCACAAGGCTGTATAGCATCTAACTTAACCACATATTTACGATTATTATCTTTGAAAGTGAGTTCCTGTGCGGACCAATCTTGTATCACCTTGGCTTGTTTCAACCAAGGACGGACGAAAAGCAAATTATAATCTAAGCTCGACTCTGGTAGCTCTAAGATGACAAAAGTCATCTTAAATGTTGTGCCGTGCAAAGTTATGGGCACATCTCGGACTAGTCCTACTGGATGGACTCTTGATTGGTCGGCCATTCTGACAAAAAACTGGACAGGTTCGATTTCGGTCCATCCTAACTTTTTACACAATGCGGCGGTAGCAATGTTGAAACCAGATCCTCCATCAATTAGTACCTGTGTGATTTTATGATTTTTATACCATACCGTAATTAAAGGAACCGAATGATCAACCGTAGAATCAGGTTCCAGTTGCACTGTCGCTCTTGCCTGGATGCAAGAGGGTACAGGACTGAACTGTTGTTGGAATTGTTGCCGAACTCCTGGTACTAGTGCCAGCAACTGCCCATGGGGAAGAGTAATCGAGGGCTTAGATAAAATTTCCCATGCCTGATGTGGTTGAATTGTATTTTTCGCAGATTCTGAAGATGACGTGCGTGCTGAAGATGATATGCCTACTACTGGATTAGAGTCTTGCTTTTGTGTTCCTTTCTCAGGTAACGGAGCCTGGGTCACCGAAATAGGATCTGGGAACACTGGAGGCTTAGTGGTGGTCCATTGACTAGCTTTATCATACATCCTTTGTTGTTCACGGATGCCTGGTTCAAATACTTCTGCTGCTAGTTGTAGTTGCTTACCGGATCGGGTCTGAATCACTGCAGCTTGCGTTTCTACTGGTGTGATTTGTAACATATTAGTCATTGGATTTTGACGTTCTTTCTTCCTCTAATCATACTCAGCTGCATCTTTACAAAATCTTCTAATGTGGCCAAATTCACCGCAAAAATGGCAGCGCGATGGTGGCAAATTAGTATTTTCCTGTGCTGGTCCTGCCTGCCAACGGTTTGCATGGTAGTTATTATTTATCTGTCCTCTGTAATTTCGGTATCCCTACTGCTGATTGTTTCTCATTTGGGGAGGTACATAGTGATTGGCAGGCTGCCCTGGTTCTTGTATAATTGCATTCACTGTTGCTGTTGCCTGTACTTTGGCATTGTATGCGCAATTTTCGATGGAATATCCTGTCGTGTTACAGATAGCACAAAACAACTGGTTGAGGGTGCAAGTGGCACTGGTATGCCCTGAATTCTTGCACGTGGTGCAATACATCTGTCTAGTCGGATCTTCTGCAACATTTTTACTTGTTTTTTACCATTCCAGGTCTTCTGTAAATCCTCCAACCTTGTTTTCCAGCTGCAAAGCCATCGCAATCACCGCATCTAGCATCATAGCTTCCACACAGCGTATGATCATAATTTTTTCAAGTTGCGGAGTCAAACCATTGATAAACCATTGAGTGATAACGTCATCCGGTAGGTTGGCATGTGCTGGGGGCAATTGCCTCAAATGCATTCTGAATAGGGTGGCATATTCCTACACTGTCTGATTCATCTTCTGTCTATTGTTTTGCAGGTAATAAAAAATTTCGGCTAGATTCTTCTTTAGCCTGAATCTCTGAAAAAATGCATCCCTTACTGCTTCATAAGTGCCGAAATAGTTTATATTCTGTCAGCCACCTGGCTGCTTCATTAACCAATGTCAACTGGAAGACAATAGCTTTATACGCCAGATCGGGTGGATGATTGAGCACTGCGTAACTTATCTCAAATGTGCATACATGAGCATCTAGGTCATCACCTGGGAATCCTCTGAATTTACTATACGTTACTCGTGTTGGAGTCGGCCGAGGTGGAAATAGATGTTGTTGTTGTTGCTGTTGTTGTTGTTGTTGTTGTTGTATTTACCAAAACAAAGTGCTTTTTCACCTCCACTGATTTCTTTGAACACGACGTTTCTATCCGCAGATTCTGGAGTCACTATTTCTTCGACAGACTGTGCCGAAATCACACCGGAATCTGCCAGAAATGCAGTAAGTTCTACCGGAATATTACCGGAATCACTACTAACGTTCTTCACTTCCTTGGCAACTGAGTTAGACCTATCTGCGCTTCTACCTCCTGGACGCGTCCTTAGCAAATTAGGTACCCAAGGTTGTCGGTACTTCGGATATGACTCACCGGATCGAGTAACTGGAATGTATCATCTTTTGTACTAGCATAATAATACTCTCGATTCACAATCTATAGTCGCGTTTCTACAATCGATTTGCAACAATCTGATCTGTTGCCACCTTCCCACAGACGGCACCAATGTTAAACGTTAAATGCGGGACTAGCTGTCAGTAGCACGTTTAAACATTTATTGGGTTCTTGGGAGTGGAAGGGGTCTGTTAAACAGAGGCCCTATACTTAGTTCGCAAATTGACCACTTCACACGCAACAATACACTGATGCTCAAAACTCTATCAAGACCCCGTTACACTTACAATCTAACAGTAATCCAACCTTCACCGAATAGATACAAACAATCAAACAAAACCGAAGACACAGCAGAACTCAACAATCTCAGACACACAGTATTGAAGGTCCAGTACGCAACTTAAAAGACCCTTACTGTAGTTAACCTTTACCGTATGAGGACAGACCTCCACGCTGAAGACAATACAATACGACTCAGAGTTCTCGGAACACTACCGCAATTACACAAACTTCATCCAACAAGTTATAGCACCTTTCAAGAAAGAGCGACACCACGATACGCTTAATCAATAGAACAATCACAACTGAACACCGCAGAACAACTCGCTCAGACCAACAGTCTAACGATCAACTAAACATCTATGCATCTCACGAACAGAAACAGGTATCAATGGACAACTAGACAGAACAAAAGTAGTATACTCAGAATTGCTCAACAGCCACTACAACAGCGTTCCGTTTAATCACCCAGACAGACAGTCTGGTGATCCCAACGAACGTCATTGAGCGTCTCTTTTTCGTTGCTTTATATAGAGATTACAACGTATTTGTGTAACAACCTTTCGTTCGTGCGAACAAGATTCAGTTTTTACAACTTCCAATCCGGCGGCCGACTAACACAGACGCTTAGTAAGATGGTTCCTCTTACTAATGGAATATGACTTTGAAGTGGTTGTTAGGAAAGGTAAGACCCACCTCAGAGTGGATCACCTCTCTCGCATCACTTTAGGCGAGTCACCACAAGGAGTGTATGATGAATTGCCTAATGCTTATTTGTTCAATTTAGAAGAAGTTCCTAAATGGGCAAATAAGTTGGTACCAGTCCTAACCTTCGGACCCGCAAATAAGAATGTAAAAACAAACAAAGATGAAATTGTAAAATCACAAAAATATCAAATATTGACAGGAAGCATGTACAAACAAGATACAGAAGGTGTATTAGCTTGTTGTGTCGAGGACGATGAACATAGTAGTTGGTTGCAACAAGCCCATGAAGGATTTCTAGGGAATCACTATTCTAAACAACGAACACTGTAAAATCTAAACCATTTAGGAGTGTATTGGCCTAGTATGGACAAAGAAATTCATGAGTGGATTAAGAATTGTCCAAGTGCAAGGAGAAACCCCCAGTGGAGCATGCCACCCTTTATCAGGTGTCGCTAATTCCAGATTGGAGTGCTCCATTGGTAGAATTTATGAGATCAGGAACACTACCTAGAGGGGCTAGTCTAGCAAGAAAAGGAAGCATGGAGCAAGAGGCTCAAGACTACGCCCTCATAAGCAATAACCTATATCGAAATGGCAAAGATGGTTACTTAAGATTGTGCATTCATGAATCAAGACCATTCTATTCTCAGGACTTTGGTGGCCCACTCTTCATATGGATGCACATACCTATGTGAAGAAATGTGACACATGCCAATGTGCCCAATACCCAATAAAAAAGATGAGATGCCTTTGAGGCCAATGATGGGGGGACGTGCATTTTCGAAGTGGGGCATAGACTTTGTAGGTCCTATTAACCCCCCAGCTAGAAACTCCCATGCCGAGTACATTATTATAGTCAAAATGCTAGTGTGTGAAGATGAGGACCTTACAAAACCACTTGTCCTAGGTCAAGACTAGACCTATGACCATGCAGTCAACTTAAATCTTAAAAGCCAACTTATTCAAGTTTGGGTACATGAACAATGTATTACCTTAGAATTAGACAATTGCATGCTCACAAATCCAGAGGTCACACATTCTCTTAGTTCTTCCGAAATCAATCTTTGCAAAGAAAATGTTGTGTGTGTCAATCACCCTACAAAGCAAACGGACTCAATCATGGAAGCACAAGCTCAAAGGCTAGCAGACCTCTATTCTTCTTCACTGACTAATGCAAGCATAAGTCGACCAAAGAGGCAAGCAAAACAGATATCTTCTATATCAAATAGACAAACCAAGTGTAAGACAAAAGAAGCTCAGGGTAGGAAGCAGATTTGGGTACGAAAAGGAGAGCAACCACGAGCTTCGCCACCACCACTTCTATTGAGGCAAGCCTACCATGCTAAAAGCAGCACCAAGAAACAAGGACAAGCTCCATCCCAAGGTCTCCAACAAGTTTGGGTACCAAAGCAATCGATGAAGGCCGACCATAATAACATACAAATTTGGGTGCCAAAGAAATTAGCTGCAGCTCAGCAAGGGCGATTGCAAATGTGGGTACCCAAGGCACTCTTACATGCACAGAACAATATGATCTCCTTCACGAGAAAAATCTCAACAAAGCAACCACGACGAAGCAAGAGTCGAAACCATGGACTGAGACCAAACGAAGATAAATTCATCTCCTCACCGGTAATAAAAACACAACAAAAAAGGGTATGGGTGTGGAAGCCAAAAGTATCTCTAGCTTCCAGAGAGCCAAAGAGCCAACCATGTTGGATACCAAAATTCAGAAACCACCCAAAGATACAGAGGAAAGAGCTTATGTCTATAGGGCCAAATACTATCCTGAAATGGATCCCTATAAGAAGGATTACATCATTTCAAGATCCACTGGCTACCTCCAACAAAGACTGCATCAACGTCCACCAGCAACCTTGAAGCCTCGATGAGCAACAACCATGTCCTTTGCCATAACCTTGTCTTTTGCACCATTCAGGTCAGGCATTTCCAAAGTATGCACTAAATATAGGGCCACATTACACGGCCGTGCATAGACACGATTGAGAATCCTAGACACATAAGATACACTTGATATATGTACAATATTTTATTGATACTAACATATTTCTTCTTGTTTTGTGATACTGTTCCCAAAAAAAAGGGAAAAGAAAAGAAAAAAAAAAGAGAGCAAGAATACAAAGAGAAAGGACGGAACTGTGTGCTTAAAGCATCTCTGACATAAACCATCACCAAGGACATCCATCAACAATGGAAGATAAGTCAATGGCTAATCACCATGCTGGAGCACACCACGAAGAGATGAATATCGATGGACATTTGACCATGATAAGAACCACCTACTTCGACCACACGATAACCATGATTACGATACCCATGATAGAGTAGGAAACCTCTTCGTCAACATACCCTTGAGCACTTTGCTCAAGACCGAATTTCTTGCACCATATTTCTTCCAATGCATTCCCAAGTATGCATACCTAGGGCCACATTACAAGGCCATGCACAAGGCATGTCTCTTGTTAAACCCATGCACTAATGCACTTACCCATCATCCATTATGGGTTACAAGTACTTGGCATAAAAAGTGTAAAATCTATGATTGGCAGATCCACAGAATATCCACACCACAACATCAATATCTACGAAGTACTTCATAGTCAATAGTTGCTCAAAATCAACATGGACAAACTCCTCTAAGCAACTAGCATTCTTTTGGAAGCTCACAACGACACATTTATGCTGGAATCCAAGGAAGAGCTACATGCAAAGGGAAAAGACCCCTAGCAGTTACAAACTGAAGAAAAAGACAATGGACTCTGCTACAATTGGAAGATGGAACACTCTTGTGGATACGTGATGGACACTATCTCTCTACACACTACATGGAACAACCACTACAACAAGGGTCTGTCTGGGACGATAGACTCTAGAGGGAGGGGAGTGTTGACAGTCAAGGTCACACACAAGTAGCAAAGCGCATCAATGAAGGGGACACACAAGAAGAAAGAGCATGTAGGGAGCACCAAGAAGCACATGTCAAATTTTCAGAAGAAATCCCTATAAATATAGTGACTTTTGTCACTAAAAACCATTGTAAATACCATTTTCCATTTTTACAACTCCATTTTGTTCAAGCCGAGGAGTTCTTGAGCTTGAGGAGTATTAGAAGTAACATCCTACCAGTTTTCATAACTTTTACATTCCGTTTGAGCCCCCAAATAAGCCTTGGAACCTAATTTTTAACTAGGCCAGACACTAGGTCTGGACAAGGCCAAAACCACTCAAAAAACTATAAAAAGGGCTGGAAAGCTCATTTGAGGGGTTAGCTTGTTGTAGATTTCAGCTTTGTAAGAGAGTTCTTTAGTAATCGAAGTCCTTCCATTGTTCCACTCTTTGCTCTTACTTTGTGCACGCGTGTGTGTATGTGTGTGCATGTTTGTATGCTTTCACTCACTCACTTGTGCACTTCACTTGCTCTTGGTCTTCATATTGGTCCTCACGTCTCCGCGGATTGACATTTATGAGGTGAAGCTCCTCATGTTGGTACTCACCATTGTGCTAGAGTGACATGGACACTTTTGTATTATAATCACTTTGTAATATATTTTCTGATGTAAATGCACTAGAGGAGTTCTCTAGATGAATGCCTGTAAAGATTCTTCTCAATACCCTAGGAAATTAGTATTTTAGTCAATAAAGTGTTGGTTTCTTGTGTGAAAGGATGTTTGTGACTCTTTGTAGGCACTTTTTGTCATTGTGAGAATGAAGAGCACATAATTTCGAATTTGTGTTTTCTCCTCTCTGTAACTTCTTCCTTGTGAGCTTGCATGCATGTATGATGCTTGGAAAGAGTGCTTGGAAGTGATGTCTATCCATGAAAGTGCTTGTTCACTGTAGGTAAGGTGTGTGTGACGTGTAGCAAGTGCTGAAGTGTGTTGATATATTTAGGTAGTGATGTGTGTGAACACTCTAGGACCGCGAGGGCACTTTTTTCCCTCTTTAGGAGGTTTTTTTGCCCCAGCTTATATATACGCCTATTTCCCTAGTGGGCTACTTATCTTTGTACATTCTCTAGTAATACATTCAGTCTTGTGTGTTGTGCTCCAAGCTTCTTCTTCTTCCTTGTGTTGTTTGCATGCTTCCGCAAACGTCTAACTCCAACAATTGGTATCAGAGTAGGTCGTCGCTTCATCTAGGGCATTGTCGACACTCCTCCAATTGCAGTCTCACATTCGCACGAAATTTGGTGAGCATACTAAGGGTGTTTCAGAGATCAAAACTGCTTCACTTTGTGGTGCAGAAATCACGATATGAGCTCGTTTCGGCCTCCGAACGCACTATCACAGTGCTTGTGTAGGCTATTTCATCTTTTTGTGCCAAAGGTATATACCTGTTTTGATTCACCACTATAAGCATCTCGAAGTCTGCTACAGGTTTAGCAGAACTCGTCTGGGCAGTTCTGTTCAACTTTTTGAGATACAGTCAATTTTCTGCATCAAGGTATTTCAGTCACCGGCCATGGCTGAAAGTAGTGATGTATTTCGTATGTTGGCTGTTGAGGATAAGTTGCATGATACCAACTACCCATTATGATATGATGCGACATGTATTGGTTGCAAAAGGACTGTGGAACACTGTGTAGGGTGTTGAAAGATGTCCTGTTACACTTGCGACTATAGCTACTGCAAATACATGTGCTTAAGCTGATGGAGATGGTGTCGGAGATGATATTCTGCAGATTCCTGTTTGTGCTGTTGTTTCTGTTGCACCTACTGCAGAGCAAATTCCTTGGGATGGCAGAGATGCTCAAGCACATGCATTGATAGCTTTGTCTATCAGACGTGGTGTTATTCCTCATATTCGCTCTTGTAGAACAACAAGGGATGCTTGGGTACACTTACCACATTGTACCAGGCTAGGAATGAGGCTCGTGTTGCTTACCTCCGAAAACAGTTGGAGAGTGAGCACATGAATGAAGGTGATTCTATGGAGAGTTTTCTAACAAAGATCAAAGACTTGAAGGAACAATTGATTTCTACTGATGAGGTTATACCAGATAGCTCACTTGTGCAGACCATTCTGAATGGTCTTCCTGATTCATATCAGAGTTTTGCTTCTACTCTTCGATTGATGATGAAAGGCAATCCAAATGCCTTGTCATTTGAGGAGTTAGTCTCTGTTCTATTACAGGAAGATCAATCCAGGCAGAATAGGTCCATTATGTGTGTTGCAGATCAAGCTTTCCTGGCTAGTCAGAAGGGCAAAGGAAAATGGAGCAGAAATCTGCAAATGCTGCACATTCAAAGAACCAGGATAAAGATGATAAGAAATCAGAAAAGCAGAAATTGTTTTGCAAGTACTGTAAAGGGAATGATCATATCATAAAGAACTGTCCAAAACTGGCTGCAAAAGAGGCAAAGAAAAAGGAGGCTCAAATGGTTGTTGCAGAAGCCTCTACACCAAAAATAGAGTCTACTAATCTTGTGCAGGAAGAAGAATAGGCGTTTACTACTTTTTGCAGTTTTGACCCATCTTCTGATGAGCAGTGCATGTCTGCAGTGGACTTAGAAGTTTGGTACTTTGATAGTGGGGCGACCAAACATATTACCTCGTAGCGCAGTTTCTTCTTTTCACTCGAGCCTACCCCTACAGGGAATACTGTCACATGCGCCAACAACTCCTATTATCCTGTTATGGGAGTTGGTAAGATCATTCTGACTACTACTGATGGTAGTTATTTCACCTTGTCAGATGCTTTATTTGTGCCAGGGATCAAGAAGAATCTGTTATCAGTTTCTGCATTAGCCAAGATTGGTTTGGTTGTGAAATTTGTTGATGACAGATGTACAGTTCATGATCTGTCAAATGGCAATGTTATTATTGCTTTTGGCATTTTATGTCAAGGGCTGTATAAGCTCATAGACTATGAAATATCTGTGAAATGATTCGGCATGTGCACTGCATGATTCTCAGGCTATGTCAAATGCAAAGCTTTGGCATGCACGCTTTGGTCATCTAAATTTTGCTAGTTTGCTATGCCTACAGAAATCTAATATGGTGTCTTCTTTGCCCAAGCTTGAGGCACCTGGTACGTAGAAATTGCAGCTTGTACATAGTGATGTCTGTGGTCCTATGCAGACACCTTCTTTTGGAAACTATCTTTACTTCATGACTTTCATTGATGATTTTTCCAGGCATGCATGGGTATATCCATTGAAGGCAAAGTCCGAAGTGTTTTTGTGCTTCAAACTGTTTTTGGTTTTGGCTGAAAATCTGTCAGGATGTAAAATGGGCACCCTCCATTATGATCGAGGGGGGGAATATATGTCTTCTGATTTTAATGCATTTCTCGCTGAACGTGGGATAAAACACCAGTGTACAATGCCATATACACCTCAACAGAATGGAGTTGCTGAACGGAAGAATAGGTCACTCATGGAGATGGCAAGGTGTATGGTCAAGAGTCAGGCTTTACCACATAGTTTCTGGCTTGAGGCTGTCATGTGTGCAACATATGTACTTAATAGGTGTCCCACTAAAGCGTGGTAGTCTATCACTCCATATGAGGCTTGGCATGATCGCAAGCCATCTATTGCTCATCTGCGGGTTTTTGGTTGTTTGGCATATGCACTAGTGCCTGAACAACATCGTAGAAAATTGGATGATAAGGCAGTAAAATGTATTTTTGTTGGGTACAGTTCTGAAAGTAAAGGCTATCGTCTGTATCATCCACAGACTAAACGCATTCTGGTTAGCCGTGATGTTGTTTTTGTGGAAGATGCTATTCAGCCATTGCTTTCATGTACTAAGGAGACATCTGTTAGCTCCAAAGACATGTATGATACTTTGATGCCTCTTTTTACAGGTGGACAGTCTACTACTGGTCTTAATGAGGCAACTTCTCAGCCTTTGCGTGTTTCATGTAATGATACAGATCATCCCATTTCTGATGCAGATTTACATGATGCACTTGTTGATGAGAGAGCTAATATTGAGGAGGCAAAAACTATGCCAAAATGGCTGGTGCAGACTTTGCGTGATAGCAAATTAGATGCACCTTTGTCATATCGTACTCGTTCAGGCTCTCATAGTGCCTCCTTTGCATCAAATTGCTATGCTATGGCTGCATCTAGTCTCTGTGATAAGAATGAGCCTATTTCTTTTGATGAAGCACAAAATTCAGAAAATTGGATGGCTGCTATGCAATCTCAATATGATGCTATAATGAAGAATGGTACTTGGTCTTTATGTGACTTGCCTCCTAGCAAGAAAGCCATTGGTACTAAGTGGGTATACAAGCTGAAGCGTAAACCTGATGGTACAGTTGACAGGTATAAGGCTAGGCTTGTTGCAAAGGGTTATGCATAGGAAAGAGGCATTGATTTTGATGGGACCTTTGCACCCACATGTCGTATGACTACTATTCGGAGCATCTGTGCACTTGCAGCCCATCATGGTTGGAATTTAAATCAGTTGGACATTAAAATTGCATTTCTGAATGGTGACTTTCATGAAGAAGTGTATGTTTTGTCCCGTGGTTTTGTGCAGAAAGGACTTGAAAACCAGGTGTGCAGGTTAAAGAAGGCATTATATGGTTTAAAGCAAGCACCACGTGCTTGGCATGAGAAGATACATACCTATCTGATTGCACCTGGTTTTGTGAACAATCCAACTGAGAGCACCTTATATGTTAAGCATGCTAATGATGTGCTTCTGATCATTGTTTTCTATGTTGATGACATGCTGCTCACTGGTCCTATTGAGAAGCATATTGCTGATTTTAAGGCAAGTTGATGGTTGATTGGCTTTGTGTCAAACGAAATATATTGACACATTATTGCAGCGTTGTGTCCTTGAAGACTGTAAGCCTATTGCCACTCCTATGGAGACAGGTTTATGATTGAGTCTTCATGATTCTGGAGATGCATTTGATGATGTCATCTATTAGCAGGCTATTGGATGCCTGATTTACTTATGCATTACTCGGCCAAATATTCAGTTTGCTGTCTCATAGATGAGCACGTTTATGCATTGCCCAAGTGTCAAGCATTGGCAGGCGGTTAAGTGCATCTTTCGCTACTTGAGTGGTACTCAGCTACTTGGGTTGTTTTATCCCAAGGGGGGATCACTACCACGAGATTTGCATGCTTTTTTTGACTCAGACTAGGTTGGTTGCTATGACACTCGTGTGTCCACTAGTGGCTTTTGCTTCATGCTTAGTAGTTCATGTATATCTTGGTTGAGCAAGAAGCAGCCTATTGTGGCCACTTCCAGTTGTGAGGCTGAGTATAGGGCAACTTTCACAGCTATTGTTGAGTGTGTGTGGCTCAGATGTCTTATGGATGATTTGGGTGTTGGTCAGTCCTCTGCCGCCACCATCTTCACTGATAGTCAGAGCGCATTGGCAGTTGCGAGGAACCCTATGTTCCATGCTCGCACTAAGCACATTGAGGTGCATTATCATTATGTGAGGGAGAGGTTCTCTGCTCGGGAGATCAGCTTGGCATATGTGCCCACGCAGGAGAACATTGCAGATTCAGGAAGGCTCTGCCTAGGGAGAACTTTGAAGCTTTCCGCAAAACTTTGGCCTTCTTTCCTTTCATGGAATGATTTCCACATAGCTTGGCACTTCCTTATACATGAGTGCAAGATCCTTGTTCACCACATCACTCACAGGGGGGGATTTGTTGATGTATTTAGGTAGTGATGGGTGTGAACACTCTAGGACCACCGGGGCACTTTTTTCCCTCTTTAAGAGGTTTTTTCCCCCGTCTTGTATATGCGCCTATTGCCCTAATTGGCTACTTATCTTTGTACATTCTCTAGTAATACATTCAGTCTTGTGTGTTGTGCTCCAAGCTTCTTCTTCTTCCTTGTGTTGTTCGCGTGCTTCCGTAGACGTCTAACTCCAACAAAGTGTAGGAAGATCAATCCCGCGACTCAGTATTTTGCTCATAACTTGAAGCAGGAGCATCAGAATCGAGTGAAAAGACCACCACTGGATGCGTCTTCTCGAGAGCTTTGAAATAAACCTTCTATTTGCTACATTCGAAGTTTGCAGCTGAGAGAAAGGATCGATTTACTATTGACTACTATTGCAAGTGTCGTGACACCATAGCTGACGTTGAAAACTTGAATGTGATGGATTCATACTTATTTGTACTTTTGGTAAGACCTCATTTGCATTGACCATTATTTGAATGCATGTCTTCATACACTCGGCTAGGTCTTGATACTCCTTGGATTGACAATTAAAGCGTGAGTCCCCACTATATGCACTTGAGGTGGATCGAGGTATAGTCTCTTTCTCCACAAGTCCCTGAGTCGATACTTAGGTACACAATCAGCTTCACTCCCTTGCAGCTAGAGCTGCCATGAATAGGAAATGTCTACACTATGTGGACCACCTTTTTTCCCTTTTTAGGGGCCGTACTAGTCTCTGGTCCTCTCTTCTTTTCTTCCCCCTTCTTGAGTGGACAGTTCCACTGTGAATGGCTAGGAGGCAAACACCTAAAGCATAGGTTCTCTCTTTTGGCCCTCTCAAACTGATCTGTAGGTAACCTAGGCTCTTGTGATCTTTGTTTTTTAATGAAAATTTTGTTTTCAACTTCTTCTTGAATTTAGTCATGCTAAGAGGCTTGAGGGGCTGATCCGTCTCCATAGGATTATATTGAGGACGGTTATGGTCCTCATAGATCTTTGCATACTTGATCGCCTCCTCAAACGTCTTAGGAGCATTCCTTCTGACTTCTCTCTTAATGGCTTTATCTAAGCCTCTAACAAACCCTCTAGTTTCATCTAAGCCCTTAAGTTTCAAAATGATCTCTCTATAATAGGATATGTAGACCGTAAGAGGCGTACCCCTCTGGGTAATCCTATCCCACTCATCCCAATTCCTCTCCTCCTCATTTTCAAGAGGAAACTCTTTTAGAAAAAGAGTCTCACACTGAGTCCAATCTGTAGGGAACGAGTTCGCCTCCTTGAGACTCATCCACCATTTATAAGCTCGTGGGTGAGACTCGCCTCTAGCACACGATACTCTAGTGGGGTGCCCTTTAGTTGATGCAAATCATGCCACCTTTGTAAAAAAGTGTAGATTGCATCCTTGTTTCTATCTAGGTCATCCCCCGTAAAGGTAGGTGGCTTTAAGTCTTTCAGGAGGGGAGCTTCCCTAGAGCTCTCTCCTTTATGCTTACTAGGAAGACAAGTATCTCTCCTAGTCATCTCTAGAGGAAGAGTTGTTGGAAACAATGTCCCAAAGGTTCAATTTGCCAGCTATTAAGATTGTTCAAAAAGAGTTTCTTTCAACGAAAAGGTATGGGCGCCTTGGTCTAGGAGAAACGTCCTTAGACCAACATCATATTGACGAGGGTTCAAGTCCCATGATCGACGCAATGTGAAGAGAGTTTTTTTTTAAGATTGCTTTATTAAAAAAGCTTTTGGTGGACGCAAATTCGAAAAGCAAAACAATGTCATGTTTTTTGTTTATTGACATATTGCGATACCTTTTCAAAATGTGATAACAATAGCTTTATGCTTTATTGAGTTTACGTTTAGTATAGCTTTTGAAGGAGCACAAAAACTATATAAGAAGCATAAGTTCATTATGTGAGCATCACTCAAAAAGCTCTTGGAGGTGATCAATGAGTATCTTCTCAAGCTAGGAGGAGATCTTGGAGGCCATCTTGGAGGAGGCGTTATCAGACTCTTGGAGGAGTTGTGGTCTACATCTTGGTGATTATCTAGAGGAGATTATGCGAGCTTATCTTTAACATTAATTGTTGATTTACTATGAGTACCAAGTCTATTTCCGTTCTTACTTGTTAGGTCACTCGTTTCTGATTTAGGTTGATCAAAATTTGGGTTTGCTATAAAACAATTCTAAATTGTTTGTATTCTTCATATTCACACACACACACACACACACTCTTCATATCTCTTAGGCACACAATCTCTTGTATCTAGTTCCTATTTCTGTCGAGATACATATATTGTCAGTTTGTATCATATACACACATTGTAATTTGACATTTGAATATAGATAGTGTAGTTGAGCCTCATAGCTTACCATTACACGTGAAATCTTGTGTACTCTCTCTCTATCTCTCACTCATCTATTTTTGAGTCTTAAGGTGTATATGTTAAGGTTCATTTGTTGGAAGATCTTGTAAACCTATGAATATATTATTATTGGAGCCCATATCACTTCCAACATATGGTATTCAGACCTTAGAATACCAACATTTGGTATCAGAGCATAGTTGACATACACCCTTAACAAGATGAGTGACTATAAACTTGAGAATGAAGACAAGCTTGAGGAAATGTCTAATTATCCAATGTGGAGTTTTATGATGATGAATCCGTTCGTAACAAAATACTTATGGAATATTGTCAACGACACTTATCCAAGGCCAGGACAAGTCAGAGAAGAGACCACCATCTTCTAGAAGACCTGCTATTCCTATTTTTGCTCAACAGGAGGTTAGTGAAGAAGAAGAAACTCTTTCATCATCAGGAGTCCATACTACTACCAGATTACTTCCTATAAAAGAGCAATCTAGATGGGATTGAAGGGATGCTTTAGCTATCTCTATCAGAGCAGAAACCCCTGCTAGGAAAGCTCATCTAGGGAGACAACTAGCCAAGACAAGGATGAAAGTTGGTGAATCAAACTAGACACATATTTTGAAGCTCAAAGATTTACGAGATCAATTACTGAATGTTCGAGTCAACATTTTAGATGAAGAGATGGTAAACACACTTCCATCTACATACCGGTCTTTTGTTACTTCTTTATCCCTTTCTACAAGAGGTAGAGAAATATCATTTGAAGAGCTACAGTTCCTATTACTTCAAGATGAAGATCAACAAAAGGGTATGGAAGAGAATGATGAAGCCATGTTATCATCATCAAAGAGAAAAGAAGAAGGAGACAACGAAGGAGCAGAAGATTCAACAATCCAAGAAGGAAAGTAAGTCTTCTCATCCTAAGTTTTCCATTTCTATCCCTAATGCTTCCTCTACACCCAAAGAAAAATCTTTGACTACATCTGATTCAAATAAAGGAGTGTGCCATTATTATAAGAAGCCAGGTCATTTCATAGCAGAATGCAGAGCAAGGATTTTCAATGAGAAGAAGAAAACATCAGGTAATAGTGTTGAAGATGATTGAAAACCTAAACCTTCAAAGGTAGATTCATATGCATGTGCTACTATTGAAGAGATAGATTTTGATCAGGTAGTGTTAAATGCCATCTCAGATAATCCTTGGATTTTTTATTCTGGAGCTACTAAGCATATGACAGGTTGCAGAAAGGTATTTTCTTCCCTTTCTAACTCTTCAGGTAGAAGAGTGACCATTGCAAATGGTCATGATTTGGATGTTGTTGGTGTTGGAGAAGTAAACCTTAAGTCCAGAGGAGGTGGAAATTTCACAATTTCCAATGTTCTTTATGTTCCAGAAATAAATAAGAATTTTCTCTCAATCTCGACTTTCTTGTCAGATGGTTATAAAGTAGGTTTTGAGAAAGATTCATGTCAGATCCTCTCACCTGATGAGGAGCATTCTCTACTTCAAGGTGAAAATAGAGGCGGCATGTTTGTGTTATCCAATATTAGTCATGCTAATGTTGCTAGGTCTACTACATCTAAGGAGAATGTGAAGTTATGGTATGCTAGATTTGTTCATATCAGTTACACAGCTCTCAAGCATATCAAGGATCAAGGTATGGAGGAGAGTTTGCCTACTTTTGCATTACAAGATGATGCAGAATCATGTGAAGGATGTCTTGAAGGAAAGCTTCACAAACTACCTTTTAAGAAACATAGATTTATCACGACCACAAGGAAGTTGCAGATCATACATTTAGATGTGAATGGTCTGATGAGAACAGATTATATTCAAGGTTACAAGTACTTTGTTATGTTCATAGATGATTTCTCAAGATATTCATGGATTTATGGTCTTAAAGTGAAGTCAGAGGTTTTTCCTACTTTCAAGAAGTTCTTAGCTATGGTTGAACATGAAAGTCAATCAAAGATCCAGATTTTGAGAAGTGATAGAGGAGGAGAGTACATTTCTAAAGATTTTAAGTCTTTTTTAGAAGACAAAGGTATCTCTCATCAACCCACTATTGATTACACACCAGAACAGAATGGTGTTGCAGAGAGAAAGAATAGGATACTTGTTGAGATGATGCAAATTATGATGTCATCCAAAAGGCTTTCTCCCAAGTTTTGGTTTGATGCAGCACATACAACTAATAACATTCTGAATAGGTCTTCCACAAAAGCTTTAAAGGTTCTTACACCTTATGAAGCTTATTATGGAAAGAAGCCCAATGTGAGTTACTTCAAAGTTTTTGGTTCCCTAGCTTATGTTCACATTGAGAAGAAGGATTGTGGTAAGCTTGATGTAAAAGCCATTAAAGTGGTCTTTATTGGTTATGCAATTGAAAGCAAAAGATACAGATTCTAATATGTTCCAGGTAAACTTGACGTAAAAGCCATTGAAGCGGGCTTTATTGGTTATGCAATTGAAAGCAAAGGATACATATTCTATGTTCCAAATATAGGTGATATCCTACTCTTACACAATGCATATATTGCAGAAAGTCAGATTTATGATAAGAAGGAAGAGATTCCAGATTTCAGAAACTAAGAGATACAAGTGAAGAGAGAATTTCATTACCTACATCAGTACCTAGTCCATCATCAGTACCTCTTGATGTTCTGACTTATGAAGTTGGAGAAGGTTCCAAAGTTCTAGAAGAAAGAGATACTGAAGAACCAGAGGATATACCGCCACTTTTCAGGAATACACCAAAGTGGTTATATCAAACATGGAAGGATAGTGGTATAAAATAATATACTAGAAGAACCAGAAGTTAGACCAGGAGACAACAAGGAGACCAGGTAAATTATGCAGAACATTTTGAGATTCATAATGTTTTAGCGCTTACTTCAGCTGAGAATGAACCAACTAATGTTCAAGATGCACTAAGTAGTCCTGTATGGAAGAATCAAACATGGAAGCTCTGTGAGTTACCAAAGGGTAAGAAAGCTATTGGTGTTAAGTAGATCTTCAAAATCAAAAGAAAAGTAGATGGTACTATAGACAGGTATAAAACAAGATTAGTTGTCAAAAGTTATGCACAAAAGAAAGGTATTGGCTATGATGAGACTTTTGCACCTATATCTAGAATGATAGTGGTCAGGACAGTACTTTCTTTAGCTGCATTCTTTTGTTGGAAAGTATACCAGCTAGATATCAAAACTGCATTTCTTAATGGTGATCTACATAAAGATGTTTTGATTATTATTATCATATATGTTGATGGTATGATCATGACAGGTCCTAAGGATTCAGATCTTAGGGATTTTACATTATTATCTAGGGATTGAGTTTAAATACAGAGATGCGTGTATCTACATGACATAGCAGAAATACATTGAGAAATTATTGGAAAGGTTTGAGATGATAGATTCCAGGCCTATGCAAACACAGAAGGATGTTAATGTATTGTTACAATCCGTAACAGATTCAGAACCATTTGATGCTACATAATATAGTCAGGCAATAGGTTGCTTGATATATCTATGTAATACACGACCAGACATTCAGTTTGCACTTTCTCAAGTATCCAAGTTCATGCACAGTCAGATCAAGATTCAGTGGAAAGAAGTCAAGAGATATTTGCAGACATTAGAAGTTTTGTAGGTTATTGAACCTTATATCATTGTGAAATTGAAGGGGGGATTGTTGGAAACAATGTCCCAAAGGCTCAATTTGCCTGCCATTAATGTTGTTCAAAAAGAGTTCCTTTCAACAAAAAGGCATGGGTACCTTGGTCTAGGAGAAACATCCTTAAAGAAACATCATATTGACTAGGGTTCAAGTCCCATGATCGATGCAATGCAAAGAGAGTTTTTTTTAAGATTGCTTTATTAAAAAAGCTTTTGGCAGATGCAAATTCGAAAAGCAAAACAGTGTCATGTTTCTTGTTTATTGACATATCGCAATACGTTTTCAAAACGTGATAACAGTAGCTTTATGTTTTATTGAGTTTATGTTTAGTATTGCTTTTCAAGGAGCACAAAAATTATACAAGAATCATAAGCTCATTATGTGAGGATCACTCAAGAAGATCTTGGAGGTGATCAAAGAGTATCTTCTCAAGTTAGGAGGAGATCTTGGAGGCCATCTTGGAGGAGGAGTTATCACACTCTTGGAGGAGTTGTGGTCTACATCTTGGTGATTATCTGGAGGAGATTCTGCCAGCTTACCATCAACATTAATTTTTGATTTACTGTGAGTAGCAAGTCTATTTCCGTTCTTACTTCCTGGGCTTGCTGTAAAACAATTCTAAACTGTTCCTATTCTTCATATTCTCTCACACGCACTCCATACCTTTTAGGCACACAATCTCTTGTATCTAGTTCCTATTTCTGTCAAGATGCAGATATTGTTAGTTTGTATCATATACACACATTGTAATTTGACACTTGAATATAGATAGTGTAGGTGAGCCTCATAGCTTACTGTTACTCTTGAAATCTCATCTATTCTCTCTCTATCTCTCACTCATCTATTTTTGAGTCTTAAGGTGTGTATGTTAAGGTCCATTTGTTGAAAGATCCTGTAAACATGTGAATTTATTATTATTGGGGCCCATATCACTTCCAACGTATGGTATTCAGACCTTAGAATACCAACAAGAGTAGGGGTTTCTCTTTCCTTCCTAGCTAGGAAAGAATTGACGTGAGTCTCAAGCGAGATCATTTGAGACTTTAGCTGCTGAATGACAGATGTAATGCCACTTAGATCTCTCTCTAGTTTAAGGGTCTATTCTTTCAAGTCTACAAATTGGTCATGAGTAACAAACTCATCCAAAAGTTCCTCATATGTATATTCTTCTTGTTGGGGCTCTTTCTCTTCTAAGTTTTCCGCTACTTCCTTCCCCATTTCTACTCCTTCCATTCTAGAATCAGGATCCTCTAGTTGCTCTTTAGATGGAGAAGTGTGTTCAATTATTTGTTTCCCTTTAGATTACATGTTTCACTTCCCTTCCCTTGTTTGCTAGCTAGAGTATGTGAAAATGAATGGAAGTAAACCTTGAATATGCAAGAAGAAGAGAAATATATCACAAGAGCACTTCCATGGCACAAAATGAAGCTGTCGAAGCGAAATCCAAGAGATCCTTGAAGCTTGAGGTCACTGATTTTGAACCCTCACGAGGCCCAAACAAAAATTGGAAATGTCTGGTTGGTCCGGGGAGGTTCTAAGAAATGTAGGCCAATACCTGTACTTCAAAGATATAAAGCTATCCCAAGAAATTTGACAGTCCTCGCCAATCTAAGAAATGTATCCCAACACTTGTACTTCAAAGATATAAAGCTATCCCAAGTGAAAAAAGTGAATTTGGACACTAGATGATGAAAAACTAGGCCCCGAACTATATTGGAAATTTGACAGTCCTCGCCAGTCCAAGAAATGTAGCCCATCACCTCTACTTCAAAGATATAAAGCTATCCCAAGTAAAAAAAGTGAATTTGGACACCGGATGATGAAAAACTAGGCCCAGAAGTGGCTGCCTAGTTCCCACTGAAGCACTATAGAGAGATTTTGGTTGACCAAATCTTGTCCAAATCCAACGGCAATGTCTTTGATTGAGTTCTAGGAGTGTAGTTTCGTAACGTAACAAGAATTTCTGAAATTGGGTATCTTATGAGCAAGCTATGGTGTGAAGAAGCTGGGTGTGTCATGACTAAACTGTGGGAAAGCAAGTCTTCATGGAGTAGTGACTTTGAGAGCTCCAAACTGAGAAGTTAAAGCTTTTTTGAACAAGCTAATGACCCATAGCCCATCTCACAGCCCATAATACATGTATGCATCATCCCTTTGCCAACATCTCGATCCATAGCTATGTTTTCCTTCCCTCAAAGTGGAAAGAAAAACAAAAATTCAAGCTCTACTTTACCTTCTCGATGGAAAAACCTTTGAACTTGAAAAATACTCAAACGACAGGGAATAATCCCATAATCGTAGGTGCAACCCTTTATTTGTGTGTATATATGAAGGATATGCCCTTGGTTCATTCGCCCAAGAGGGAGGGAGAGGGAAAAGAGAGAGTCTAACTCTCTCACGTCTTTGAGCACCTTCGTGCGTGGTCTCTTCACTTCGCGGGTGTGTCGCCTGTGTTCTGAATACTCCTCGTGCATGGTCGTCTGGATGCCTACGCTCGCATACGTGTGTCGCTTGGCTCGGATACCAATGCCACAATCATTGCCCTGTGATTCCCTCCAATTTTTCTTAAGTGTTTGCACATCGATCGATGCATAGAGATAGTCTCTGTTCGTACATCCTCCCAACCATGTATGTCTCGAATATGGTCTCTCTCTCTCCATAGAAGTGAGCCCCCCACATGGCTCCACACATGGGTGCCACATGGCACTCATGTGTGAGCCCATCTAAACAAAGCTAAGAGGTGGTTCTCACCTCTTCTTAGGGGTTACTCCATATAACATCGAGAGAGAATGAAAAGGCAATGGGAAAGGAACATGAGCGAACTTGAGGAAAGCCTGAGAGAAACAAAAGCCAAGATAACTGAACTCACATTCCAAACGCACTCTCACACAACTCCACCACCACCATTCCCATCACCCTCCAACCCACCACCTTCTAACTCACCTCACACAATCCCACCCCCACCTAGAGTAGGATCAGTCTTAGTAGATCCCACTCTTGAGGACATAGACATGATGCTTAAAGCATATCAAGCTAGACTACAAGAAGGGCGAAACGTAACGGATCATGAGAAGTACTACCCTAGAGCTGAACTGGAACTCGAACGAACTAAACTTTGTGCTACGATGGTGGAATTCGTTCAAACCATGTTTGACACCAGCCACCTCTTTAACTGCTCTAGTTCAGCTATAACTAAACTGCATTTCGATGGACTATTAGATAGATTGGAGAGGCTAATTGCAAAATCTGAGAAGGACACTGCCTCTAAAGGTAAGGGCAAGGCTAGTGGAAGAATGAGCATTCCTCCCAAGGACGCTTATATGCCTAATTACATTGAACCAGACACCACTTGTTCTATGAATTGATATTCCCAAGAATTTCTAAGAGAAATTCAAGAAGAGAAACGGGCAAAAGAGAGAGAAAATCCTCCTCCCATCGAGCTTGTTGATGACTTACATGACCAATTCCCACAAGACATTCCCTCCATCTATGGAGAACAAGAGGATGCCCCATCAAGTGAACGATTAGACTTTGAGTCTAATTCCTTGCAGGAACTACCACATTTCACAAGCCCATGGGAAGCAAATTCCACATGTATGAGGGCACCCACACTCCTAGTAAGAAAGGAAAATTCAGTCATACCTAGGAATACGGAGGTAGCAAAAAACACTAAAGTGCAGTACAATCTCACTTTAGAGGAGCTACATCAAAAAAGCAAAAACTATTTTTTAAGTACTGTAAAGGAAATGATCATTTCATAAAGCAGTGCCCAAAACTAGCTACAAAAGAGGCTGGAATGGTTGTTGGAGAGGCCCCTACACCAAAAATAGAGTCTGCTAATCTTGTGCAGATGAAGAATGGGTGTTTACTACTGTTTGCAGTTTTGAACCATCTTCTCCTAAATATTGTATGTTTGTAGTAGACTTAGATGTTTGGTACTTTGATAGTGGGGCAACCAAACATATTACCTCGCAGCATGGTTTCTTCACTTCACTCAAGCCTTCCCCTATAGGGAATACTGTCACATGTGTGAATGTGTGTGTATGTGCATGTGTGTATGTGTGTCTTTGCCACACGGCTAAATATCTATTCAAAATCCATCAATCTTGCTTTGAACATAGAAATGGATCCATCCCAATTGCTCTTTACTTTATACAGTGACTTATTACCTATTAAGTCAATGTTATAATTATTGGGCACTAGATTCCATGTCTGATTCTCCTCAAGTGCAAGAATCTCTTCTTGCATTTTCTGTTTCTATTCGGTGTACCTACTTATAGCTTCATAATAAGTGGGCTCATGAACGCGTGCTAATTTACTCATATATGCATAATGATTTTCCATGTATGAATCATAAGTAAACCCTTGACATGGATATTTAACCCTAGAAGACTTCCTTTCTTCACCTTTTGGATGAATAAACCTCCTTTGCCTTGGGTCCTCGATCTCTTTCTTTGATGTAACTTCTTTCTCCATCAGGTGTCCGTCATCTTCAACTTCATTATCTTCTTCATTCAAATCTACCAATGTTTCTTTAAGTTTTTAATTGATTGTGCTTCATAACTTGAGATCTCCTACAACATGGTGAGATCATGCTTTTAAGTATCTTCATTGATGGATCTCCTTGGGTTGCTTAGCTCTAAGTCAATTCTTCCATCATCTCCATGCTTTTGTTCTTCATATTCCTGCATATAGTCATATTTCTTATACCGAGGGAGTAGCTCATAAAAGGCTACATCCCTTCATATCCTCAAGTCTTGGTTTGAAGCAGCTATACTATTTATGATCATTTGAATATCCTATAAACACACACAGTTCCACCTATGGTTGTATCTTTTGCCTGAATTCACTTGGCACATGTACATATCAAGTACATCAAAATATTTTCAAGCGGGAAAGATCAATTTTCTTAACATTATAGTCTTGATATGGTGTCAACCCATGAATCTACAATATAGGTGCTCTATTCATAAGATACATGATGGTATTTGCTGCATCACTTCAAAAAATGTTAAGTAAATTCATCTTCTTAAGCATTACTCTAGCTATCTTTGAAATGTATCGATTCTTTCTCTCTGCTACTACATTTCTTTGGGGTGCATATCTACATGTTATTTGCCTCTTGATGCCTTGATCCCATAAAAAACTAAAAAAAATAATTGGACAAATATTCTCCTCTTCCATCGGATCTTAACTTCTTGATTTATGTACCTCTTTCCGTCACTACCATTTCAATGCTTTGAACATGTCAAGACATGTGATTTGTGTTTGATGAAATAAACCCATGCCATACTTGTGCAATCATCTATAAAACTGACAAAGTATTTGTTATCTACAATGGATTGCTCTTTGGTTGGCCCCCACACATGTTTATGTATCAACTCTAATGGGCATTGGATTATGTAGCCACTCTTCTTGAATGGAAGTCTTGAATTGCTTCCCTAATTGACAAATTCACATAAATGCTTCATAACCATTACCTGTCCAATGAAATCTCATACATCAAATTTAGTGCTCTTTGGAGAGAGATCGAACTCATGCAAATTGACTATGATTGAAGAAGATGATGTAGAGATTGAAGAAGAACAAATTAGATGATAAGAAATGTATATGTATTGATCCAACTTAATGTAAAAAAGAGTGTGAGCTTTTATATAGGCTCCCTTGATGCTTTCCATGAATCTCTTTCAATGAATTCAAATTTGAATCCACACTGGTGGTGTTTGTTGAGATGAAGAAACTAGTTTCCTTCAATCTAGGAAAAGTAGAGATCCAATTTTGATCCTGATTTGGCGACTAATTGAACACCAAAATCAATTAGCTTCAATTTCACAGAAGATTACCTTTTCCTTTATCTTTTAGAAGAGTAAAACTCTAGGATTTTACAATAATAATTAATCCATAAAGGATCCTTAGAAAAAAGACCATAAACGAATGTTGATGAAGGTTCTTCAAGAGATAATTTCTACTAGAACGTATTCCAAATGATGGATTTGAAACAAAAACAAATTCTTTTCAAGCATGATGTTCTAAGACCAAAGTCATGTGCATGTTTTGCTTCTACTCTTGGATTGATAACAAAGGCAATCCAAATGGTTCAAGACTTAAGGATTTAGTTCTTTTTTTTTTTAAGAAGATCAATCCAGGAATAATAGGTCAATTATGCATGTTCAAGATTAAGTTTTCTTAGATAGTCAAAATGACAAAGGTAAATGGAGCTCATATACTAGTAAGAAGATATTGATGCAAACAATTAGAAATAGTCCAAAACCCTCAACACGTACCAATTTTAGATCTTATCTTTAGTAGAATTCCCATAAGAATGCACACGGGCAGCGTGGCTAGGTGAAAGATCTCTTAAAAAACCCACCCAAGTTCAATCCCATCGTGGTGCAAAATGAAGAAATTATGTTTAAAAGAATATTTTTGTCGCAAAATGTTTTTTGTGATGCCATTTTGGCATGATCAGAGTTGAGATTAGCTTTTGCTTTTTGAGAATTGCTTTTCATGAAACACAAAATACTATATAAATATGACCTTAGCTCATTGTGTAATCATCTTTGCAAGGAGTATCAACTCAATGCAAGATTGAGGAAGATCTTTGGAGGTCCTCTCTTAGAGGAAGCTTTCAACACTTGGAGGAGGTGTACTCTACATCAGGAGTATCTAGAGGAGTTTGTATCACCCAACCATCAACATCAATTGTTGAGTTACTTTCTATCAAAAAACTCTAAACTTTCCACTTTCTTGATATTCTCTCACACACGCTCTTCATACCTATTAGGGACACAATCTCTTGTATCTAGTTCCTTTTTTTGCCTAGACTGAGATATTGTCATTTTGTATCATATTCACACATTGTGGTTTGACATCTGAATATAAGATAGTGTAGGTGAGCATCCTAGCTTATAGTACATTTTGAAAATCCTCTCTATTATCTCTCTATCTCTCACTTATCATCTATTTTTGAGTCTCAAGTTGTGTACGTTAAGGTTCATCTATTAGAAGATCATGTAAACATGTGATTTAATTGTTATTGAAGCTTGAAGGAATGTCTAATTATCCAATGTGGAGTTTATGATGATGAATTTGTTAGTATCTAAAGACTTATGGAATATTGTCAATGGCACTTATCCAATGACAAGATAAGTCAGAGAAGAGGCTACTTCATATTCTAGAAGAACCTTTGTTCTTATTTCTGATCAACACGAGGTTAGTGAAGAAAAAGGAACAACTTCATCATCAGGAGTCAATGATACTACTACCAGATGCAATCCAAGGGATGCACAAGAACTTTCATATATTGCTATGGGAGTCAAGATGCATACTATATCTCAAATCAGGTCATACAGAACCTCTCCTCAGGCTTGATTGGAGTTAGAGAATCTCTATCACAGCAGAAACGCTGCTAGGAAAGCTCATCTTAGGAGACAACTAGCCAACACAAGGATGAAAGTTGGTGAATCATTTTAATCACATATTTTGAGGCTTAAAGATTTATGAGATTAGTAACTCAATGTTGGAATCAATATCTCAAATGAAGAGATGGTAAACACACTTCTAAGCTCACTTCCATCTACATATCATGCTTTTGTTACTTTTTTATCTCTCTCTACAAGAGATAGAGAACTTTCATTTGAAGAACTTCAATTCCTGTTACTTCAAGGTGAAGATCAATAAAAGGTTATGGAAGAGAATGATCAAACCATGTGATCATCATCGAAGGGAAACAAGGAGGAGGAGAAGAAGAGTCAGCAAACTAAGAAGGAAAGTAAATGTTCTAATCCTAAACCTTCCAATGCTTCCCCTAATGCTTCCTCTATACCCAAAGAAAAGTCTTCAACTACATCTGATTCAAAGAAAGGAGTATGCCATTACTCTAAGAAAGAAGGTCATTTTTAGCAAAATTTAAAAGAAGGATTTTCAATGATAAGAAGAAATCATCAAGTAATAGTGTTGAAGATGATCCAAAACCTAAATATTCAAAGGTAGATTCATATGCATGTTACTATTGATGAAGTAGCTTTTGATCAGGCAACATTAAATGCAATGTTAGATAATCCTTAGATTTTTTATTCTAGAGCTACTAAGCATATGACATGTTGTAGAAAGGTATTTCCTTCAGTATCTAGTGTTGGAGAAGTAAACCTTAATTCTACAGCAGGTGCAAATTTCACAATTTCCAATGTTCTTTATGTTTGAGATATAAAGAAGAATTTACGCTCTATCTCTACTCTCTCGGTAGATGGTTATAAAGTTTCTTTTAAGAAAGATTCATGTCAGATCCTCTCACTTAATGAGCAATATTATCTAATTTAAGGTGAAAACAAAAGTGGCATGTTTGTGTTATGAAAAATTAGTCATGCTAATTTTGCTAGGTCTACTACACCTAAGGAGAACATGAAGTTATGGCATGCTAGATTTGGTCATTTCAGTTACGCAATTGTCAAGCATATCAAAGATCAAAATATGGTAGAGATTTTTCCTACTTTTGCTTTACCAGATGATGCAAAATTATGTGAAAGATGCCGTGAAGTAAAGCTTCACAAACTACCTTTCAAGACGCATGGATACATCACATTCACAAGGAAGTTGCATATCATACATTCAGATGTGACTGGTTTGATGACAATAGATTCTATTCAAGGTTTTTGGTATTTTTTTACTCTTAATGATGATTTCTCAAGATATTCATGGATTTACAGTCTTAAAGTGGTCATAGTTTTTTTTCCCTACTTTTAAGAATTTCATAGCTATTGTTGAAAATGAAACTCAATTGAAGATCTAGATTTTGAGAAGTGATAGAGGAGGACAGTACATGTCTAAAGACTTTAAGTCTTTTCTTAAAGACAATGGTATTGCTCATCAACTCACTATTGCTTATATGCCAAAACTGAATGGTGTTGTAGAGAGAAAGGATATAATACTTGTTGAGATGATGCATAGTATGATGTCATCCAAAATGCTTTCTTCCAAGTTTTGGTTTGATGCAATACATACAACTAATCATATTCTGAATAGGTCATCCAGAAAAGCTTTGAAGGTCGTTGCACCTTATGAGGTTTATTATGGGAAGAAACCCAATGTGAGTTACTTCAAAGTTTTTGGGTCCCCAACTTATGTTCACATTGGGAAAATCGGTGATATCCTACTCTCATGCAATGCATATATTGCAAAAAATCAGATTTATGATAAGAAGGAAGAGATTTCTGAATTCATAGAAAAAAGATGATTATGCATGTTTTAGAAGGAATTTGGATTTTTACACTCAGCCATACAAGGGGATGATGAACCTTCTCAAACTCTAAGAGATGCAAGTGAAGAAAGAGTTTCATTACCTACATGAAAACCTAGTCCATCATCAGTATTGGAGTTAGATGTCTGTGGAAGCATGCAAATAGCACAAGGAAGAAGAAGAAGCTTGGAGCACAACACACAATACTGAATCTATTACCACTAGAATGTACAAAGATCAGTAACTTGTTAGGCCTATAGGTGTATATACAAGCCGGGGGGAAAAAAACCTCCTAAAGAGGGAAAAAAGTGCCTCGATAGTCCTAGTGTGTTCACAGACATCACTACCTAAATATATCAACAAATACCCCCTAGGAGTGATGCAGTGAACAAGGAGCTAGCACTCATGTATAAGGAAGTGTCAAGCTATGTGGAATCAATCCACAAAAGGACCTAATCTCAAAGCTTTGCAGAAAGCTTCGAACTTCTCCCTATGCAGAGCCTTCGTTAAAAGGTCTTCAATGTTCTTCTGTGTGGGCACATATGCCAAGCTGATCTCTCCAGCAAAGAACCTTTTGCTCACATAATGATAATGCACCTCAATGTGCTTAGTGGGAGCATGGAGCACAGGATTCCTGGCAACTGCCAATGTGCTCTGACTATCAGTGAAGATGGTGGTGGCAAAAGACTGACCATCACCCAAATCAGCCATAAGGTGTTTGAGCCACACACACTCAACGGTCGTTGTGAAAGCTGCCCTATACCTAGCCTCACAACTCGAAGTGGCCACATTAGGCTGCTTCTTTCTCAGCCAAGATATGCACAAGCTACTAAGCATGAAGCAAAAACCACTGGTGGACACACGAGTGTCATAGTAACCAGCCTAGTCAGAGTCAGAAAAAGCATGCAAATCTGGCAGTAGTGATCCTCCCTTGGGATAAAACAACCCAAGTGGTCGAGTACCACTCAAGTAGCAAAACATGCACGTGACCTCCTGCCAATGTGTGACACCTAGGAAATGCACGAACTTGCTTATCTGTGAGATAGCAAATTGAATATGTGGCCACATAATGCATAAGTAAATCAAGCATCCAACAACCTGTTGATAGAGAACAACATCAAATGCATCTCCAACATAATGAAGATTCAATGGTAAACCTGTCTCCATAGGAGTGGCAATAGGTTTACAATTTTCAAGGCCAAAATGCCGCAATAATGTGTCAATATATTTTGTTTGACACAAAGCTATTCTGCCATCAACTTGCATAAATTCAATGCCAAAATAATAATGCAAATGGCCCAAATTAGACATCTCAAATGAGGCATGAAAATCAGCCTTGAAATCAGAAATATGCTTCTCATGAGGACTAGTGAGTACCATGTCGTCAACATACACAACAATGATCAGAAGCACATCATTAGCACGCTTAACATATAAGGTGCTCTCAGTTGGATTGTTCTCAAAACCATGTGCAATTAGATAGGCATGTATCTTTTCATACCAAGCAAGTGGTGCTTGCTTTAAACCATATAATGCCTTCTTTAACCTGCACACCTAGTGTTGGCAGTAGCCAGAGGCACAGACGTCGTGAAAGTATGTGAAGACAGAGCACAAAGAAGTAGTGGGGAGCCAGACGGATTATTTTTCAAAGAAATATTTTTTTTTATTACTTTTCAAAAACTCCCAACAATGATTTTCATCACTCTTGCACCATATGTAACATAGAACAATCACTTTTGTAATTCGTAGCTCCATCTTGTGCAACCCAAGGAGTCCTCGAGCTTGAGGACCTTAGGTAGAACAAGCCTACCAATTTTGGCTATTTTTGGATCCGTTTACCCTTTCAAATAGCACCTAGAACCTATTTTTTAACTATGCCAGTCACTAGATGTGAAACCCGTCAAAACTAGTCTACGATCTATAAAAAGAGCTAGAGAGCTCATTTTTGAGGTTAGCTTGTATGAGTAGAGAGAGATTAGAGCTATTTTGAGCTTGTAATTGAGATCTTGCGTAATAGAGTCTATTTTCCTACCTTCCATTGTGTCTTGCTTGTCTCCTACATGTGTGTGTGTATGTGTGTGTGCATCTCTATGCTTCTCACCTTCACTCTCACTACATCTCATATTCACGATCTTCATATCACTCCTATCTCTTCCGTAGATTGACATTAAGGACATGGAGCTTCTTAATGTGGTTCTCACCATTGTGCTAGAGCAACACCAAATTTGAAATTTCAGTTTTTGTTGTTTTTAATTAGTTTTTTGTGCGTTTCATCTCCTCTACACTCCTTCACCACCGCATCATCTTCTTCCACTCCGAAAAAATAAAGAAATTCACCATATCCACCCATTCTTCTCATTTCCCCTCATTTGTGCATGCGAGAGAGAGAGAGAGCTTTTGTGCTTGTATGTGCATGTGTGTTTTTGAGTTTACTTGCAGATACAGAGCTCCAGAGCAGCAGGAAAGCTTCCAAAAGGTAAAAAATCTACTTTCTGTCAGAATCTGCCGTGTGTGTCAGACCATCGCGATGGTTTGCCAAGTTTGGCATTTTTGGTAAGCGAGTACACCAAGAGGTAGGCGACAGTAGCGCACAAAGGAATCCACAAACGCATGTCAAAAATTTTCATTTTAGTCGACCATCACAATGAGCTCACGCCATCGCGATTGTGTCACACCATCGCGATTGGCTCACGCCATCGCGATAGCTCGGTCGGACCATCGTGATGGTCTCACACCATCACGACGGTTCACTTGAGCCATCGCGACGGTCCCTGACCATCGCGAGGATCCCGTCAACCCGACACCATCGCGATGATCATCTACCATGTGTCAAGCCACACCATCACGATGATACCAGGTACGCCATCACAATGCCTCGAAAGTTGGACCATCACGATTGGCTCAAGCCATCGCGCCCCGTGACCATCGCGATGGTTGCGTTGATCGTTGATCGACAACATCATGATTGCTCGCCGAGGAGACTATCGCGACACTTCATTCAGACCATCGTGACGCTTCACATTAGACCATCGTGATGCCTCGCACCTTCGGACCATCACGATTGTACTATGCCATCACGACGGTTCACCTGAGCCATCGCGATGGTCCCCAACCATCGCGATTGTCCCAGACCATCACGATTGTCCCAGACCATCGTGATTGTCCACCTTAGCGCATATTTGAAGAAAAACCTAATTGTCAGTTTTTACCCCGAGGGCCTGAACGCTCATATCTTTTTCATCCGAAGTCCGTTTTTTTAGCTCTATAGCTCATTAGAAAGCTCTTTACGAGTACTACGTGATCTCATCTTCTTTTTTTTTTTAAGAAGACGTTGAGTTTTAGAGAGGATAATTTGAGGTTGACCATTGTTGGGACTAGAAAAGAAAGGGGGCATTGAAATTTGGACAAGGACCTAAAAGTGTATATATTAAAGTGCTTGAGCATCCATTTAAGAAGTGGTCTAAACATTGGATTTTTATAGGTCTAGCAAGGGCAATCAAAGCAAGGTAGTGAAGAACGCAAGGCTTGGGCAGTGCGACTTCTTGGGCAACAGAGCAATCAAAGGAGCTGACTTGAGGTTGGAAGGATACTCAACCCCCTCAGTCAATTATTAGCTTAGTCTAAATGTCTAACATTGTGGATTAAAGATGATAGGAATGATCAAGTTCAAGAGACCTAATTTTTCAAGTCCAAGACTACAATAAAAGTGTGCGATACGAAAACCTAAAGGAAAGGACTTAAGTCTGACGGAACGAGAACTCAAAAGTACAACGAAAAGTTGATTCCTTACATATACATTGAAGACAAGAAAAGAATATAAAGGAATTTAAAAAGAAACAAGCAATAATGAACAAAGAAGCATTGACAATCAGAGAGTGCTAGGAAGTAAATTCATGAACCTTAGATCGGGCAAGCATATAGGTAAGTCAGACCGACAAAGCCTTAGATCCTCAGAAGCAAGTGTAGGAACTACTACACGTTTGTGGGCACAACAATTGAATAGTTATCCCTATGAGTTGGGCTCAGATACGAGTGAATCGGAAATGGCTTTTAGCATAGACATACCAGAAGGAGCGTTAAACATAGCATATTTGGAAAGACCCGAAGGACCCTACAAAACTCAATTAGAATTTGTCCGAACCAACCGCTTAGGTGCTCGCATCTATGAGGATGGTTTGTGAAGACAAATGGTGCAAATGCACAATCCGGATCAACCCATTGAATTGGAATGTCTAGTGGTGAAATTTATGAGAGACGCGTACATAGACAAAGAAGGAACAATGCACATCATAAGTACTCAGCCAAATAATACCAATGAGTTTGGTGTAATTCAGTTAGAGACAAAAGCGAGAACCCAAGGAAAAGAACCAGTAGGAGAAGAACCTAGGACACCTAGATGAAAATTTGTACAAACAAGAGTACTAATTCCACATTGGATCCCTTAGGACAATAGAAGCATAGAGTTGTTTGTGAACTATTGATATATTTAGGTAGTGATGTGTGTGAACACTCTAGGACCACCGGGGCACTTTTTTCCCTCTTAAGGAGGTTTTTTCCCCCGGCTTGTATATACGCCTATTGCTCTAATGCTCTACTTATCTTTGTACATTCTCTAGTAATACATTCAGTATTGTGTGTTGTGCTGCAAGCTTCTTCTTCTTCCTTGTGTTGTTGCCATGCTTCCGTAGACGTCTAACTCCAACAATTGGTATCAGAGCAGGCCGTCGCTTCATCTAGGGAACCATCGACACTCCTCCATTTGCAGTCTCAGAATCGCACGAATTTTGGTGCGCATACTCAGCGTGTTTTCGAGATCTGAGCTCGTTTCAGCCTCCGAATGCACTATCGCAGCCCTTGTGCAGGCTATTTCATATTTTTGTGCCAAAGGTATATAACATTTTTTGTTCGTCAGTATAAGCGTCTGGAAGTCTGCTACAGGTCTAGCAGAATTCGTCTGGGCAGTTCTGTTCAACTTTTTGAGATACAGTCAATTTTTTGCATCAAGGTATTTTAGTCACCGGCCATGGCTGAAAGTAGTGATGTATTCCGTATGTTGGCTGTTGAGGATAAGTTGGATGGTACCAACTACCCGTTATGGGCTTATATGATGCGACATGTGTTGGTTGCAAAAGGACTGTGGAACATTGTGCAGGGTGTCAAAAAACATCCTATCACACCTACAATTGTTACAACTACAGGTACTGAAGCTGATGCAGAAGGTGTCGAAGATGGTGATATTCTGCATATTCCTATTCATGTTGCAGTTTCTGCTGCATCTACTGCAAAGCAGATTCGTTGGGATGACAGAGATGCCCAAGCACATGCACTGATAGCTTTGTCTGTCAAACGTGCCATTATTCCTCACATTCGCTTTTGTAGAGCATCTAAGGATGCTTGGGATACACTTACCAAATCGTAACAAGCTAGGAATGAGGCTCGTGTTGCTTATCTCCGAAAACAGTTGGAGAGTGAGCAAATGAATGAAGCTGATTCTATGGACAATTTCCTAATGAAAATCAAAGACTTGAAGGAATAGTTGATTTCTGCTGATGAGATTATACCAGATAGCTCACATGTGCAGACCATTCTAAATGGTCTTCCTGATTCATATCAGAGTTTTGCTTCTACTCTTGGGTTGATGATGAAAGGCAATCCAAATGCCTTATCATTTGAGGAGTTAGTCTCTGTTCTGTTGCAGGAAGATCAGTCCAGGCAGAACAAGTCCATTATGTGAGTTGCAGATCAAGCTTTCCTGGCAAGTCAGAAGGGCAAAGGAAAATGGAGCTCTTCAACTAGTAAGCAGAAATCTTCTAATTCTGCATATTCGAAGAAGGAAGATAAAGATGAGAAGAAATCAGAAAAGCAGAAATTGTTTTGTAAGTATTATAAAGGGAATGATCATATCCTAAAGAACTGTCCAAAATTGGTTGCTAAAGAGGCAAAGAAGAAAGAAGCTGGAATGGTTGTTGCAGAGTGTTGGTGTAATTCAAGCCTTAACACTTGGCTTGGATATCAACCTTGAAGACTTCACATAAAGCTTGGAACCTTTGAAGGATATATCTACATGGAACAATGATCATAGGAACCAATGCTTATTGGTTATTACTTTTTATCTCTTGTAAAAGTCAATATGACTCTAACCACTCATGTAATCACACCTACTAGTTTAAGTCGTGGAAAATTTGATTGATTGAGTGGGTGAATGATTGAGAATATCTCATTCACTTTTAGGTACAAGATTCTAGGAGATTTGAATTAAAGTTCAAATTCAAATTCTCACTAAAAACATATATAAGTGAAGAAGAAAAGTTGCGGGTAAGCTTGTCCACTTAGCTCAGATCCCGAGGCAATCTTGCATCAATATTTGAGTGTGTGAGTGCTACACTATAGCCTACACCTCTGAGTACCATTGGGCATTGCATATCATGCCAATGGGAATGTACAATCAATAGAATTAATACATAGCATTACATTCATAATCTCTGTTTTCTCTGAGTGATCATCTTCAACTTATCTCAAGATCTACTGAACCAAATTGGATGATTCAAAGTGCATTGGATTCAGCTCAAAGTCTACTACACACCTACAAAATTTCAAGGCCATTGGATCAACCATCACAGAGAAATCTCAGTCGGGGCGCTCACTGGTCTGTGACTCTAAGTCTCCTAAAAAATTGGGGGTATACCTTATTTTGCTAAGGTGATTTCTCTGAGTGTGGTTTATCATTTACTTTCATTCCACTTGAAAATGGAAGCTTACTAAGCTAATAGAATATCCCTAGAAGGAATTTTGCTAATTGTAACTACACTGGTCACACTGAGCATAACTCTGAGCAGGTGTCAATACCAAAATAGCAAGTTTTTCAGGATTCTTCAAGTCACAAGTAGTCTGTTTTGATCTAATCATTACTCAACTCATTTCCAAAGTACATATAGCATATCTTGGTATCATTTGGAAGCTCAAGGAGTCTACTAAGCATATCTGGAGTCAAAGGAGGGCAGGTGTGAAGCAGGTTTTGCAGCATCAACTCATTTCTTGAGTGCATCCAACCATCACTCCCAACAGTGGTATCAGAGCAAATAAGGTAATCATGGGTGATGGTTTCCCTTCCTTCATTGACAAATTAGACAGGAACAACTACCAAGCTTGGTCTCTAAGGATAAAGACCTATCTACAAGAAGGAGCTTGTTTGGATTCATATCAGGAGATGAGGAATTGCCCTCATTCAAAGCTAGAGGCCTACCCACCAAGGAAGAGCAAGAGAGACTCAATCAATGGTGTGCAAAAGATGCTTTGGCAAGGTCATATCTTCTAAACTCTATTTCTGATTTCCTTCTACCACACATAAGGAATTGCAAAACTTCCCAAGAGACTTGGGAAACCTTGTCAACTTATTTTTCATCAAGCACAAGGGCCAGAAAGAATCAGCTATGGATTGAGTTTACAACTCTTAGGAAGCAATCAAAGCAATCTGTCTCAGATTTTGTTACCAAAGTCAAGGACATTGCAGACCAACTTGCAAGTGTTGGAGAAGAGATTGAGGAAGAGCAAATAGTCAGACAAGTGATCAATGGACTAAAGGCAGATGACAAGTGGGAGAGCTTTACCACAGCAATGGATTTATACATGGACATCCAAGCACCTGATCTAACAACTCTGATTGGAAAACTCTTTACACATGAAGCAAAGATCACAAAGAATGGAGAGCAATCAAAAGGTAACAACCCCTCTGCCCTATACACTGATAAGAAAGTTAAAGACAAAGGTAAAAACAAAAAGGTTGATGAAGAAGGCTCTACCTCCCAAGAAAACTATGCAGGGAGAGGTAGGTCATCTAGAGGAAGAGGCAGAGGAGGTAAGTCAGGTAGGGGGAGACCCTACAACCAATCTCCATGCAACATTTGTGGCTTGTCTAACCATACCACAGATGAATGTTACAAAAACTACAAGAACCAAAGAGGAAGAGGTCACCAAAGAGGAGGATACTCTCAAGGCAGAGGCAGATTCAATCAATCTCAAAGCTACCATGGCTACAACAATAATTATAACAACAACTACAATCACAATGGCAACTATCAAGGTGGATACAGGAATAGGAAAGATTACAACAATTATGCAGAGGCGCAAGATGACTCCCTATTGATCATGAATATGACTTCTAAGTCAGGTATCAATGATGATCATTTATTCTATATTGATTCAGGTTGCTCTAATCATGTAACTGGAAATGTTGCATTACTTTCTGATTTGGAAGAACCCAAAGGCAAGCATCAAGTGCAGACAGGTGATGACACTAAACATTCAGTTGTTAAAGTAGGTAATGTCAAAACCAGTGATGGTAATCAGAATTTATTGAGCAGAGTATTGTATGTTCCAACAATCACCAAGAATCTGATGAGTGTAGGTCAGATTGTGGAAAAAGGTCTACAGGTCAGGTTCACTCAACATGGTGCATATGTGGAGGATCCAAGACATGGATTCAGAAGAATAGCCAAGGGAGAAAAATCAGGTAGATTGTTTACCTTTGAACTTGAAGACACTAAGAATATTGCTTTGTACAACTATAAAGATCAAACCCTATCAGAATTGGAGATTTGGCACAAAAGATTAGGTCACATTGGAGAGAGGACCTTAAAGCAAATGAGTAGGGATCAATGTGTGCTTGGGATACCTAATGTATCCAAGCAACACATGACATACAAGTGTGGGGCTTGTCAATTTGGTAAGTCACACAGGTTGCCCTATACCAAGAAAGGTTTTATGCATGAAGATTATCTGGAATTGGTGCATACAGATGTTTGGGGACCTAGCAAGGAGCCATCCATATCAGGATCAAGGTACTATGTGTCCTTCATTGATGACTATAGCAGGTGGACTGTCTTATATTTCATGAAACATAAAGATGAAGTATTTAATTGTTTCAAGAAGTATCTTGCACTAGTTGAAAATCAAACAGGTAGACATTTGAAGAAACTAAGGTCAGATGGTGGTGGAGAATACTTCTCCAATGACTTTGAAGATTTCTTGCAGGAAAGAGGCATCAAGAGGGAGATTACTACAAGGTACTCACCTGAACAAAATGGGGTAGCAGAAAGGAGGAATAGACTCATTGTAGAGACAGCTAGGTCTATGCTAAATGAAAAGAAATTGCCAAATTATCTTTGGGCAGAGAGTGTATCTACTGCCACATATTTAATTAACAGGTTGCCATCAAAAACACTTGATGGAATGACACCCTATGAGGCTTGGCATGGTAAGAGACCATCTCTGGATCATTGCAAAATATTTGGTTGTGTTGCATATGTGCATATTCCCTCACAGGTAAGGGGAAAGCTAGACCCTAAAGCTGAAAAATGTATCTTCATTGGTTATGATTTGAATCAGAAGGGATACAGATTCTACAACCCCTCAAACAAAGGCTTCAAGGTAAGCAGAGATGTCATCTTTGATGAGAATGATTCATGGTATGAAAATGAATGCAGGAAGGTTAGTCTACCTTATGACATGGAAGAAGACTTCCCCAAGCTTATCAAGGAAGAATCAATTCAGAAAGAGGACACAAGCTCAGATGATGAAGACACCATCAACATTGAAGAGTTCAAGGCTTGGAAATCCAAAGGGAAGATGAAGATGAAGCAACTAGAAGATAATCCAGAATCCTCAACACAGGCAATGAGGAGGTCTCAGAGAGAAAAGAAAAAGCCTATTAGGTATGGGTATGATACTTCCCTTGTAACCAAGCATTCTGTATATCTTGCAAAGGATCTCTTGAATGAAGAACCAGGTACATTTGAAGAAGCAATCACTAAACCAGAATGGAAGGAAGCAATGGATGAAGAAATGCAGGCTCTTAAAGAGAGTGACACTTGGGACTTGGTACCCAAGAAAGAATCTATGAAAGTGATAGGATCCAGATGGATCTACAAACTCAAAAGGAATTCAGATGGTACAATAAACAGGTATAAAGCTAGGTTGGTAGCCAAGGGTTTTGCACAAACCCAAGGCATTGATTATGAGGAGACATTTTCTCCTGTGGCCAAGATGCCAACTATCAGAGTTATGGTGAGTGAGCTGCATCCAAAAATTGGAACATGTACCAATTGGATGTGAAGAATGCATTCTTGAATGGATGGATATCTGAAGAAGTCTACATGTCACAGCCACCTGGCTATGAATATCCCAAGAAGGTAAATCATGTTTGTAAATTGAAGAAAGCTCTGTATGGATTGAAGCAGGCACCTAGAGCATGGAATTACAGGTTGACAACCTACCTCCTAGACCAAGGATTCATAATGAGTAAAGCAGATACTTCATTGTTTATCAAAAGGAACAATTCAGAGGTAATATACTTGTGTGTCTATGTTGATGAGATCATTATTACAGGAAATGATGTTCAGGGAATTAGACATATCAAAGGACAAATGATGAAGGAATTCAAGATTAATGATCTTGGATTATTGAAGTATTTCCTAGGGCTTGAATTGGTCTACACAAATTCAGGTATCTTTATTACTCAGAAGAAGTATATTCAGGACTTGGTCAAGAAGTTTAATTTGCAGGAAGCTAAAGTCTCAAGCACTCCTATGGAGGTCAACCATAAACTCAGTGCTCATGAAGGAGAAGAACTCTAAGATGTTACAGGTTACCAAAGTTTGGTAGGTAGTCTTAATTATGCTACCTTAACCAGGATTGATATATCATATGGTGTTAGTGTACTTAGCCAATTTATGCATAAATCAAGAGTACCTCATTTGGAGGCAGCAAAGAAGATAGTAAAGTACCTAAAGGGAACACAAAATCATGGTTTGTACTTTCCCTATTCATCAGACATTGATATTAAGGTATATTCAGATGCAGATTGGGCAGGTTGCAAGGATGACAGGAGAAGCACATCCGGTTACATATGTTTTGCAGGTGATAAACCAATTTCTTGGTCATCCAAGAAACAACCTACAGTAGCTTTGTCATCTACTGAGGCAAAGTATAGAGGGCTAGCAAATGCCACTCAAGAAGCCATCTGGTTGAAGCTATTATATTCAGAATTGGGCCTATACACAAGGCCACCAATCATCTTTGGGGATAACACAAGTTCTCTTCACCTTGCAGCTAATCCAATTTATCATGCTAGAACAAAACACATAGAGGTTCATTACCACTATGTGAGGGAGAAATTACTTAGCAAAGATATTCAATTGTCATATGTGTCTACTAATATGCAATGTGCAGATTTGCTTACTAAAGCTCTGGATGGAAGCAAGCTATGCAGATTTAAATCCATGATTGGATTGCAGGAAGTAATTGAAGACTAGAGATGAAAACTTGAGCCAAAGTGTTTGGCTTGAGGGGGAGCTGTTGGTGTAATTCAAGCCTTAACACTTGGCTTGGATATCAACCTTGAAGACTTCACATAAAGCTTGGAACCTTTGAAGGATATATCTACATGGAACAATGATCATAGGAACCAATGCTTATTGGTTATTACTTTTTATCTCTTGTAAAAGTCAATATGACTCTAACCACTCATGTAATCACACCTACTAGTTTAAGTCGTCGAAAATTTGATTGATTGAGTGGGTGAATGATTGAGAGAATATCTCATTCACTTTTAGGTACAAGATTCTAGGAGATTTGAATTAAAGTTCAAATTCAAATTCTCACTAAAAACATATATAAGTGAAGAAGAAAAGTTGCGGGTAAGCTTGTCCACTTTGCTCAGATCCCGAGGCAATCTTGCATCAATATTTGAGTGTGTGAGTGCTACACTATAGCCTACACCTCTGAGTACCATTGGGCATTGCATATCATGCCAATGGGAATGTACAATCAATAGAATTAATACATAACATTACATTCATAATCTCTGTTTTCTCTGAGTGATCATCTTCAACTCTGTCAACTTCAAAGAGGCATATCTCAAGATCTACGGAACCAAATTGGATGATTCAAAGTGCATTGGATTCAGCCCAAAGTCTACTACACACCTACAAAATTTCAAGGCCATTGGATCAACCATCACAGAGAAATCTCAGTCGGGGTGCTCTTTGGTCTGTGACTGTAAGTCTCCTAAAGAATCGGGGGTATACCTTATTTTGCTAAGGTGATTTCTCTGAGTGTGGTTTATCATTTACTTTCATTCCACTTGAAAATGGAAGCTTACTAAGCTAATAGAATATCCCTAGAAGGAATTTTTCTAATTGTAACTACACTGGTCACACTGAGCATAACTCTGAGCAGGTGTCAATACCAAAATAGCAAGTTTTTCAGGATTCTTCAAGTCACAAGTAGTCTGTTTTGATCTAATCATTACTCAACTCATTTCCAAAGTACATATAGCATATCTTGGTATCATTTGGAAGCTCAAGGAGTCTACTAAGCATATCTGGAGTCAAAGGAGGGCAGGTGTGAAGCAGGTTTTGCAGCATCAACTCATTTCTTGAGTGCATCCAACCATCACTTCCAACATAGAGGCCTCTACACCAAAAACAGAGTCTTCTAATCTTGTGTAGGAAGAAGAATGGGCATTTACTACTGTTTGCAGTTTTGACCCATCTTCTCATAAGCAGTGCATGTCTGCAGTAGACTCAGATGTTTGATATTTTGATAGTGGGGCAACCAGACATATTACCTCGCAGCGTAGTTTCTTCTCTTCACTCGAGCTTGCCCCTACAGGGAATACTGTTACATGTGCCAACAACTCCTCTTATCCTGTTATGGGAGTTGGTAAGATCATTTTGACTACTGCTGATGGTAGTTCTTTCACTTTGTCAGATGCTTTATTTGTGCCAGGGATCAAGAAGAACCTGTTATCAATTTTTGCATTAGCCAAGATTGGCTTGGTTGTGAAATTTGTTGATGACAGGTGTACAGTTCATAATCTGTCAAATGGCGATGTGATTATTGCTTCTGACATTTTATGTCATGGGCTGTATAAGCTCATAGACTATGAAAGGTGTGTAAATGATTTGGCATGTGCAATAAATGATTCTCAGGCTATGTCAGATGCAAAGCTTTGGCATGCACGCTTTGGTCATCTGAATTTTGCTAGTTTGCTACGCCTGCAGAAATATGAAATGGTGTCCTCTTTGCCCAAACTTGAGGCACCTAGAAAACATGTTTGTGAAGGTTGTATTTTGGGCAAAATGTAGCGTTCGTCCTTTCCAAAAGATGGTTCATTTCGGGCTACTCAGAAATTACAGCTTGTACATAGTGATGTCTGTGGTCCTGTGCAGACGCCTTCTTTTGGAAATTATCTTTACTTCGTGACTTTCATTGATGATTTTTCCCGGCATGCATGGGTATATCCATTGAAGGCAAAGTCCGAAGTGTTCATGTGATTCAAACAGTTTTTGGTTTTGGCTAGAAATCTGTCAGCATGTAAAATGGGCACCCTCCGTTCTGATCGAGGGGGGGAATATATGTCTTCTGATTTTAATCCATTTCTGGCTGAACGTGGGATAAAACACCAGTGTATAGTGCCATATACACCTCAACATAATGGAGTTGCTGAACGAAAGAACAGATCACTCATGGAGATGGCGAGGTGTATGGTCAAGAGTCAGGCTTTACCACATAGTTTCTCGCTTGAGGCTATCATGTGTGCAGCATATGTACTGAACAGGTGTCCCACTAAAGCATTGCAGTCTATCACTCCATATGAGGCTTGGCATGATCGCAAGCCATCTGTTGCTCATCTGTGTGTTTTTAGTTGTTTGGCATATGCATTAGTGCCTGAACAACATCACAGAAAATTGGATGATAAAGAAGTAAAATGTATTTTTGTTGGGTACAATTCTGAAAGTAAAGGCTATCGTCTGTATCATCCATAAACTAAATGCATTTTGGTTAGCCGTGATGTTGTTTTTGTGGAAGATGCTATTCATTTATTGCTTTCATGTACTAAGGAGACATCTATTAGCTCCAAAGACATGTATGATACTTTGTTGCCTCTTTTCAGAGGTGGACAGTCTAGTGCTGGTCCTAATGAGGCAACTTCTCAGCCTTTGCAGGTTTCATGTGATGATGTAGATCATTCTATTTCTGATGCAGATTTATATGATGCACTTATTGATGAGAGAGCTGATATTGAGCAGGCAAGAACTATGCCAAAATGGCTCGTGTAGACCTTGCGTGATAGAAAATTAGATGCACCTCTGTCATATCGTACTCAATCAGGTTCTCATAGTGCCTCTTTTGCATCAGAATTAGTAGGTTTTGACGTAGACTGGGTGATTGAAGCACTAAAGCCGAATGCTTGTTCCTTCGCCCCCCGCCTAGCGAAAGCCAAGCCACCTTCCACGACCGGCCTAGGACCAATCTAAACCTTATGGCTGCATCTAGTCTCTATGATGAGACTGAGCCTGTTTCGTTTGATGAAGCACAAAATTCAGAAAATTGGATGGCTGCTATGCAATCTGAATATGATGCAATAATGAAGAATGGTACTTGGTCCTTATGTGACTTGCGAAGGGTTATGCACAGGAAAGAGGCATTGATTTTGATGAGACCTTTGCACCTACATGCCGTATGACTACTGTTCGAAGCATTTGTGCACTTCCAGCTCATCATGGTTGGAATGTACATCAGTTGGACATTAAAACTGCATTTCTGAATGGTGACTTGCATGAAGAAGTGTATGTTTTTTAGCCCCCTAGCTTTGTGCAGAAAGGGTATGAGAACCAAGTGTGTAGGTTAAAGAAGGCATTATATGGTTTAAAGCAAGCACCACATGCTTGGTATGAAAAGATACATGCCTATCTGATTGCACATGGTTTTGAGAACAGTCCAACTGAAAGCACCTTATATGTTAAGCGTGCTAATGATGTACTTCTGATCATTGTGGTTTATGTTGATGGCATGTTGGTCACTGGTCCTCATGAGAGGCATATTGCTGATTTTAAGGCTGATTTGCATGCCTCATTTGAGATGTCTGATTTGGGGCATTTGCATCATTATCTAGGCATTCAACTTATTCACGTTGATGGTGGAATGGCTTTGTGTCAAACAAAATATATTCACACATTATTGCAGTGTTTTGGCCTTGAAGACTATAAGACTATTGCCACTCCTATGGAGACAGGTTTACGATTGAGTCTTCATGATGCTGGAGATGCATTTGATGTTGTTCTCTATCAATAGGCTATTGGATGCTTGATTTACTTATGCATTACTCAGCTTCAGTTTATTTTCTCGCAGATGAGCAGGTTTATGCATTGCCCAGGAGTCAAGCCTTGGCAGGCCGTTAAGCATATCTTTCACTACTTGAGTGGTACTCGGCTACTTGGGTTGTTTTATCCCAAGGGGGGATCACTATCGCCAGATTTGCATGCTTTTTCTGACTCTGATTGGGCTGGTTGCTATGACACTCGTGTGTCCACTAGTGGCTTTTGCTTCATGCTTGGTAGCTCATGTATATCTTGGTTGAGCAAGAAGCAGCCTACTCTAGCCACTTCCAATTGTGAGGCTGAGTATAGGGCAGCTTTCACATCTATTGTTGAGTGTGTTTGGCTCAGATGCCTTATGGATGATTTGGGTATTGGTCAGTCCTCTGCCACCACCATATTCACTGACAGTCAGAGCGCATTGGCAATTGCGAGGAACCCTGTGTTCCATGCTCGCACTAAGCACATTGAGGTGCATTATCATTATGTCAGGGAGAGGTTCTCTACTGGGGAGATCAGCTTAGCGTATGTGCCCACACAGGAGAACATTGCAGACCTTTTCATGAAGGCTCTGCCTAGGGAGAAGTTTGAAGCTTTCCACAAAGCTTTGGGCTTACTTCCTTTTGTGGAGTGATTTCCACATAACTTGGCACTTCCTTATACATGAGTGCCAGCTACTTGTTCACCGCATCACTCCTAGGGGGGATTTGTTGATATATTTAGGTAGTGATGTGTGTGAACACTCTAGGACTGTCGGGGCACTTTTTTCCCTCTTTAGGAGGTTTTTTCCCCTTGGCTTGTATATACGCATATTGCCCTAATGGGCTACTTATCTTTGTACATTCTCTAGTAATACATTCAGTATTGTGTGTTGTGCTCCAAGCTTCTTCTTCTTCCTTGTGTTGTTCGCGTGCTTCGCAGACGTCTAACTCCAACATGAAAAAGGAAACTGATGAAGCATTTTGGAGGTACAGAATGGAACAACCTAGTGAGGTAGGCTCCATCATGATTTACGAATTCAAGGACCCAGATACACCTGGAAAGGTTGTATACCTGGATGAAACATCAGAACGAGTATTTGTAGTACTAGACCATGTGAGAAATACCTACACATGGAGAGGTGAGTTTGTCTTCCCCCCATCTCGAAAAAATGTAAACACGAGCCATCAAGGTGCTAGAACATCCTCAGCCCATGGCATTCCCAGAGAGAAGAACAAAGAGAGATCGGAAGTAATTTTCACTCATCCCATAGGGAGAGACAGAACCACCATGGACAGTGATAGAGTGAAAAGACAAAGGGAACCTAGAATACCAGGTGGTAGAGATGATTTTCCTTTACCTAGACCACGTGAACACCCAAGGATAGACCCACTCAGTTAGTAAAGTCCATGAAAAACTACTTTGATGGAACAGGAGATCCCTATGATCATGTTGCGAAATTTAAGCAAGTGCTACGAGTAGAGCAAGTAGAAGACATGTTTACACAATACAATGCATTTGGACTAACATTAAAGAACACCACTTTAACTTGGTTCCAACCATTGCAACAAAGGCAAGTTAGAGATATCCATCACTTGTTAGAGTCATTCATCACTAAATTCTCTAAAAGTGGAATCAAGCATGATACTTCTTCATTGAATCATAGTTTCAAACAGACCCCTCAGGAAATAGTTAGGCTTGCAGAATGTAGGTTTAGACAATATGTGGAGAGATGTCCAATGCAAGAATTACTTCACAAGCCAAGCAAGTGTCATTGTTTTTAGATGGCCTCTTGAGCTCTAAACTACGCTCCTATGTATACTTGAAGGAACCCAGAACGCTAGAGCAATGTGTAAGAATTTGTATAGACATTGAGGAAAACCTTGGAGACGAGTTGGAACTCTCAAAGGTCTATAAGCACTCATATTGTTCATCTCTAGCATCCTCAAAGTTGTCTAGCTCGATAGAAGACCTAGCAAAAAAAGTGGCCCAGAAACTTGGAGTTTCTAGTAAACAGATGCCTAGGTTAACAACAGACAAGCATTGTTACACCTGTGGTGGTGATCATATGGCAAATGTATGTCCCAATGCAACACAACCACAAGCCAACGCTAGTGGCCAATATTGTACAATTGAGAGACAATACACGAATCACACTGCTCAGGACTACCCTTACAACAAACAAGTAGTACGATAGAACTACCCGCAAGCATACCTGCATCCAGGTAGGTATCAAGGTCAGTACAATGTGCAGCCTCATTACTATAGCCCTCCTCAAAACTATCCTTATCAGGCTCAATAGAGACCTCAACCTGTTTTATCTCAGCAGCCACCCCCACCAGCTAATGTTATCTGAGTCAAAGATGTTGCTGCAGAAGAGAAGCTCAGTAGGGCTTTAGTGCCTTCTTCACCCCTAATCAGAGAAAGTGACCCAAACTCAAACAGTTTTGACTCTACTCATGTAGATAGTCCACCTGCATATTACGCGGAGTCACCGAAACATGTGGAAACCCCAATCCACGGCCCCAATTAAGACAATAAAGACCAGAGGGCCCTAGAGGACCATGTTTTAGGTGCCAAGGAGATCATTTCATAAAGGATTGTCCACATCCTATGATACCAGGACATTCACAATACTATAACATACAAGTCTTTTATGTTGATTGTGGTAAAGAGCATATTATCAAAGATGGTCCTAAGAACTCTGCTAATGCTTCAAAAGTGACACCGATCAACGTGATAGGTATTGTGCATAACCTAGATGGATCCAACCCTACATATGTGCCTATCGAAGCTATAACAAGAGCCAAGGCGCTCTTACAGAATCAACAGCTTAATCAGGAGAAAATAGCCGGAACTAGTGAAGTTGGAGAGTCTAGTAACAAAAAGACAAAATCTTGGAAAGACTCTAGAGAAAGAATCAAGAGAAAATGGAGGAAAAAATAACTAATTGGGAAGGACATTTAAAGGAATCGAGAGCCAAAATCCTAGAATTGACTTCTCAAGAATCAAATCTGGAGAACCTAGCTCAGAGATCAGGATCAGTTTTAGGAGAACCCATACCAGAAAACCTAGACATGATGTTTCGTGCATATCAAGCGAGATTAAAGGAAGGACCCCAGATAGGTGAAATGAGTAAGAACTACCCTCCAGCAGACTTAGAAATTGAGAGGACTAAACTTTGCATGAAGATGGTAGAATTAGCACAAACGATGTTCGAAGCCTCGCATTATCTTGATTGGAATAACATGGCAAAACCTGAATTACATTTTCAAGGACTACTAGAGAGGTTAGAATACTTGATCAATAGCAATGAGAAAAAGAATCTGCATAGGAACCTTATTGTTTCGGAGACACAACAAAAGAATGCACCATCCCTGTCTCAAGCACCCAACACAGAGAGTGAAGACAACCTGTCTTCCATACATAAATATTCACATGAATTTCTAAGAGAAATCCAAGAAGAGAAGTGGAGAAAAGAACAAGGAACTCATCCGAAATATCGTACCTTGCAGACTCTGCATAGTATAGGAGTATATTGGCCTTCTATGGAAGCATATGTCTACAAGTTGTGTAAAGAATGCCCTGTTTGTTGTGAAAGATCACCAATAGAACATGCTACATTATATCGTGTGTCTCTCACACCAGAATGGAGTGAACCCTTAGTGACATACTTGAGGATGAAAACAGTCCCTCAAGGAATGACCTTAGCATGACAACGAAGTCTAGAGCAGGAAGCTCAAGACTATTCACTCATTGGTGACAATCTATACAAACGAGGATGAGACAGATACCTAAGACAATGTGTTCATGAGAATGATTATTTGCATGTACTAGAGACTACACACCAAGGTGTTGCAGGAGGTCATTTTGGCCCCGACAGGATAATCAAAGCCATCCTCTTTGCAGGATTATGGTGGCCCACTCTTCACATGGATGCGCATACCTATGTTAAGAGATGTGATGTGTGCCAGAGAACTCAATTTCCTACTCGCAGACATGAAATGCCATTGAAACCATGATGGGAGGACGTGCATTTTCTAAGTGGGGTATAGACTTTGTAGGACCCATTAATCCCCCTACAAAAGGTACACATGCAGAATACATTATTGTTGCGATGGATTATCTTACCAAATGGGTAGAGGCCAAGGCCACAAAAAAGAATGATGCACACACGACTGCAAAATTCTTATTTGAAAATGTCTTTACAAGATATGGATTGCCTATAGAGTTAGTGAGCGATCAAGGAACTCACTTTCTAAATCAGGCCATTGAATATTTGTTACACGATTTTATGGTGATTCACACGAAATCCGCACCGTATCTTTCTCAGGCCAATGGTCAAGCCGAAAGCACTAACAAGATCCTTTGTAACGTACTGACGAAACTCATGAACAACAAACGTTCAGATTGGGACAAACAGTTACATCATGCTGTTTGGGCATATTGAGTGGCCTACAAGACCATACTCAATGTAACTCCCTTTGAGATGGTGTTTGGTCAGAATGTTGTGCTTCCTTTGGACTTCTTGATACCGACCCTTAAGGTTGCACAAGAACATCAATGGACCGGCCATGAATTATCATCAAGAATAATGGACTTGGAATGATTAGGAGAAACCAGGCTGAAAGCTGCAACAGGAATATATGCAGCAAAGAAACGACAAAAGGCATGTTTTGATGCACATGTAAAAGATAAAGGCTTAAAAGAAGGAGACTTAGTCCTAGTGTATACGCTGAAACAGCACGCACAATAATTAGAAAAGCGAGGTTATGGACCTATGATCATTAACAGAATCTCGACAAGTGGAGCAATACAATTAGCCACCCTAGAAGGAGACATAATGCCTAACTACATTAGTGGCTGTAGAGTCAAGTTATATCAGGAACCTCTTACTGAGGACATGCTTAGACGACTCACATTGGCAAAGAAGCATAAGGAAGAAGAAAATAGAATACGAGCTGAAGCTCAGGCAAAAGCTATAGCTTTGTAAATTCTGTATTCACACCCACTCACGCACCCACTATCACTCCACTATTCACAGTCACTCCACTTGACACCATGTCCAGTGATATGGACATATCACCACCCATTGCACCACCACTCACCTCATCCATTTCACCACCACATTTAGGCACATCACATTTTTCCACAATCACCACTGCATCCACTTTCCCATCCCTATTTCCCTTTCCCCCTGCATCAACACCCACACCCACTACATCTTCACTCACTCCACCATTAATACTATCACCCATAATCGACACTACATTCCGTCAAATGTTTGAATGCATGACCCAAGTGCGAGATGAGTTTGCATCTCTTGGAACTAGTTACCAGACACTGCAGCAGACCACGAACGACTTACAGTCGAAGTTCAATTCTTTATCAATCGAGAATGCCTCCCTTAACACATGCTACCAAGAGCTACGCTAGGCCTACCACAAACTTGAACTCGAAAGTGAACAGAAGACAAAAGAGGCCATTACCGATATTGAAAACTTGTTAAGGGCTCAAACCATTCGCAATGCGACGCTCACTAGAAACATGGGATTATTGAGATGCCACCTAGCAGCAGCAAAAGAAGAGAATCAATGCTTACAGGAACAGAATAGAGAAAACCTCGAAGCTGCTTTAGACCAACTGGACGAACCCTTGAGTTCCAGTCGTTTCAAAGCTGTCCCCTCCGAATCCATGAAGATCCTATTGGAAGATCATGTCTGACTACTAGAGGAGTATAACAGTATGAATGAGGAATACCAGAAGCTAAAGGATGAACACAAAATATTACAGTTACGAGCACCTGTACAACCAGTACCACCAGCTCTTGCGGCCACATCTCTTGAGATCATCGAGGAACTCAATGCTTTACGGGCCCAGGTATTGACTCTTCAAACACAGATAGCAACATACGAAGCACCCCCTAGGCCAAACTCCCCATCGGAACTACTAGCGGAGGAAGAAACAGTGACTATCCCGATGGAGGACACATTTGAAGAAGCCTACAAACCCCAACCCATCCCAGGCGGATGTGTCACGGTCGAAGGCCAAACCACTTTTGAGCTCCCTATCCCCACGTGGATGAAGACTGTAGAAGAACTGGGCAGGACCCACTCAACAAGGGTGGAAGCACAATTACACGCAATGACTATGATCGAAGAACGTATACTACAATCATCGTACTTTGCTCATTTGGCCCCTCGCAGGTATATATCTGGGCATGATTCCACAAAAACAACATCACGGCTAACCAAAATGCATTTACTCTGTGGATGATATAGACGATAGCCTTTGCTTTTAGAACTGCACCCAAAAAAAATACATTTTACTACTTTATCATCCAATTTCCTACGATGTTTTTCGGGCACTAATGCATATGCTAGATGACCAAAAACACACAGATGAGCAACAGATGGCTTGCGACCATGCCAAGCCTCATGTTGAGTGACAGACTATAGTGCTTTAGTGGGATACCTGTTAAGTACATATGTTGCACATATGACAACCTCAAGCCAAAAACTATGTGGTAAAGCCTCACTTTTGACCATACACCTTGCCATCTCCATGAGTGACCTATTCTTCCATTCAGCAACTCCATTCTATTGAGGTGTTATGGAACTGTACACTGATGTTTTATCCCACCTTCAGCTAGAAATGTGTTAAAGTCAAAAGACATATATCCCCCCCCTTTGATTAGAAGGGAGGGTGTCCATTTTACATACTGATAGATTTTCAGCCAAAACAAAAACTGTTTGAAGCACATGAACACTTTGGACTTTGCTTTCAATGGATATACCCATGCATGCCTGGAGAAATCATCAATGAAAGTCATGAAGTAAGAATAGTTTCCAAAAGAGGGTGTTTGCATAGGACCACAGACATCACTGTGAACAAGCTAAAATTTTTGAGTAGCTCAAACTAAACCATCTTTTGGAAAGGAGGACACTGCATTTTTCCCAAAATGCAACCTTCATAGACATGTTTTCTGGGTGTCTAAGTTTGGGCAAAGGATACCATTTTAATTTCTACAGGCATAGCAAACTAGCAAATTTTAGATGACCAAAGCATGCGTGCCAAAGTTTTGCATCTGACATAGCCTAAGAATCATGTACTACACATGCTAAATCTTTCATTGATTTTCCATAGTCTATGAGCTTATACAACCCACGACATAAATGCAAGAAGCACTAATCATGTCACCATTTGATAGATCATGAACTTCACATCTGTCATGAATAAATTTTACAACCAAGCCAATCTTTGCTAATGTGGCACAAATAAAGCATCCAATAAAGTGAAAGAACTACCATAAGCAGTAGTCAGAATGATCTTATCAACTCCCATGATAGGATAAGAGGAGTTTTTGGTGAATGTGATAGTATTCCCTATAGAGGCATGCTCGAGTGAAGTGAAGAAACTACGCTGCGAGGTAATATGTTTGGTTGCCCCACTATCAAAGTACCAAACATCTAAGTCTATTGTAGACATACACTGTTCAGGAGAAGATGGGTTAAAACTATAAACAATAGTAAACACCCGTTCTCCGTTCGGCACAAGATTAACAGATTCTGTTTTTGCTGTAGAGGCCTCTACAACAACCATTCCAGCCTCTTTTTTCTCTGCCTCTTACAGCCAATTTTGGATAGTTCTTTATGACATGATCATTTCCTTTACAGTACTTACAAAAGATTTTTTGCTTTTCTGATTTCTTCTCATCTTTGTCTTCCTTCTTCGAATGTGTAGCATTTGTAGATTTTTGCTTACTAGTAGATGAGCTCCATTTACCTTTGCCCTTCTAACTGGCCAAGAAAACTTGATCTACAACATGTGTAATGGACATGTTCTACCTAGATTGATCTTCTTGCAATAGGATAAAGACAAACTCCTCAAATGACAAGGCATTTGGATTGCCTTTCATCATCAAATGAAGAGTAGAAGAAAAACTTTGATATGAATCAGGAAGACCATTCAAAAAGGTTTGCACAAGTGAGCTATCTGGTATAACTTCATCAGCAGAAGTCAATTGTTCCTTCAATTCTTTGATCTTCATTGGAAAACTGTCCATATAATCACCTTCATTCATATGCTCACTCTCCAAGGTTTTTCGGAGGTAAGCAACCCGAGCTTCATTCCTAGCGTGGTAAAATAGGGTAAGTGTATCCCAAGCATCCTTAGCTATTTTGCAAGAGCGAATGTGAGGAATAATGACACGTTTGGCAAAAAGGGCTATCAATGCATGTGCTTGAGCATCTCTGCCATCCCAACAAATTTGCTCTGCAGTAGGTGCAGCAAAAACCACAGCACGAATAGGAATCTAAAGAATATCAACATCTTCAACTCCATCTGCATTAGCTTCAATACGTGTGTTTTCAAGTGTAATAGGACATTTTTCAACACCCTGCACAATGTTCCACAATCCTTTTGCAACCAATACATGTTGCATCATATAAGCCCACAATGGGTAATTGGTACCATACAACTTATCCTCAACAACCAACATACGAAATACATCACTACTTTCAGCCATGTCCACTGACTAAAATACCCTGATGGAGAAAAATGAATGCATCTAAAAAAGTTGAACAGAATTACCCTGACAACCTTTGCTAAACCTATAAGAGACTTTGGGATGCTTATATTGGCAAACTGAAACCTGTATATCTCTTTGGCACAAAAGGATGAAATAGCCTACACAAGCACTACCATAGTGTGTTTGGAGGCTGAAACAAGCTGAGATCGCAATTTCGACACCACAAAGCAAAGCTATTTTGATCTCCTAATCATCTTGAGTATGCTCACCAAATTTCGTGCGATTTTGAGACTATGACCGAAGGGGTGTCGACAACACCCTAGATGAAGCGACGACGTGCTATGATACCAGTTGTTGGAGTTAGACATCTATGGAAGCACGGAAGAAGAAGAAGGTTGGATCACAACACACAATGCTAAATGTCCTACCACTACAATGTACAAAGATCAGTAACCCATTAGGGCTATAGGCCTATATACAAGCCGAGGGAAAAACCTCCTAAAGAGGGAAAAAAGTGCCCCGACGATCGTAGCGTGTTCACACACATCACTACCTAAATATATCAACAATTAGTACCTCTTGAATGATGGACTTATGAAGTTGGAGGAGGTTTCAGAGTCCTAGAAGAAAGAGATAGTGAAGAACCAAAAAGGATTCAACCACTTTTCAAGGATATGCCAAAGTGCTTATATCAAAGCTAGAAGGATAGTGCTATAAAGAAATACACTGGAAGAATCAGAAGTCAGATAAGGAGATAACAAATAAACCACGTAAATTATGCAGAAAATTTTGAGATTCATAATATTTTAGCGCTTACTTTAGTTGAGAATGAACCTACTAATGTTCAAGATGCATTATATATTTCTCTATGGAATAAATCTATGCAAGAATGGATTGATTCTATTCATAAGAATCAAATACGGAAGCTTTTTGAGTTAACCAAAAGGTAAGAAAGCTATTCGTGTTAAGTGCATCTTCAAAATCAAAAGAAAAGCAAATGGTACCGACATGTATAAAGCAAGATTAATTGTCAAAAGTTATGCACAAAAGAAAGTTAGTGACTATGATGAAACTTTTGCACCTACATCTAGAATGAGATTAGTTAGGACAATACTTTCTTTAGCTACATTCTTTGGTTGGAAAGTATACCAATTAGATATCAAAACTACATTTCTTAATGGGTCATCTTCATGAAGATGTTTATGTTTAGTAGCCATAAGGTTTTGAAGAGATAGGTAAAGAGCATTTAGTATGCAAGCTTATCAAAGCTTTTTTTGGAGTAAAGAAGGCACCGAGAGCTTGGTATGAGAAGATACATATCTATCTTCTATCTATTGGTTTTGAAAACTTAGATGTGGATCCTAGTTTTTATGTTAAAGTTGAGCAAGATGTTTTGATTATTATATCATATATGTTGATGATATGATCATGATAGGTCCCAAGGATTCAGACCTTCTGTAGTTTAAAGCATAGCTTAAGCATACATTTTATGTAAATGACTTAGGTATTATTATCTTGGGATTGAGTTCATATACAAAGATGAGTGTATCTACATGACACAATAGAAATACGTTGAGATATTATTGGAAAGGTTTGAGATGTTAGATTCCAAGCCTATGCAGACACCTATGGATGTTAATGTGTCATTACAATCGAAAGCAGATTCAAAACCATTTAATGCTACATTATATAGTCAAGGAGTTGGTTGCTTGATATATCTATGTAATACACATGCGAACATTCAATTTGCAACTTCTTAAGTATCCAAGTTCATACATAATTTGCTTAAGAAGAATCAATGGAAATTAGTCAAGAGATATATTTTTAGAATTCTGAAGTTTTGTGGATATCAGAAGTCTTTTCGGTTATTAAACCTTGTACCATTATGACATTTAAGGGGGGATTGTTGGAAGCATGTCACAATAGTCCAAAATCCTCAACAAGTACTAATTTTAGATCTTATCTTTAGTAAATTCTGACAAGAATGCACGTGCCCAGCATGGCTAGGCAAAAGATCTCTTAAAAAGCCCACCCGCGTTCAATCATGTTGCGGTGCAAAATGAAGAAAGTATCTTTGGAAGAAGATTTTTCTTGCAAATTTTTTTCTCGATGTCATTTTGTCACAATCATAGTTGAGAGTAGCTTTTGCTTTTTGAGAATTGCTTTTCATGAAACACAAAATACTATATAAATAAGACCGTTGCTCATTTTGTAATCATCTTCTAAGGAGTATCAGCTCAACGAAAGATTGAGAAGGATCTTTGGAGGTCCTCTCTTAGAGGAATTGCTCAACACTTGGAGGAGGTGTACTCTACATTAGGAGTATCTAGAAGATTTTGTATTATCCAACCATCACCATCACTCGCTAAGTTACAATAACAAGTCTATTTCTGTTCTTACTTGTTCATTCACTAGTTTTTTATTTAGGGATAATCAGAATTTGGGTTTTTTGTAAAATAGTTCTAAATTGTTCATATTCTCCATATTCTCATGCACACACTCTTCATACCTCTTGGGCACACAATATCTCATATCTAGTTCCTATTTCTGCCTAGATTCACATATTGTCAATTTGTAATAGATTCTCACATTCTGCTTTGACAATTGAATATAAGATAGTGTAGTTGAGCATCCTAGCTTACTGTAAACTTTGAAAATATTGTATATTCTCTCTCTATCTCTCACTCATCATCTATTTTTGCGTCTTAATGTGTGTATGTTAAGATTCATCTATTGGAAGATCCTGTAAACATATGATTTAATTGCTATTGAGGCCCACCCTACTTCCAATAGAAATGTGTTAATGCTCCATAGCCAACCAGTGCCTCTCCACCTAAAACATGGTTTGCTAATCTATTTGCAACTGAACAATAGGCATTTACTACTATTTTTCAGTTATGAACCATCTTCTCATGAGCAATCTATGTCTACAATAGACATATGTTTTTTACTTTGATAGTAGAGCAGCCAAATGTATTACCTTGTAGTGCAATTTCTTTAGTTCACTTGAACCAACCCCTAGAGGGAATACTATCACATATGCTAAAAACTTATCTTATCCTATAAAGGGAGTTGGTAAGATCATCCTGAGTATTTGTGATCGTAGGTCTTTCATATTGTCAGATGCTTCATATGTGCCACAGATCAAGAAAAGTTTGTTTTCAATTTCACCATTAGTCAAAATTGGATTGGTTGTCAAATTTATTGATGACAGATGTACAGTTCATGATCTCTCAAGTGGTCAAAAATATGGCATGCACATGCTAATCATTTGAATTTTGCATGTTTGCTTTGCCTATAGAAATCTGAAATCATATCCTCTCTACCCAAACTTGAGGCACCTTGTAAACATGTATATAATGGCTATATTTTTAGAAAAATATAGTATTCCTCCTTCCTAAAAGATGGTTTAGTTTGAGCTACTCATAAATCAGAGCTTTCTCATAATGATAATGATGATCCTATGTAGACACTTTCATTTGGGAACTATATTTACTTTGTGACTTTTATTGATGACTTATCCAAGCATGCATTGGTGTATCCATTCAAAGAAAATTCTGAAGTGTTTATGTGCTTCAAACCATTCCTAGCTATGGTGGAAAATCCATGAGCATGTAAATTGGGCACACTCCTTTTTTATCAAGAGGCGTGTACATGTCTTCTAATTTTAGTGCATTTATGGCTGAGGTTGGGATTAAAAATCAATGTATAGTTTGATATACACATAGCTTTTGGCTTGAGGTTATTATGTGTGAAGCATATGTAGTTAATGATTGTCCCACCAAAGCAGTGCAATTGATCACTCAATATGAGGCTTGGTATGGTTACAAGCTATCTTTTGTTCATTTTTGTTTCTTTGGTGGTTGGGCATTTGCATTAGTGCATGAACAACAACATAGTAAATTGGATGATAAATTAGTGAGAAAGTAGAGGTTATCATTTGTATCATTCATAATCTAAATGCATTTTGGTTAGCCATGATTTTTTTTTTGTGGAAGATGCAGTTCAACCTTTATTTTCATGTACCAAGGACATCAATTAGCTCTACAAGTGGAGAGTCATGGAGGCATTTTTTAACCCTTTATAGGTTCTGCATGATGATGTAGATCATTCCATTTTTTATGTAGATTTATATGATACACTTGTTGATGAGTGGGATGATATTCCTAAATGGCTAGTGCAGACCTTGAGAGATAGAAAATTAGATACACCTTTGTCATATCATACCCCTTCTAGCTCTCATAGTGCTTCCTTTGCATCATATTGCTATGCAATGGCTGCCTTTAGTCTTTGTGATGAAAATGAGCTTGTTTCTTTTGACGAAGCACAAAATTCAAAAAAATTGGTGGTTGCTATGCAATAACAATATGATGTTATTATGAAGAATTGTACTTGGGCTTTATGTGATTTGCCTTTAGGAAAAAAAGAAATTTCCAATAAATGGGCATATAAGCAAAAATGTAAGCTTCATGGAGCATTTGGCATATAAAGTGGTGCTTGTTGCCAAAGGTAATGCTAAAAAGAGAGGTATTGATTTTGATGAGACCTTTGCTTCCACATGCTAAATGACCACTATTCATAGCATTTGTTCACTTGTAGACCATCATGCTTGGAATGTACATCAGTTGGATTAAAAATGCATTCATGAATGATGGCTTACATGAAGAATTGTATGTATTTCAACCCATGGTTTTATGTAGAGAGGGCATGAAAAAAAAGTGTACAAGTTGAAAAAGAAATTATATGGTTTGAATCAAGCACCACTAGCTTGGTATGAAAAGATACATGCCTACTTGATTGCACATAGTTTTGGGAGCAATCTAACTGAGAGCAACTTATATGTCAAGCATGCAGATGACGCACTTTTGGTCATTGTTGTATATGTTAATGACATGCTGCTCACTAGAACTAATGACATCCATATTGCTGAACTCAAGGCTGATTTGCATGCCTCTTTTGAGATGCTACATTTGGGGCATTTGAACCATTATATGGGCATTGAGTTTATGCAAGTTGATGGAGGAATAGCTTTGTGTCAAACAAATACATTGACACATTATTGGAATTTTTTCACCTTGACAACTGCAAATCTATTTCCAATCCCATGGAAACATGTTTATAGTTGAGTCTTCATTGTCACACGGAAGAAGATAAGGAAGCGAGCTCATACACACACTCTCACAATCAAAGAGAAGTGCACACACAGATTGAGTCAAGGAAGAATGATCTTCTTCTTCTTCTTCTTCTATTACATAAAAAGAATATACAAGAATGACCTAAAGCAGCAATACAACCAGTGCAATATATAAAGAAGAGTACATAAGAAAAATCCTAATGTCCGCGTATGAGTGAGCTGGCAAGAAACAAATGGGCCATCACTCTCGGTAGGTAAATCTAGTAAAGCTCAATGAAGTATCCTTGATATATACCTGCGTGACCACTATACATGTCAGAGAAATGAAAAAATGATACATATCATTCTTCACTATCGCATGTTGAGCTTGATATCTCAATGCTACCCCTTAAGCTCAACATCATGTCCTCTAGTCCAAGCATCTTCTGAAATTTCTTCAGCTTCTCTGCTCCAAGTGCTTTAGTAAAAATATCAGCAACCTACTCATTTGTCCTCACATAAACAAGATGGATATCACCTGCTAATACCTTCTCTCTGATGAAGTGATAATGTACCTTGATATGCTTTGTTCTAACATGAAAAATAGGATTTTTGCTAACTAAATGCTGCTAAGATTATCACAATAAATGATGAACCTCTTTTACACTTCCACACCTAAGTTTGCAAGTAGCATCCCTAGCCATGATGCTTCACATGTTGCCATTGCAGCACCTCTACACTCAGCCTCTATACTGAACAAAGAAACAATGGGTTGCTTCTTATTTCTCCATGTAATAGCTACACTCCCAAGTGAGAATAGAAAGCCGCTAGAAAAGATCTTCTATCTAGAATACTACCAGCCTAATCTCCATCGATGTATCCATGAGCCTGCAAATCTACACTAGCCTCATAAAACAATGCATAATCCAAAGTATCACTCACATAATGTAGTGTGCACCTTAGAGCATTTAAATGTGGCTTCTTGGGAACTTGCATAAATTGACTTTCAAGCCCAACCATGTAGCTTATATCAGGCCTTGTAATTGTGAGATATATCAAACTTCCCACAATTTTCCTATACATAGTAACATTTTCCAATGCTTCACCTGATGTGGTATCCAACTTAAGATTCTAATCTAATGGCATAGAAATTGGCTTACAATCAACCATACCATACTTTTGCAACATGCTCAAGGTATATTGCCTTTGTGACATCCATATACCTATTTTTATATGTATAAAATCAATGCCTACAAAATAGCACAACACACAAAGATCTTTCATGTCAAGTTCCTGTATGAGGAGTTACTTTGCCTCTTTAATGCTTTCTTCATTTTCACCTCCTACAATCAAGTCATCAATGTAAATAGCCACAATCATGATGCCATCATCACCCTTCCTTGCATATAGTGAATGATTTGCATCACACATAGAAAGTCCAATGGTGGTTAAGTAGTCAGTAATCCTTGCATGCCAAGCAGGAGGGACTTGTTTAAGCCCATACAAAGCCTTTTGCAACCTACAAACATATTATGGGTTCTTTGAATCTTCATATCCTTGTGCCTGGTCCATGTATACTTCTTTGTGTAACTCACCATGTAGAAAAGCAGTCTTCACATCCATCTGATGCAAAGTTCATCCTTTTGTTCTAGTTAATGCAGCAAAAGTTTTGATAGTAGACATTTTAGCTACAGGGTTGGACATTTCCTCATAATCAATGCCATATGTCAATGCATATCTTTTCGCCATCAATCATGCTTTGTACCTACTTATGCTACCATTAGCATTGTGCTTTACCTTGTAAACCGACTTGTAGCCTATGGGTTTCTTTCCTTGTGGCAATGGAACCAACTTCCATGTATCATTTCCATAAAGTGCAACCATCTCCTTATCCATAGCCCTTTTAGCAATTTGCATTTCCAAATTGCATCTTCAAAATAAGAAGGTTCAGCATCTTGTATAACCTTGGTCATGTAGGCACAATGAAGAGCCATGTAACTATCATATGTCAATCGTTGCACTGAATTTTGCATCCTCCTAAGTCTTCTTGGTCTTGGGTCACTTCTCCTTGTATAATTTACATATGACTTTCTTAATCCTAGATTCTTCACAGAAGGCAATCCAAGTTCCTTGTCAGGAGACTTTTCTAAACCACTTGAATCTCCATCAATGTCTTCAGAAGCTATACTCCTTTTAATACTAGGAAAAAACTTTTCTTTACCTTTGATGTATTTGATGTATTTGATGTATTTGATGAATTTGATCGACTAAAATTTCCATCCAATCTTCGACTCCATGGATTTGAGTTGGAACTATTTCTTGGTGACACATCAGGTCCACTCAAAACTTGAGATTTTTCACTTGCTTTTCTAGCATTTTCTTTGTCATTTGGTTCAAGATTAAGTCCATCTTTGGGATTTGCATAAAAGCTTGATGTTACATCAAACACCGCATCTCTGCTTACCTTCACCTCTTATGTGAGTGGTTTATAACATTTATATCCCTTTTGCTCAAGGCAGTACCCAATGAAGATACATTTTCTGCTTTTGGATCAAGCTTCATCCTCAACTCATCTGGATTATGTACATATGCAATACAACCAAAAACTTTCATATGTGATAAGTTTTTCTTTTTATCTATAAACTTCTCTTTAGGTGTAGCTTGATGTACAACAACAATCGGAGTTTTGTTCATGATGTATACAGTAGTGTCCAGAGCTTTGACCAAATAACAATTAGGCATATTCTTCTCAGCTGTCAAGGCTCTTGCTATTTTTGTGATATTTCTATTTTGCATTCAACAAAACCATTCTTTTGTGGTGTGTATCTGCATGAAAATTATCATCGAATTCCATGAATTTTTAGAAAGATACTGAACTCATTTGACATAGATTCACCTCCTCCATTAGACGTTAATGTTTGAATATACTTTCTTGTCTGCTTTTCTACCATAGCCTTAAAATTTCGGAAGTGAATGAACACCTCTCTTTTCTTTCATGAAATATACCCATACTTTCCATGTATGGTCATCAATGAAAGTAACATAAAACTTGCAACCGCCCATAGTTGTGGTCTTTGTAGGACCCCAAACATATGTATGTACTATTTCTAGCCCACTCTCACTAACGTGCTTGTCATGCGGAAATGATGCTCTTGATTGTTTACTAAATTGACATGCTATACATACCTTTTGCATCTCTACAACCTTGAAATTTGGTAGTCCATTAACAATCTCCTTTGAGTGCATCAATTTTAGCCTCTACAAGTTTGCATGTCCAATTCATTTCTGCCAAATCTCTATATCAGCAATAACTCCTGCACCTTTTGCAGACATGGTTGCATTCATTTCAAGAATTTTCACATTTAAGGTGAACATCCTACCCACTTTTTTTCCTTTGGAAATCAATGTTCCATCTTGTTTGTACTCTTCTACATATGACCCATTAACATTGAACCTGACTTGTAATCTGTGGTCAACCATCTGTCAAAAAAAAAAACTAGATTATTTGTTATATTTGGAACATGTAGCATATTAACAAGATGTTTTACCTTCCCATCCTCCATAGGTATGTTTTTGTATGCTTGATAGGGTGTGATGTGTCATCACCTATTTCAACATATCCAGGAACTCACAAATTTTTGCAAACTACTAAACCATTTTGCATGATTGTTCATGTGATTTGAAGCACCTGAATCAACATACCAGACATTACCATTGGATTTTGAAACATGAACAGACATCATATTCATCATGTGATGTTGGACCATGAACAACTTCTCTGAATCATCTACACTTGTGGATGCATAGTTATTATGCTACCTTCTTCTATTTTGATATTCTTCAACCTGGAATCTTTAATTCACTTTGTACTTGTGGTGGGGGCCTTGCCCTTTGTACATCCATACATTTCATCTTTAATTCATACTTCCTGTTTCTTCAAAAAAAAACCTGGAATCACATTCAAAATGTCCAAGTTTACCACAATTCTAGCATCCTTTACTGTCATTACCTAAATCATTTTGATTATTTGTGCTTGTGGTGGGGGCCCTACCCTTTGTACATCCATACATTTCATCTTTAATTCATACTTCCTCTTTCTTCAAAAAACAAAACCTGGAATCACATTCAAAGTGTCCAGGTTTACCACAATTCCAGCATCATTTACTGTCATTACCTAAATCATTTCTTTGGAATTTGTTTTAGCCTCTTTGGCTCCCCCTACCTTGTAATTGTCCTCTACTTCTTGCATGATTCTATTGTTGACCTTCTTCTTGGTTATTGTGTCCTCTTCCACTTCTAAAGCCTCTATCTCTACACTTCCTAGAGTAGAATACCTGCTCAAAACTAGGTTTTCCTCGGGAGTTCGAGTCCTCACCAAGATTCTTTTCTTCAATAATCAACATGGATACTAGATGAATGAAATTCAAAATATTTTCCCTGTTCTGAATAGATGTTCTGCACTGCTTATATGCAACTCCTAAACCACGAAGCCACACTTCTACCTTATCATCATCATCTACATTCATGTCAAGAGATGCAAGTGACTCACATATGCTTTTGATTTTTAGGGTGTAGTCACTTACCGACATGCCGATTTTCTCAAGTTATGTAGCTTATTCTTGAGCTGCAATTTAGGTGCCTTTGTATTGGTCTCATACAATGTGACCAAACTATTCCAAGCCTCTTTCGGAATCTTGGCATCTTATATGTACCCAATCATGCTATCTCGTATGCTAAAAGATAGCCAATACATTACCTTTCATGCTCCTTGATTCCATTCCTCATATGCTCTTAATTGGTCTGTAGTCCGATTCTTCTCTAGTAACTACGGAGCAGTTTTGTTCTCTCCTTCAATGTACTTCGAGTAGCCTTTTCCCATCAGGAAATTCATCATTTTGAATCTCCAAGCATGGAAATTATTCTTTTCCAAGTTATTGTTCATGAGCTGACCCCTTCCGTCTGCATTTTCCATTTTTGCAACAATCCACAACACTACAAAAACACTACAAATAGTACTTTTGCTTGGACACTATCGCACTTTGATGTGATAGCTTGATCTCAAGAAAACACAATTTTCATGTATCAATTGTACACAAAATCACTTGAAATTTTAGATCTTGAATATTTGAGTCTTGCCAAACAAGATGCAAGTTATAGTTTTGCAAATTGACTTGATTTTTCTATAGGCCCCACCTTGTGGGCTCAAAATACAGGTCAAGATGGCCTCAGAATAGAAATCTGACAAAAACAAGTGACCCTAAAGGGATAGTTGTTGAAAATTTGTAGACTTCTTCAATTCTCATGCCAATTTTTGTAGGAATCTGAGGTTGTTTGTGAATCTTGCTTTCTCCATGCCTTCTTGTGTACTCTTCACCATCAGCCTTCTCGATAAGCTCTCTATATCCACATTGGCTCTGATACCATGTCATGAGGAAGGAGATAAGGAAGAGATTGTTGGGGAAGATGGATGGACACTTCAAGAAATGAGTAGGTACTGCCAAATCTTGCATTGTACTAGCCCCTTCTTGCTTTAGAGTTGAGTTGTAGGCCCTTTTAGCTTTCCAATGACACTAAACAAGTGCCTATGTACTTTGGAAATGATGTGAGAAATGATTGAACCAAAACAAACTACTTCCAAGTTGAAGGATGAATGAAAACATTCTATTTTTGTTCACACACTTACTGCTTGTTATGCTCAGTGCTTCCAATACACTAGGAATTAAAAACATTCCTTTTGGAGATATCAAATTAGCTTAATGAGCTAATGATTCCAAGTGGAATCACTTAAAAGATGCACTATACACAGAGCAATCAATTTAGCAATCAAATCATTAACCCCGATTTTTTAGGACCTCTGGAGAAAATGGTGAAGGAATGACTGAGATATAAGCAATACAAAATGACTGTTCTGAGTAACTATGACAGAGAGACCATAGATGAGAAGTATTGATCTATTGTATTAGGACACAATGTTATACAAGATCATAGGCATGATAATCAAGGCCTAATGATGATGAGTAGTATAGGCTATGATGTATGCCTTACTCTCTTACAATGTGGTCAAGGAGAACTTGGAAATGGAGTCACATAGCCGTGAGTTTTTTAGTCATCTTTTATAGATGATACATTTGAAATTTGAATTTGAATTATCCATTGGCTCTCACTAAAAGTGGTCCTCCAATCTAGGATATATTCTCTCAAGTAGAGTCGTGACTTTTCCAACTAACAAACTCCACGAGTTTACTGGTGATTACGAATATTCCTCCAAGTCAAATTGACGTTTACAAATGGTAAAAGATAAAAGCTTCCTAGCAATGGTTTCCGTGGAGCTTCATTTGTACATAAACTCTAGCCAAATGTGTAGGCTTGCTATTTGCACCAACAGCTCCCCCTCAAGCCAAACATTTTGGCTAGGTCTTCTTCTTCAATCTTCTTGAATATCCTATAATCCAATCATAGACTTAAACCTGCAAAGTTTTGTACCATCCAATGCTTTAGTCAATAAGTCTGCACATTGCATATTAGTTGATACATGTGCCAACTGAATTTCCTTGCTTAATAATTTCTCTCTCACATAATGATAGCGGACCTCTATATGCTTGGTCCTAGCATGATAAATAGAATTCGCTACAAGATGTAGTGATCTTGTATTATCTCCAAAAATCATTGGAGATGTAGTATGCAAACCCAAATCTGTATATAACAGTCTAATCCATATGGCCTCTTGAGTAGCATTGGACAATCCTCTATACTCTGCCTCTGTAGAAGATAAAGCAACAGTAGGTTGCTTATTAGAAGACCATGATATAGGTTTATCTCCTGCAAACGATAGGTAACCTGAGGTACTCCTTCTATCATCTTTGCATCCTGCCCAATCTGCATCTGAATATATCTTGATGTCCAAATCAGAGGTATAACGAAAATACAATCCTTGATTTTGAGTGCCCTTAAGGTACTTCAAAATCCCCTTGGCAGGTTCCAAGTGAGGTGCCCTAGGTTTGTGCATAAACTGAAAACACTTACTCCATAAGCAATATCAATCCTTGTCAATGTAGCATAGTTCAAGCTTCCCACTATGCTTTGGTAACCTGCAATATTCTCAAGAACATCACCTTCATGAGCACTTAAATTTTGGTTTACCTCCATTGGAGTACTTGCTACCTTGGCATCCTACAACTCAAACTTCTTTAACATGTCCTCTATATACTTTCTCTGAGTAATGTAAATTCCAGAGTTAGTATAAACTAGCTCAAGTCCAAGAAAATATTTTAGTGATCCAAGGTCACTAATTTTGAATTCTTGCATCATTTGATCTTTAATCTGCTTGATGCCATTGGCATCATTACCTGTGAGTACGATATCATCAACATATACACATAGGTATATTACCTCTGAATTACTTCTCTTGATGAACAATGAAGTATCTGCTTTACTCATGATAAAACCTTGATCTTGAAGATATGAAGTCAACCTATGGTTCCATGCCCTAGGTGCCTGCTTCAATCCATAAAGAGCTTTGTTCAATTTACATACATATGTTACCTTATTTGGGTCCTCATATCCAGGAGGTTGAGACATGTACACCTCCTCTGAAATCGAGCCATTTAGAAATGCATTTTTTACATCCAACTGATACATGTTCCAATTCTTTGATGCAGCCACACTTACCAATACCCTGATGATTGGCATTTTGGCCACAAGTGAGAAGGTTTCTTCATAATCAACTCCTTAGGTTTGTGCAAAACCCTTGGTCACAAGTCTAGCTTTGTACCTGCTTATTGATCCATCAGAATTCCTCTTGATCTTATAGATCCATCTAGAACCAATTGCCTTCATAGACTCCTTCTTTGGTACTAGCTCCCAAGTGTCATTCTCCTTGAGTGCTTCAATTTCCTCATCCATAGCTTCCTTCCATTCTGTCTTGGACTTTGCCTCTTCATATGATAATGGCTCTTCAAATGACAAGTCTTTTGCAAGATAAGCAGAGTGCTTAGAAATTAAGGAAGTGTCATACCCATATCTGATAGGCTTCTTGCTCTCCCTTTGTGATCTTTTGATTGCTTGGTTGGATGATTCAGGTATATCCTCCAACGTCTTCATCTTGACTTTGCCTTTGGATTTCCATGCCTTGAATTCTTCTAAGTTGATGATGTCCTCATCATCTGAGTTGTCTTCAACCTGATTGGGCTCCTCCTTAGCGAGGCTTGGAAACTCCTCTTCCAATTCATAAGGTAGTTTTACTTTCCTGCATTCACTTTCAAACCAAGAGTCATTCTCATCAAAGACAACATCTCTACTGACCATGAATCCTTTGTTGGAAGGGTTGTAGAACCTGTATCCTTTCTGATTCAAGTCATACCCTATGAAGATGAAATTCTCTGCCTTAGGGTCTAGCTTACCTCTTATTTGAGAAGGGATATGCACATACACAACACATCAAAAGATCCTGCAATAATCAAGTGAAGGTCTTCTACCATGCCATGCTTCATATGGGGTCATTCCATCAAGAGATTTGGATGGAAACCTATTTACAAGATAAGTGGCAGTAGATACACTCTCTGCCCACAAGTAATTAGGTAATTTTTTCTCATTTAATATTTACCTAGCTGTTTCAACAATTAGTCTATTTCTCTTCTCTACCACCCCATTTTGCTTAGGGCTATACCTTGTTGTAATTTCTCTCTTGATTCCTCTGTCCTACAAGAATGCATCAAAATCATTTGAGAAATACTCACCTCCTCCATCTGACCTTAGTCTCTTTGGACTTCTCCTTGTTTGGTTCTCAACAAGTGCAAGATACTTTTTAAAACAACTGAAAACTTCATCTTTGTGCTTCATAAAATATACAATAGTCCACCTACTAAACTCATCAATGAAGGTACATAATACCTTGATCCAGAAATTGAGGGATCCTTACTTGGTCCCCATACAGCTATATGGACAAGCTCTAGGTAGTCCTCATGCATGTGGCCTTTCCTTGAGAAGGGTAACCTGTGAGATTTTCCAAACTAACAAGCACCACATTTATAAATCATATGTTGCTTGGATACATTAGGTATCCCAAGCACACATTGATCTCTACATATTTATTTTAAGTTTCTTCCACCAACATGCCCTAATCTCTTATGCCAAATTTCAAGCTATGATAGTGTTTGGTCTTTGTAGCTATAAAGTGCAATATTCCTTGTATCTTAAAGTTCAAAAGTGAATAATCTACCTGTCTTTTCTCCTTTGGCAATTCTCTTGAATCCCTATTGGGGATCCTCCACAAATGCTCCATATTGGTTGAATCTAACCTGCAAACCCTTTTCCACAATCTGTCCAACACTCATCAAATTCTTGATAATTGTAGGTACATATAGAACCCTGCTCAACAGATTTCTATTTGCATCAGAAGTCTTAACATTTCCTACTTTAATCAATGAGTGCTTGGTGTCATCACCTGTTTGTACCTAATGCTTACCCTTGGGTCCCTCAAGTTCAAAGAGAAGAGCTACATTGCCTACCACATGGTTTGAGCATCTTGAGTCAATGTAGAAGAGATGGTCATCATTTATACATGGTTTTGAAGTCATATTCATAATCAGAAGAGAATCATCTTGCTCCTCTATGTAGTTGTTGTAATCTTTCCTTGATTTATAGTCTGCTTGGTAGTTGCTATTGTAGTTGTTGTTGTTGTAGTTGTTATTGTATCCGTGATGGTGATTGAATCTTCCTCTTGATTGTGTGTATCCACCTCTTTGATATCCTCTACCTCTCTGATTCTTGAAGTTCCTGTAATACTCATCTGTAGTATGGTTTGACAATCCACAAATATTACATGGTGAGGAATTATAAGGTCTCACCCTACCTTGCTTACCTCCTCTGCCCCTTCCTCTTGAGGTTCTACCTCTCCCTGCATAGTTGGCTTGGGAGGTAGTTCCTTCATCCTCAATCTTCTTGTTTTTCCCTTTCTCTTTAGACTTACTTTTATCAATGTATAGGGCAAAAGCGCTATTACCTCTTGATGAATCTCCATTCTTGTTGAGCTTGGCTTCATGGGTAAAGAGTTGCCCCATGAGTGTGGTAAGATCTGGAATCTACATGTCAATGTACAAGTCCATGGTAGTTGTGAAGCTTTCCCATTTGTCATCAGCTTTAATACAATTGATTACTTGTCTTACAATCTGCTCCTCTTCAATTTCTTCTCCTATACTTGCCAATTGATCAGCTACATCTTTGACTTTGGTCACATACTTTGAGATGCCTTGCTTGGGTTGCTTTCTTTGAGTGGTAAACTCAATCCACAATTGGTTCTTCCTAGCCCTTGTGTTGGAAGAGAAATATGAAGACAATGTTTCCCAAGTCTCTTGGGATAGCTTATAGTTCCTAATGTGTGGAAGAAGAAAATCAGAAATTGAGTTAAGTAAGTAAGACCTTGCTAATGCATCCTCGGCACACCATGTGTTGAGTCTTTCATGCTCCTCTCTTGTAGGTTGTCCTTTGCTTCTGAATATGGGCATCTCCTCATCTCTTGAGATGTATCCATAGAGGCTCCTTCCTTGCAAGTATGTCTTCATCCCAAAGGACCATGCTTGATAGTTGTTCCTGTCCAATTTATCAATGAAAGAAGGAAAACCATCTCCCATTTTTACCTTGGCTTTGCTTTGATACCACTGTTGGGAAAGATGGATGGACACTTCAAGAAATGAGTAGGTACTTCCAAATCTTGCTTTGTACCAGCCACTTCTTGCTTCACAGTTGAGTTGTAGGCCCTTTTAGCTTTCCAATGACACTAAAAAAGTGCCTATATACTTTTGAAATGATGTGAGAAATGATTGAACCAAAATAGACTACTTCCAAGTTGAAGGATTAATGAAAACCTTCTATTTTTGTTCACACATCTGCTGCTTGTTATGCTTAGTGCTTCCAGTACAGTAGGAATTAAAAAATTTCCTTTTGGAGATATCAAATTAGCTTAATGAGCTAATGATTCCAAGTGGAATCACTTAAAAGTATGCACTATACACAGAGCAATCAATTTAGCAATCAAATCATTACCCCCAATTTTTTAGGACCTCTATAGAGTTTGACCAATAGGTACTTCGATGTGGTTTTCTCCAAATTGGATGAATGGATTATCTTCAAACTTTGTGAGCATGTAGAGGACTTAGATTTGATTTCAGCAAGCTAAAGAACATTGAAAATGGTGAAGGAATGACTGAGATATAAGCAATACAAATGACTATCCTGAGTAACTATGACAGAGAGACCATAGATGAGAAGTATTGATCTATTGTATTAGAACACAATGTTGTACAAGATCATAGGCATGATAATCAAGGCCTAATGATGATGAATAGCATAGGCTATGATGTATGCCTTACTCTCTTACAATCTCATCAAGGAGAACTCAGAAATGGAGTCACACAATCGTGCATTTTTAAGTCATCTTTTTTTAATTTAAATTCTCCATTGGCTCTCACTACAAGTGGTCCTCCAATCTAGGAGATATTCTCTCAACTAGAGTCGTTACTTTTCCAACTAAAAAACTCCACGATTTTAGTGGTGATTACAAATATTCTTCCAAGTCAAATTGACTTTTACAAATGGTAAAAGATAAAAGAAATCCTAGCAATGGTTTCTATGGAGCTTCATTTGTACATAAACTCTAGCCAAATGCGTAGGCTTTCTATTTGCACCAACAGAGATCTCATACACACACTCTCACAATCAAAGAGGAGCACACATAGATTGAGGCAAGAAAGAATGATCTTCTTCTTCTTCTTCTTCTTCTTCTTCTTCTTCTATTACATAAAAGGAATATACAAGAATGACCTAAAACAACAATACAACTAGTGCAATATATAAAGAACAATACATAAGGAAAAATTATAATGTCCCCGAATGAGTGAGCTGGGAAAAACCAAATGGGCCATCACTCTCGGTAGGTAAATCTAGTAAAGCTCAATGAAGTATCCCTGACATATACTATCGTGACTACTTTACATCCCAGAGAAATGAAAAAGTGATATGTGTCATCCTCCATCATCACATGTTGAGCTTGATATCTCAACATTCATGACGTTGGAGATGCATTTGATGTTGTTCTTTATGAGCAGGCTATTGGATGCTTAATGTACTTATGCATAACTTGGCCTCATATTTAGTTTTTCATCTCATAGATGAGAAGGTTTATGCATTGTCCATGTGTCAAACATTGATAGGTAGTCAACCATATCTTTTGCTACTTGAGTGGTATAGGACTACTTGGATTGTTTTATCTAAAGGGGAATCATTATTGTGAGATACACATGCTTTTTTTGACTCAGACTCGACTAGTTGATATGACACTCATGTTTCCACTAGTGTTTTTTTCCTCATGCTTGGTAGCTCATGCATATTTTGGTTGAGAAAAAACTAGCCTACATGGCCACTTCTAGTTGTGAGAATGAATATGTGGAAGTTTTCATAGCCACTATTGAGTGTGTGTGGCTCGGAAGCCTTTTGACTAACTTGGATGCTTGTCAATCGTCAGCAACCACCATCTTCACTAATAGTCAAAGCACATTGACCATTTGTAAAGATTTCCATGCTTGCAAAACTAACATTGAGGTGCACTATCATTATGTGGAGGAGAGATTTTCTGCCAAAGAGATCAATATGGTGTACTTGCCAACACAAGATAATGTTGCATAACTTTTCACAAAGGCTCTCCCTAGGGAGAAGTTTGAAGCTTTCTGCAAAGATTTGATATTACTTCCTTTTGTGTATTGTCCTCTTTCCACATAGCGTACCACTGCCATGATTGCCAACTCCTTGTTCAACACATCACTTGCAGGGGGGATTTATTGATATATTTGGTGGTGATGTTTGAACACACTTAGGAATGTTGGTGCACTATTTGCCCCTATTAGGAGGTTTTCTTTCCTAGCTTCTACATATGCCTATAACCACACTTATTCTTGTACATTCACTTGATAAGACATTCATTATTGTGTTTTGCTTCAAGATTCTTCGTCTTCGTTGTGCTATTTGTGTGCTTCCCTAGACCTCAAACTCCAACAAAATAGACCTAGCCATTGCAAAAGAATAAAAAACAATGGGGATGGAAAATATTCATATTCAAATTCTTTTATTGCTTTGTATGTCAACCATGCTATTGCCTTTCATATTCTCGCATGCTAAAAAGGTATTTATGCTTGGGATACTCTTGCCACATCCTATCAAGCAAGAAATTAAGCTCATGTTTCTTACATTAAAACGTAGTTGGACATTGAGAATATGAACTAAGGTGACTATATGGATATCTTTCTCATGAAGATAAAAAATTTGGACAAGCTTGTTTTTGGTGAATAAATTTTCTCAAGCACACAATTCATTCATACAAATTTTTGTTAATGGGATTCCTTATTTTTACTATATTTTTGCTTCTACTCTGTGGTTGATAATAGAAGGAAATCCACATGCCTTAGAATTCAATTTTCTCTTTAGAGAAACTACAAGAGGATAAATCTAGGCAAAAGATGTTCATTATGTGTGTTATAGATCAATGCCTTGTTGCTAAACAACAACGCACATGTACATCTAGCGCTTCTTTCAAAAGAAAAAACAATTTACATATGTTTGATAATAAAAGAACGGAGACAAAGGCAAGAAGAAATTTTGATAAACAAAAACAAATTTTCAAATATTTTAATCTCAATGATCAATGTTAAAAAGAAAGGAACTAAACATGTTGCTCTGGAAAAGAGAAAAGAGGTATGGTTGTTATTTTAGATGCTTTTGCTTATAACAATTACTCTATGAACTTTGTGGGTAGTGAAGAATGGGAATTCACTATACAATGATAGTATCAAAATATAACTACACAATGTGTTATTAGTATGAAGAATGTTAGTTGAGGATGGAATGCCAAACCAATGTAAAATGCATTATAATCCACAATGTAATGAGTTTTTTAAGAGAAAAAGAGTTCACTCATGGATCTAGCAAGATGTATGGTCAAAAGGTAAGCACTACCTAATAGTTTTTGGATCAGGATTGTGATGTGTGTTGCAAATGTACTTAATATTTTTTTTCACCAAACTATTATAACATATCATACCTTATGATGTTTTTCATGGTTTAAAGTCATCTCTTTACCATCTACGTGTTTTTAGTTGTCTGACATATGCATTAGTGCCCAATCAATGATAGTGAAATTGAATGATAAGCTTTTGAAACATGTTTTTTTTAATACATTTTTTAAAGAAAAGGATTTTGGTTGTATCACCCATATAACAAACATAATTTGGTTATTTTACATATAGTTTATGTGATAGATACACTTCAACCTTTGTATCTACATTCACGTATCAAGGAGACTTGAATTAGGTCAAAGGATGTGTAGCCACATTTTTTGCTCCTTTCATTGGTAGGGAATTGAATTCAAATAATAGCTAGGATATTTCTTAGATTATTTAAAAATGTTCATTTTTGTAATCACTTTTGGGTTGCATTATTTCAAAATCTAGGCTCCAAATAGACTTTAGATCTGTACTTTAGATAATCCTAGTAAGTGGGATGAGAAAATAATAACACAACACAAACCACTACTCGATGTGCATATAATAACACAACATGCTACTACTTAACGTGCACCATATGAAATTTGCATATAATAACACAATACATACCACTACTTGACATGCACCCTATGAAATTGTTTATGGTAAAATGCTTCCCACTCCCATGTCTATCACTCAAATTGATATCCCTATGGCTGATTCTTTTGCACAAGATCATATTTCTATAATTCATGAGGTTCATGAGCACATTAAAAAGAGTCAATGATGTTACATGTGTAATGATAATAAGAAACATGTAGCAAAACAATTTAATGAAAATGACTTTGTATGGTTACAAATAATTAAAAGACATTTTAAAAATATTTCACAACATCCTAAGGTTAAATTTTCATCATGTTATTATGGACCTTTCCATATTATGCAAAAAAATAAATGGGAATGCTTTTAGATTAGACATACCTTCCCATTTGAATCTATTGTTGGGTGTGTGTACAAGTGTGAGAGACACACAAGAAGCACATACAAGGAGCACATACAAGGAGCACAAATACTGCAAGACACATGGAGAAAACCGATGGATGGAATAGCTCTCTCTATTGATGATGAATTTAACTGAAGTAAGAGCTGAATAATATCCCTAAGTACAAACTACCCTCACATATGAATGAGTCATGTATGTGGTCACATGGGGCAAAAACCTCTAGCCAACAATAGAGTAAAAAGTGCCCATGTATAGGGAAAAGTTTCACATTAAAGCTACTTGAGGAACACATAAGTATAACAAACCCCCTTGGAGCGAATGATGTGAACACATATAGGAAGTGACCGATCAGTCCCCACAAGGTAATAAGCCTAAAGCGTTGCAAAAAGCTTCAAACTTTTCTCGTCAAAGAGCTTTGGTGAATATGTCTGCCACATTATCTTGTATAGGCATATATACCAAATCAATATCTCTTGCATGAAGGTTCGCTCTCACATAGTGATATGCGCCTCAATATGTTTGGTATGTGCATGAAACATTGGGTCACGTGCAACAACCAATGCACTTTGACTATCAGTGAGAATATGCATAGCACCATCAATCTCCATGCAACGATCTATCAATAGGTGTCTCATCCATATACACTCCAATGTAGCTGTGAAAACTACCCTGTACTCAACTTCACAACTCGATGTCACCACTGTAGGTTGCTTCTTACTCAACCAAGATACACATGAGTGTCCAAGGAAAACGAAATTACCACTAGTGGACATGTGAGTATCATAACAACTAGCCCAATTACTATCTATAAAAGCATGCAAGCACGCTGGAGTATCTCTTCCATAAAAGAGAGCTAAGCTCAAAGTGCCTTTTAGATATCTAGACACACATTTTGCCGCTTGTCAATGTTTAGTGTGGGGGCTATGCATGAATCAATTAAATTGGGAAACTGCATACTATATATCCGGACTTGTGTGGCACGCATATATAAAACATCCCACAGCTTGCTGATAAAGAGAAGTGTCAAATGCATCGCTGGAATCCTCAACTGAAAACCTTAATCCTCTCTCAACTAGTGTGGAAACTGACTTGCAATCTCCAAAGTCAAAATTCTGAAGTAGTTTTTAACCATACTTTGCTTGATGCATAACAATTCCCCCCTCAACGGATACAAACTTGATGCCAAGATAGTAGCTCAAAAGACCAAGATAAGTGACATCAAAAGTATGCTGCAAATCAGCCATAAAAATATCAAGTTTTACATCACACGACCTAGTCAATAGTATGTCTTCGACATAAAGAACAAGCACTATACGATCAGCCCCATCTGTACATAGAGTGTGTGGACTACATGTGAAGCCAAGAACATTCAAGTGCTTATGTATTTTACCATATCATGCACGTGGAGATTGCTTGAGACCATACAAGGCTCTATGCAAACAACCAACCATATGCTCTTGCCCTTTCATGGAAAATCCAAAAGGTTGCTTGACACAGACCTCTTCTTGCAAATCACCATTCAAGAAAGCTCTTTTTATGTCCAACTGATGTACTTTCTAACCTTGATGTTTTAGGTAGTGATGTGTGTGAACCGTCTAGGACTGTCGGGGCACCTTTTTTTCCCTCTTTAGGAGGTTTTTTCCGCTGGCTTGTATATATGCCTATTGCCCTAATGGGCTACTTATCTTTGTACATTCTCTAGTTATACATTCGGTATTGTGTGTTATGCTCCAAGCTTCTTCTTCTTCCTTGTGTTGTTCGCATGCTTTCGCAGACGTCTTACTCCAACAATTGGTATCAGAGTAGGTCGCCGCTTCATCTAGGGCATCATTGACACCTCTCTGGTTGCAGTCTCAGAATCGCACAAATTTTGGTCAGCATACTCAACATGTTTTCGAGATCAAAACAGATTCACTATGTGGTGTTGAAATCGCGATCTGAGCTCGTTTCGGCCTTCGAATGCACTATCGTAGCGCTTGTGTAGGCTATTTCATCTTTTTGTTCCAAAGGTATATACTTGTTTTGGTTCACCAGTATAAGTGTCTCAAAGTCTGCTATAGGTTTAGCAGAACTTGTCTGGGTAGTTTCGTTCAATTTTTTGAGACACAGCCAATTTTTTGCATCAAGGTATTTTAGTCATCGGCCATGGCTGAAAGCAATGATGTATTTCATATGTTGGTTATTCAGGATAAGTTGGATGGTACCAACTACCCGTTGTGGGCTTATATGATGCGACATGTATTTGTTGCAAAAGGGACTGTGGAACATTGTGCAGGGTGTTGAAAACATCCTATCACACCTACAATTGTTATAACTGCAGGTACTCAAGCTGATGCAGAAGGTGTCAAAGATGATGATATTCTGCATATTCATGTTGGTGCTACAGTTTTTTCTGCACCTACTGCAGAGCAAATTTGTTGGGATGGCAGAGATGCCCAGGCACATGAGTCTCGTGTTGCTTACCTCTGAAAACAGTTGGAGAGTGAGCACATGAATGAAGGTGATTCTATGGATAGTTTTCTAAAAAAGATCAAAGACTTGAAGGAATAGTTGATTTTTGCTAATGAGGTTATACCAAATAGCTCACCTGTACAGATCGTTCTGAATGGTCTTCCTTATTCATATCAAAGTTTTGCTTCTACTCTTCGGTTGATGATGAAAGGCAATTCAAATGCCTTGTCAATTGAAGAGTTATTCTTTGTTCTGTTGCAAGAAGATCAGTCCAGGCAAAACAGGTCCATTATGCGTGTTGTAGATCAAGCTTTCTTGGCTAGTCAGAAGAACAAAGGAAAATGGATCTCTTCAAGTAGTAAGCAAAAATTTGCTAATTCTGCACAATCGAAGAGGGAAGACAATTATGAAAAGAAATTAGAAAAGCAGAAATTGTTTTGCAAGTACTATAAAGGAAATGATCATATCATAAAGAACTATCCAAAACTGGCTGCTAAAGAGGCAAAGAAGAAAGAGGCTAGAATGGTTGTTGCAGAAGCCTCTACACCAAAAACAGAGTCTGCTAATCTTGTGCAAGAAGAAGAATGGGCGTTTACTACTGTTTGCAATTTCGACCCATCTTCTCATGAGCAGTGCATGTCTATATTAGACTCAGATGTTTGGTACTTTGATAGCGGGGCAACCAAACATATTACCTTGCAACACAGTTTCTTCTCTTCACTCTAGCCTGCCCCTATAGGGAATACTGTTACATGCGCCAACAACTCCTCTTATCCTATTATGGGAGTTGGTAAGATCATTTTGACTACTACTCATGGTATTTATTTCACTTTTTCAGATGCTTTATTTGTGCTAGGGATCAAGAAGAACATGTTATCAGTTTCTGCATTAGCCAAGATTTGCTTGGTTGTGAAATTTGTTGATGACAGGTGTAGAGTTGATGATCTCTCAAATGGTGATGTGATTATTGCTTCTGGCATTTTATGTCGTGCGTTGTATAAGCTCATATACTATGAAAGATCAGTGAATGATTTGGCATGTGTAGTACATGATTCTCAGGCTATGTCAGATGCAAAGCTTTGGCATGCACGCTTTGGTCATTTGAATTTCGCTAGTTTGCTATGCCTTCAGAAATTTGAAATTGTGTCCTCTTTGCCCAAACTTGAGGCACCTGGAAAACATATTTGTGAAGGCTATATTTTGGGCAAAATGCAACGTTCCTCATTTCCAAAAAAGGGTTCAATTCGGGCTACTCAGAAATTGTATCTTATACATAGTGATGTCTGTGGTCCTATGCAGATACCTTCTTTTGGAAACTATCTTTACTTCTTGACTTTCATTGAACATTTTTCCAGGCATGCATGGTATATCCATTGAAGGCAAAGTCCAAAGTGTTCATGTGCTTCAAACAGTTTTTGGTTTTGGCTGAAAATCTGTCAGCATGTAAAATGGGCACCCTCCGTTCTAATCGAGCAGGGGATTATATGTCTTCTGATTTTAATGCATTTCTGGCTGAACGTAGGATACAACACCAGTGTATAGTGTCGTATACACCTCAATAGAATGGAGTTGCTAAACAAAAGAATAGGTCACTCATGGAGATGGGGAGGTGTATGGTCAAGAGTCAGGCTTTACCACATAGTTTCTGGCTTGAGGCTGTCATGTGTGCAGCATATGTACTTAACAGGTGTCCCACTAAAGCACTGTACTCTATCACTCCAATGAGGCTTGGCATGATCGCAAGCCATCTGTTGCTCATCTGCGTGTTTTTGGTTGTTTGACATATGCATTAGTGCCTGGACAACATCAAAGGAAATTGGATGATAAAGCAGTAAAATGTATTTTTGTTGGGTACAATTCTGAAAGTAAAGGCTATCGTCTGTATAATCCATACACTAAACGCATTCTAGTTAGTTGTGATGTTGTTTTTGTGGAAGATGCTATTCAACCATTGCTTTCATGTACTAAGAAGACATCTGTTAGCTCCAAAGACATGTATGATACTTTGTTTCCTCTTTTTACAAGTGGACAGTCTAGTGCTGGTCCTAATGAGGCAACTTCTCAACCTTTGCAGGTTTCAGGTGATGATTCAGATCATTTCATTTCTTATGCAGATTTACATGATGCACTTGTTGATGAGCGAGCTGATATTGAGTAGGCAAAAACTATGCCAAAATGGTTGGTGCAGACTTTGCGTGACAACAAATTAGATGCAACTCTATCATATCGTACTCGATCAGGCTCTCATAGTGCCTCTTTTGCATCAGATTGCTATGCTATGGCTACATCTAGTATTTGTGATGAGAATGAGCCTGTTTTGTTTGATGAAGCATCTTTCACTACTTGAGTGGTACCCGATTGAAGATTTGCCTGAGTTCTGGTATATGTGTCTGTCTAATGTTGGAATGAGCACAGAGATCATCAACATAGACCTCTAAATTCTTCCTCAAGAACTCTTTAAACACGTGACACATCAATCTTTCGAAAGTTGCAGGAGCATTGGTAAGCCCAAATGGCATTACTCGAAAGGCAAATATACCCCACTCTGTGACAAAAGCCGTTTTATGCTGATCTTCTGGGGCTATGGCTACCTGATTGTAGCCCGAAAATCCATCAAGGAAGTTGTACACTTCCTTGCCTGCTACTCTTTCTAAGAGGTGTTTAGTGATAGGAAGCAGATAGTTATCTCGAATAGTGGCAGCATTAACCTTTTTCAAGTTAATGCACACACGTAAATTTCCATTTTTCTTGGGCACCACTACGATGGGGGATACCCACTCAGTGTGCTCAATTTCATAGATGAATCCAGCTTCCACCAGTCTATCTATCTCCTCTTTTATCTTGGCAGCATAATTATCATTATATGTGTATGGCTTCTGTTTAGAGGGTTTCGCATCTGAGGTCATGGGAATCGTGTGCGAGCATATGTCAGGGTCTACAACTTTCAGGTCCTTGTAGCTCCAAGCGAATACATCTCTGTATTCTCTTAGCAAGGCTATCAATTTGTGCTCTTCTTCTTCCGTCAGGTCATGTCCTATGTAAGTGCATCTCTCCTCTCCTTCTTCCAAAGCTACCACTATTTTCTTGGTGGTTTCTTTGTTATCGTAGGCCTCTCCTGATTGTGCCTCTCGTTTAGGCATTCCGATCATGACTCTCCTGTCATCTATCTCATACTTTTTAAAGTTTTCAAGGACCTCAAACAAATATTCTTCTTCCTCCGGGGGAACTTCTTTCTTCTTCCGTTTCTTGCTATCATTATTAGCAGTCACTTGTGTGGTTAATCGTACACCGTTTGTTATCTCTTCATGTCTTTGAGGTTGGAATTCTACTTCATAGAAGTATTCTTCATCTGATGCAAAAGGTGGGTCCATAATGATTGACTCTAGATCGGAGTCACTTGCATCCTCAAATGCATCAGGGCTAGGTTTGCACTCTTCTAAAACTGCATCTCCCATGATTGGCTCTATGGAGAAAACTGAAATGTCATAGCCATCCTCATCACAGTGGGGTGTTCATTGTTCTTCATTGATGGCTACATCCATTGTTGCTAAAATTTTTGCCCAGCCGTGAGGTTCAAATTCTTCGTCCGGAAATACTACAGGTGCATAGGTTGGGTCTTGAATTGATCCATGTGTTTCCTTCGCACCTACCTCTCTGGCTTTTTCTCTCTTCTCTTCTTCTACTACTACTTTGCACATCCATAAGTGGGTGTCTTCATGCATCCATGAGGATCCTGATCCTATGGAATGCATAGACTCTGTATCATCTTTGGCTCTATGGATGGGGTTCCATTGGATAGGAGGGACATCTCTATGAGAGTAATCTTTGAGATTCACTTTGGTCGTAACACCCAAGTGTTGCAAGTACAAGGAATTGGTTCCCCAATCCTGTGCTACTTGCAACTGTCGCATAAATGGTCTCCCCAAAATCATCTCATAGGCATGATTTTTGCTAAAGTCACATATAGCAAATGTATGCTCAAACTCTACACCAGAAGTAGTGAGAGTTATTCCTTCAAGTAGTCCTAAAGGCCTCTCTATGTGACCATCCGCCATCTGCAATTTCATCCTCGTAGGCCTGAGTGCTGGCTTGCCCCAAGGTTTCCATAGGGAAGTGGTAGCAACTGCAACTCCTGCACCAGAGTCCAGAATTGCCTTGGTTGTGTATCATTGATGGGTGATGGGGAGATAGGTGTTTCCTTCTTCTCCTTCACTCATGTCTCCTATCTTGTCTAGAGGAATTTCTGGCACTGTCCTATGAGAACCTACCTGGGAACGCGGTTTGGCTATCTCTGGTACCTGTTTGGCTACATGTCTCCACAGTTATGGCCTAACTTTGAGCAACTCTTCTAAAGTGAGATTGCACTGCACTTTAGTATTCTTTACTACCTCCGTGTTCCTAGGTATGATTGAATCTTCGTTTCTTACCATGACCGTGGGTGCTCTCATACACGTGCACTTTGCTTCCCATGGGCTTGTGAAGTGGGGTAATTCATGTAAAGAATTAGACTCAAAGTCTAGTCTCTCTTCAGATTGGGTGCTCTCCTGCTCTTCATAAATGGATGGGATGTCTTGTGGGAATTGGTCATGTGCATCATCCACAAGTTCAATGGGAGGAGGGACTTCACTTTCTTTAGCCCATTTGTCTTCTTGAATCTCTCGTAGGAATTCTGGTGTGAACCGATTCATAGAAGAAGATGTGTCTGGCTCCGTAGAGTTACGCACATAGGCTTCGTGGGCAGGTATGTTAGAGTATGATCAATGTCTACCCCTCATGATTGTATGCACATTTTGTAAGGCCCCCTTTATGAGGAGAAGCCAAGCGTGCATTACCCAATTGATGGGAATCCCAACTTGAATGTTGGATGAAGGTCATATTGGACCATGTAAGATATTATAAGGAAAGGGAGTTACCAGGGTCCCCAATTGTGGGGTCCGGGGCAGCGGTGAGCAGCCCCGGCTGGGGGGTCCAAGGGGGCCAGCGGGCCCCCTGGCTGGGGGGTCCCAGGGGGCCAGCGGGCCCCCTGGTGGGGGTCCGGGGGCAGCGCCCCCGGCGCGACGGTAAAGGGAATATTCCATGGAATATTCCCTGTCGGAGTCAGAAATCATTTATATTTGTTAGGTCGGTTCAACCAGTCTAAGCCGTGTATGGCAATTACGCGGGCGGTGGCCGCCCACGCCCTACCGCCCATGTATAGCCGTCCATGGCAGGCCACCCATGATCCTATATATACATGACTTCTGCACTACCTAAGACATTGAGTTGAGCCAGCATACCTCTACCTTGTATCTCCCTATCTAGAGTTGTCTAGATCACCATTTAAGCTCTACCTTGAGAGCGCACGGGTGGACAACGCCATCATCTTTGTACTTGCTGCTAGTAGAAAATTGTTGAGATTCTCCTATATCTGTTATCTTCTCTGCTATTGCTCCTGTGTTATATTGCGTAACTATTGTCTTACATGGTATCAGAGCTGTAAGGTTCGAATAGCTTGAGAAGTATCATTATTTTAGCCTACTAGCAGACTAGAATATCAGTAGATTATTCGAGTGATTACATGATGGCTTCATCGTCGAACACTAGTCTTGGTGCTTCACCTAATGTTAATGCTGCACCTATTCGAATTCGTCCACCTGCATTCACTGAAGGGAAGCTGGATGGAACCAACTATACACTCTGGAAGTTCAAAATTTCTGCAATTTTGGACTCCTATGAATTACTTGACACTGTCATGGGACCGATGGGATTGGATCCAGAGCCTATACCAGTTGAAGATCCAGCAAATTCAAGATTGATGATTCAGCCAGATCCAGATCTTCTACGAGCTTGGAAGAGGCGGAATGCTGATGCATTATGTGCGATTGTCACTAGTGTAAGTGATTCTGTGCTTACTTTAGTTCAACATACTACTAAAGCACATGAGGCTTGGGGCATATTGGCTCGACAATATGAGACCAAGAACCACACTAGGATACAGAATTTAGAAAATCAATTGGCAAATGAAAAGCATTCTGATTCTGAAAAGGCTGAAGATTTTATCAAACGGATAAAGCATCTTCAAGATCAATTGGCTGCAGTTGGTGTTGTTATAACACCAGAAGAGCTAGCTCGAAGATCTGTACGTGTTCTTCCAGCAAAGTATGATGGATTAGTAACAGCCCTTAACACTCAGGTAAGGCCAACTCCTCTTACATTTGAAGAGTTTTGTGCCATGCTTTTAGAAGAAGAGATGCGGCTGAAGAATCGGCAAAGTACAACTGATGCTGCATTCTCAGCAAATGCAAAAGGTAAAGGCTCTTCAGAGGGATCAAAGAAGAAGCCAAAGAAGAAAAAGTTCACAGGAAGTTGCTTCTATTGTGAAAAGAAAGGCCATGCCATCAAGGATTGCAGAAAGAAGCAAGCTGATGAACGGAATGGGACTGTAAAATCATCATGGAAGAACAAAGAGTCTGCAAACAACACAGAGCTGGAACTTTGGGTAGCTATTGAAGAGGTATGTTCATCTGCTCAAGCTCGTGTTGATGAGCCATGGATTTTAGACAGTGGAGCTTCTCGCCATATGACTAGTAAAAAGGATTGGTATAGTTCCCTAGTGCCTCTGCGGGAATCCATCAATGTAGTGGTGGGAAACGACTCCAAGTGTCCAGCTGAAGGAACTGGAACCATCTCTTTTATCACTTCTCCAGGTGTTGAGAAAAAGTTATCCGATGTTCTCTATGTACCTACACTCAAAAGAAATTTGTTGTCAGTTTCTGCAATAACAGATCGTGGACTCGAAGTTCACTTCAATAAGAGTGGTGCGGAAATCATGGATTCATCAGGTAATGTTGTAGGTAAAGGCACACGACGGGATAACTTGTATGAGTTAAGTGCTTTAACTGCTACAGAAGATAAAGATGTAAGCAGGTTATGGCACCAACGATTTGGGCATCTCGGATTTGCAGTTTTGAAGGAGATGCAACGAACAGGGATGGTTGCTCATTTGCCTGCATTTTCAGAGTTGCAGGAACCTTGTGAAGCTTGTATGATGGGCAAGCAACAACGAAAGGCATTTCCAAGAGAGACCAGCAATCGATCTCAAGCTCCTCTAGAGTTGGTACATGCTGATCTCTGCGGTAAAATGTCTACACCTGCTTTAGGAGGATCTTTCTACTTCTTGCTGTTAGTCGACGATTATAGTAGAAAGATGTGGGTTTATTTCATTCGAGAGAAGGCTGATGCTTTTGAAAAATTTAAAGCGTGGCATAAGTATGTAGAAAGTGAATCAGGAAGGAAACTGAAGAAATTTAGAACAGATAGAGGAGGTGAATTCTTGTCAACAGAATTCAACAATTACTGTAAGGAGCATGGTGTGAAAAGGCAACTTACCACAGCTCATACACCTCAACAAAATGGCGTTGTTGAGCGCAGGAACAGGACAGTAGTTGAAATGGCTCGTTGTATGTTAAAGGCTCAAGACATGCCTGATTCATTCTGGGCAGAAGCAGTCAATACAGCAGTCTACATCCTCAATCGAAGCTACACAAAAGCTCTGAAGGGGATGACTCCTCAAGAAGCATATTCTGGTAAAAAGCCTTCAGTTTTGCATTTCAGAATTTTTGGTTGTTTCTGTTATGCACATATTCCTGATTCAACAAGATCAAAGTTGGATTCAAAAAGCAAAAAGTGTGTCTTCCTAGGATATAGTGAAGAGTCTAAAGCATACAGGTTATGGGATCCTGAGGCAAGGAAGATTTTTGTCAGCCGAGATGTGGTGTTTGATGAACGACCACACTTAGTAGAAGATAAAGGTAAATCTACTATCTCATCAAACGGAGAAATATCTCACCTTGTGCCTATCAAAAGACAGGTTAAAGTTGAGGAGGAGGAAACATCTGATGGAGAAATTTCCTCAATAAAAAGCCAACCAATTGTAGCTGCACAGCGTAAGCCACTACCGAAGTGGGCACAACAGCTCTTTGATGATCACAATCCACATGTAGATGCACCAGAATCATCATCGGATGGATTACGAAGATCAAAGAGAATAGAGGAGCAAAGAAGAGCCTCAGAACACATTGTTAACATGGCTCTAATGGCAGATATCATGGGTTCGATAAAGGAACCTACCACCATTGAAGAAGCCATTGATGATCCAGATTGGAGAGCGGCAATGCAGTCTGAGTATGATAGTATACTCAAAAATGATACATGGGATCTAGTCGACTTGCCGCCAAAGAAGAAGGTAATAGGTACTAAATGGATTTGGAAAGCTAAGTATAAAGCTGATGGAACATTAGAAAAGTATAAGGCACGATTAGTTGCACAGGGTTTTTCACAGATTGAAGGATTTGATGTTCAAGAAACTTTTGCACCAACAGCACGCATGACAACTATTCGGACGGTACTTGCAGTAGCTGCACAAAAGTCTTGGCCTATTTTCCAGATGGATGTCAAATCTGCATTTTTGAATGGTCACCTCAAGGAGGAGGTATATGTATCTCAACCACCAGGTTTTGAGGTGCCCAATTCAGAAAATAAAGTTTGCAGGTTGAAGAAAGCTTTGTATGGACTTAAGCAAGCTCCACGGGCTTGGTACCAACGAATTGATCATTTTTTCAAAAATATGGGTTTTGAAAGAAGTACTTCTGATGCTAACTTGTATGTAACGAAAAGGGATAGCAAGCTAGTTGTTGTCATTGTATATGTAGATGATTTGATCATTACAGGAGATCATCAGGAACTCATCAATCAAACTCGGATCAGCTTGGGAACTGAGTTTGAAATGACAGACTTAGGTCTACTCCATTTTTGTCTGGGAATTGAAGTATGGCAAAGGAAGGATGGCATTTTCATCTCACAACAAAAATATTCCAAAGAAATTCTCAAGGCATTTGGAATGATGGACTGCAAACCAACTAGCACACCTATGGAGGTAAATCATAAGCTATCTATGGATGATAACATGCCTGATGTAGATGCTAAGAAGTATAGGAAGCTCGTTGGAAGTCTTATTTTTCTGTGCAACACTAGACCAGACATTTGCTATGCTGTTGGAGTGTTAAGCAGGTTTTCCAACAAACCTAAGGAGAGTCACTGGAATGCTGGAATGCGAATTCTAAGGTACATTGCAGGAACCTTGGATTTTGGTATTTTGTATACCACAGGTGATACACTCCAAGGATATTGTGATTCAGATTGGGCTGGAGATTGTGATTCTAGAAAATCAGTTTCTGGATATTGTTTCTCACTTGGTTCAGGAATATTTTCTTGGGTAAGTAGGAAGCAACCAACTCTCGCACTCTCCTCCACTGAAGCAGAGTACAAAGCAGCTTGTTTTGCTTCTTGTGAGGCAGTCTGGTTAAGGAGAATTCTTGCAGATATAGGCTTTCCATCAAATATGCCAATTGTACTCAAGTGTGATAATCAAAGTTGTATGGCTATTGCAAAGAACCCAGTATTTCATGCTCGCACCAAGCACATAGAAGTACAGTACCATTACATTCGTGAGCTAATTGAAGATGAAATTGTGGAGCTAGAATATTGCCCAACAGAGGCAAATTGTGCTGACATATTCACTAAAGCACTTGGAAGAGAGCAGCTCAACAAGCATCTTCAACAGATGGGCATAGGACCGAGACCTACTTGATTTATCATCGGTAAACATTGAGGGGGGGTGTTAGAGTATGATCAATGTCTACCCCTCATGATTGTATGCACATTTTGTAAGGCCCCCTTTATGAGGAGAAGCCAAGCGTGCATTACCCAATTGATGGGAATCCCAACTTGAATGTTGGATGAAGGTCATATTGGACCATGTAAGATATTATAAGGAAAGGGAGTTACCAGGGTCCCCAATTGTGGGGTCCGGGGCAGCGGTGAGCAGCCCCGGCTGGGGGGTCCAAGGGGGCCAGCGGGCCCCCTGGCTGGGGGGTCCCAGGGGGCCAGCGGGCCCCCTGGTGGGGGTCCGGGGGCAGCGCCCCCGGCGCGACGGTAAAGGGAATATTCCATGGAATATTCCCTGTCGGAGTCAGAAATCATTTATATTTGTTAGGTCGGTTCAACCAGTCTAAGCCGTGTATGGCAATTACGCGGGCGGTGGCCGCCCACGCCCTACCGCCCATGTATAGCCGTCCATGGCAGGCCACCCATGATCCTATATATACATGACTTCTGCACTACCTAAGACATTGAGTTGAGCCAGCATACCTCTACCTTGTATCTCCCTATCTAGAGTTGTCTAGATCACCATTTAAGCTCTACCTTGAGAGCGCACGGGTGGACAACGCCATCATCTTTGTACTTGCTGCTAGTAGAAAATTGTTGAGATTCTCCTATATCTGTTATCTTCTCTGCTATTGCTCCTGTGTTATATTGCGTAACTATTGTCTTACAAGGTAGGCTTTCTCTTTCACTTGCCTTGCCCTTATTTTGAGAGACAGGCTCCTTTTCTGATTGTGCTATTAGCCTCTCCAACCTTTCTAGCAGTCCATCAAAGTGCAACTACGTCTTAGCTGAACTAGAGATGTTAAAGAGGCGACTGGCTTCAAACATGATTTGAGCCAATTCCACCATCTTAGCGCAAATTTTGGTTCGTTCAAGTTCTAGTTCTGCTCTCGGGTAACACTTTTCATGATCCGTCACATTTGGCCCTTCTTGGATTCTACCCTGATATGCCTTAAGCATCATATTTAGGTCCTCAGAAGTGGGATCTGCTAAAACTGATCCTACTCTAGGGGGTGGTGGAATTGTGTGAGGTGGGTTGGAAGGTGTTGGATCGGATGGCGATGGGAATGGTGGGGGTGGAGTAGTGTGAGAGGGAGTTTGAGATGTGAGTTCAACTATCCTGGCTTTTATTTCTCTTAGGCTTTCCTCGAGTTCACTCATTTTCCTAGCCCATTGCCTCTTCATTCTTTCTCTATTATCTCTCCAAGCCCTAGTCCTCTTCTTGGTTATGCTCTCAGTTTCACTAGCCTCAGCACTTTTTTCTTGGCCTAAACTTTGGTTCTGTTGCAGGGCTTGAGCTCTAGTGACCACTTGCACTGGTGCAGTGGAAGTCACACTCCCTGTGGAGTCCACAACTAATCCAATAACATTAATATTTTGGCATATTATTGGGATTCTTTGGGCAATCTCGTAAGAGATGCTCCTTGCCGTAATCTTGACAAAAGCCTTGGATTGTTACTGACTGGGGTTGTGTGGGTGCCGGCATGGGGCAATCACGAATGAGGTGATCTCCCTGACATCTGTAGCATGGCCCTCTAGGGAATGGGGGTCTTACCTGCCTAGGTTGAGGTCTAGAGTTGGGGTTTCCGTACATGACATTTGTGTAATCTGTCTCCCAACTAAGTTCACTCGGTTCTTCACTATTTACGACTCACCATGTTCAGGAGACTGCATGTAGTAAGCCTGTGGACTATCTATGTGAGTGGAATCAAAACTATGATCACTCGGGTCACTTTCTGAAAGCAATGGAGTCACTGGGACTATGGCTCTATTCAAATTTTCCTCAGCAGCTGCATACTTTACAGGAATCATGTTTGCTAGGGTTGGAGGTTGTTGAGCTAACACAGGTTGGGGCCTTTGTTGGTTTTGGTAGGGTTTTTGATAAGGTTGTTGTGGCCTACCATATTGCTGTGGAGGGTACTGGTTCTGGTATCTTCCCTATTGTGGATAGGGCTGGGGGTAGGTTTGCCTAATTGCTTGCTTATTGTATGGGCACTCTTGTGTTGTGTGATTTGTGTATCTCCGTTCTATGGTGCAATACTGGCTACTAGGGTTCACTTGGGGTTGATCCATGATGGGACATACGTTCGCCATATGGTCACCACCGCAAGTATAGCACCTCTTTACTAGGGCAAACCTTAGAATTTGTTTGCTAGAGACACCTAGTTTTTTAGCTACCTTTTCTACGAGTTCCTCAATAGATGTAGATTGCGAGGAAGAGAGGCTAGAAGCGCTATCAGAATCTTTGTAGATTTTTGAAAGCTCCAGTTCCTCCCCTAGGTTATCCTCAATGTCAATGCACATGCGTACACACTCTTCTATGGTCCTAGGGTCCTTCAAGTACACATAGGATCGCAACTTTGTACTTAGCAATCCATCCAAGAATAAGGCCACTTGTTTGGCTGGTGTGGGCAACTCAGGACCAGGGCATCTCTCAAGATATTGCCTAAACCTTCTTCCTGCAAGTCTCACGATCTCCTGAGGGGTCTGCTTGAAGCTATGTATCAATGAGGAAGTATTATGCCTTATGCCGCTTTTAGAGAATTCAGTGATGAAAGCCTCTAAGAGTTGGTCTATGCTCCTGAACTGTCTCTCATTCAATGGTTGAAACCACGTAAGGGCTGTGTTCCTAAGGGTTAGACCAAAGGCATTATACTGCGTGAATAGGTCCTCAACTTGCTTAGCTCTCAAGACTTGCCTAAACTCGGCCACATGATCATATGGGTCTCCTGTGCCATCGAAGTAGTTCTTCATGGACTTAACTAGCTGAGTCGGTCTCAATGTTCTGGTGTGTTCCCTAGGCCTTGGCAGAGGGAAATCATCAGCATTCCTTTGGTTCCTTGGGGCTCTAAGTCCCTCAGGTTCCGCTCTATTTGTTTCCGTTCTCGTTCTTTCTCTTCCCACTGGATTGGCAGAGCTTACCTCAGGTCTATCTCTATCTCTGTTTCTTTGAGCCCCATGAGCTTGGGATGTTACAACTCCTGGGTGACCAAAGGACACATTTGATCTTGGTTGGGGGAAAATAAATTCACCTTTCCAAGTATAAGCATGCCTATCATTTTTTGTAACCACAAAGATCCTCTCTGAAGCATGATCTAAGTAGGTCACTCTGCCTGGCCTATCAGGATCTTTGAACTCATATATCATGGTTGTTCCTACCTCATTTGGCTGATCAGATCTATACCTCCAAAAGGCTTCATCAGTCTCTCAGTTCAGGAGTAGATCTATGCTCTTATTGTCCTGGGGAACCCACTCGGGATTGAGGATTCTAGTAAGAACAGATTTTCCTCGAGGGGTCCTCGGCTCTCCTCCTATGTTCCCTTGCTCTAGGTCACCTATGTCCGTCTCAGGGATCACATTCCCGAATTCATCTGTCCTGTCTGGGTGACTAGTGACCACGTATATGGTTCCTTCTTTGTCCAAGTAAGCTCCGTTTTCAAACTTGACTGCTGGGTGTTCGAGTCCAATGGATTGATCTGGGTTTTTGATCTCTACCACATACCTTCCTAGGCCGTCCTCATAAATGTTAGCACCTAATCGGTTGGTCCTAAGGTATTCCAAATGAGTCTTGTAGGGGCCTTCCGCCCTATACAAGTATGGCACACCTGAACTTCCTGTAGGTCTCTCCATACCGTGGGACATCTCTGACTCACTAGTTTCAGAGCTAGGGTAGTGCAAATAATGGCTCAACTGCTGGGCCCAAGACCTAGCAGTGTGATTAACACTAGCCTCTGAAGACCTAAGACTTTGTCTATCCCTCCCTAGATATCGTCCTGATCTAAGGTTCATATGCTTTATTGAGCAATCCCCAATTTTACCCAAGTACAACCTCGTTGCTGAGTTCTTTTGTATCAGTTACTTGATTCTTTTTAGTCGATTATCGTGTTTAGGATCTTGTCTGATACCACGTCGTTAGGAATACTTGAGTTAATTTCCGCACTTGAATGTTGATCGTCTCACGTTAGGTTCTTTTCCTTTAAAGTTGTCGGTCACACATAGGTTATCTCTTGACTTGAACTTGATTTCTTAGATAGTCTTGACTTGTCTCTTGCCTATCGTTGCCCTGACTTACTTCTAGCACTACTCGCACTTAACCTAAGCTAGAAATGGACAGAGGGCGTTGAGAATATTCCAACCTCTCTTGCAGATCTCGTGCTCTTTTGGTGCTCAAGAACCCAGTTCTCAAGCTTTCAGATTACCCCTTGCTTTGGATGCCTTCTAGTGCTCTCAGTGGACCTGTAAAAATCCCAAAGTTAGCTCAACACTTAGATTCAAAGGACACAAAAAATCACTTTCATTCATGTAATTCAAAGATCAACTGTTCTTTTGATTTTATGGAAAACAACTCTGAAGACCCCTTCGCTTTTCTTCCCCTGGATATAGTCCACTTAAAAATACTATGGCTAATAATCCTGATATTAATTTTACTCTAACCGGTGGAAGTTTTTGTAGTACTCCCCACAAGCTTTCTAACAAAACAAGAATCACAGCAAACGGATTTCGTATGAGAAAGTTAGACCAGTTCACGGTTTTGGGACTAAAACAGGGTTCAAACAGGCTAACAGTTCACAGGATTTTTCTCAAAACACATGTGTAGGGACCTCACAAAATGCCAATTAATAGACAAGTATGCCCAAAATTTATCCCCAAATCTTGGAATATAAAACCCTAAAATTTTAGCCGAAAAAGCCTGTCAATCACGATCGACAGGTCTATCAATCGCGATCGACAAGTCTTTCAATCGCAACTGATAGCGGTGTCCGTCGGGCCTGTCGATCGCGATCGACACGTCAGTCGCGATTGATAGTGTCAATCGCGATCGACAGAGTCGGTCATGGGTCCTATCAATCGCGATCGATGGTGTCAATCGCGATCGACACTTTTTCTAGGATTTTTTCCGTGATTTCAGTCAATCGGGGATGTGTCCGTCGCAATGCACATGTGGCAACACAAGAAATTCAGTCAATCGTCAAAATTCAGTCGGTCGCGATCGACCGTGTCAATCGCGACTGACAGGGGTGTCGGTCGTGGCTGTCGATCGCGATCGATGGTGTCAATCGCGATTGACAGGGTCAGTCGGTCGTCTCTATCAGTCGCGATCGACAGAATCTGTCGATCGTGGCTGTCGGTCGCGATCGACGGTGTCAATCGCGACTGACAGAAAAACACGGAATTTTTTAGTTTTTTCTAGTGATTTGGAATGTGCTCCTTGTGCATGTCATTGTGGTGTGCTTTGTTTTACCAAATGAGCGATTTTTCTATCGATCACGATCGATAGAGGTCTGCGACACAGAGACAGTTTCGAGCTTGTCCGTACCTGCGCAGCGTGCTGGAGGGGATGATACAGCTGTACCTGCAAGATCACTCACAAAACAGACAGAAAAACAATGCACACAATTCGCTCTCTCGCTCTCTCTCACAAGTGGAATGAAGGAAATGGAAGGGAGAAGGTGATATGATAAAAAAACTGAAATTTTTCGCGATGATGGAGATGGAGATCGGATATGGTGAGGATGATGATGGTGATGATGATGGTGAGGTAAGAAAGAGAAAAATAAGAAAAATAAGAAATTACCTACAACGCCAACGTCTCAATTCTACGTCTTACCATCACACGCTCGTCCTCAGAGCTCGATCCCCAGCAACGGCGCCAAAATTTGGTGTAGCTCAGTGATGAGTAGCACCTCCTTTAATGTCAATCCGGGAAGACGTGAGGATGGTATGATGACCTCGAGCAAGTGAAGGCACAAGTGCGTGAGTGAGAAGCACACCAACATGCACACACATATACACACACGCGCATACACGGCAAGACAAAGAGAAAGACAATGGAGTTCTTTTAGATTACTTCCCAAATGCTCTTACAAGTTCAAATCTATTACAAGATAGCCTCAAAAATGAGCTCTCTAGCTCTATTTATAGTTTTTGACTAGGTTTTGGCCGTGTCCAGACCTAGTGTCTGGCCTAGTTAAAAATTAGGTTCTAGGCCCCATTTGAAGGCTCAAATGGCTTGCACAAAATGGAGCTACAAAAATATGAAATGGTATTTACAATGGCTTTTAGTGATGAAAATCACTATTCTTGTAGGGATTTCCTCTAACGATTTGACATACACATCTTCGAGCTTCCTACTTGCTCCTTCTCCTTATGTGTCCACCTCTTTGATATGCTTTAGCTTCCTGAAAAAATAATGGCCTACTTGCCCGATCTTCTTTGACTACTCTGTCTGCTTGTACCTTCTCTTCGCTCCGACTCCCTTCGTTGGCTTCCTTGTCTTGTTAGTCCTTCACTTCCTTGACTACTGCTAACAATCACTTAGAAAGCGATGCTCTCATAAAAATAGTAGATCACTTACAAAGCGACGATTTGTAAATTAAGCATATTTTTCATAAACATATGCTTTTCAAAGCATCACCCTCATGTATCTTCTATTCAACACATAATGAAAATACCTATAAATACACATCTAATAGACTCATCCATCATAGTATGTGGGGAGATTGTACCCAATCTTGTGTTTAAGCTCTTGTCTCTTTCTATTTTGTGTGTGTTTTTGTGAGATTTCATAATTGTACTATTTGTGCGTATGTGTGTCTAAAAGATCCGATCAACAGTGGTATCAGAGCTTGCGCATGTCTGCGGAGGTATACTTCTCAAAATCTGTTTATGATTTGTGGCGTTCATTTGTGATTCGGCATCTGTTTTGGTTTGTTAATACTCCATCTGGTCTAGGTTTGCATTTGTCAATTCATGGTTTTGTTTTGTTCATCAGTGTTTTTTTTTTTATTTGTTACTATCATCCTATGACATTGTGCTCTGTGCTCTATGCACTATCACACTATGAAACTATGCACTGTCACACTATCACATTGTGCACTATGCTCTATCACACTAGGCTCTATTGCCCTATGCTCTGTGCATTGTCACACTCTCACACTGTGCACCATTCATGTTCTGGTTCAATTTCTTTATCAAACTCAATTATCAATTTGTTTATCAATTTGTTTATCAATTCGGTTACTCATGCAGCTTATCAATGGGGTTATCGATTCGGTTACTCCTGTGGCTTATCAATTCGGTTACTCTTTTGGCTTACTCCAAGGCATTGATTAAGAAGTCCACTAAGGCATAGAACTATGGCATAACTTTTGCATCTTTGGCTTCTCTGGAACTCATGGTTCTCTTGGTTCCATTGGCAGCCACTTGTTATGCCCGAACCATCTCGAATTAATGATTGGCAATAAAAGCTTACTTAATAGGAAAGTGGAGCTATGAATAGTACTATTCAGATTTATGATGTTGTTATTCTTTAGATAATCCAAGTAATTGGCATGACAAAACTCGTTTACTACAATTTGCATTTATAATAACACAACACATATCACTACACAATGTGCACCGTATGAAATTGTTTATGGTAAAAAGTTTCATACACCCATGTCTATCACTCAAACTGATATCCTGATGGCTAATTCTTTTGCACAAGATCATATTTCTACACTTCACAAGGTTCATGAGAACATTAAAATGAGTCAAGAATGCTACATGCATATTGTTAATTAGAAATGAGTAGCAAAACAATTTAATGAAAATGACTTTGTATGGTTGCGAATAATTGAAGGATGTTTGAAAAATATTTCACAACAACCTAAATGAAATGAAAATAGCTATAAATAGACATACTCTGATAGACCCATCCATCAGAGTATGTGGGGGAGATTGTACCGAATCTTGTGTTCATTCTCTTGTCTCTCTCTATTTTATGTGTGATTTTGTGAGATTTTGTTAATGTACTATCTTTGCGTACGTGCAGCTACAGGAGCCGATCAAGAGTGGCATCAAAGCCTGCATGCACCTGTGGAGGTATACTTCTCGACATCCATTCATTATTCATGATGTCCGAAGGATTTTATCACTCCAAATGGCATGCGAAAAACTAGATGGCTTCTCTTATGGGCAGATCACTTTTCTCTCTTTTTTTGGGTAGCCCAAACTTTAGGAGAATTTGAAATTCTCATCCCATATAATAACTTGGTGTTGCCTGCACAAAGGCCTTAGCCTGGCTCTTTGCGTGCTAAAATGTTTTTGTTGTGTCTAACGCCACAGCACAAAGAGAACAAGAGAGAGAGAGAGAGAGAGAGAGTTTGAGAGAGGTAGATAAATCTAGCTTCTTGGTTCTAGTGTGCCAAAGTAGAAGTTTGTTTATTTGCATCTGTCATAGAGAGAGAATTGTGAGATCCTTTTGAATGTAGAAGCAATGAAGAAGGATACAAGTTTTGCACCATTTGAGAAGTCATGATGGAGTTTTGAGATGTGAGGCATGCATCACGAAAGACACCCCTTCAATGATCCATACCCGCAATCTCCACATATGTAGAAAGACATAGAGAGATGAATTCCCCCCATCCTCAGGCTACTATGAATGCCCATGTGCAGAGTGAGAGAGAGAGAGAGAGGAAGAGAGTGAGGGATACAGAAAGAGACGTAGAGACTACCCCCATCTGGCTGCTATGATCATGCAATCTACACATAGAGAGCGCAAAGAGATAGAAGTGTGGATCCTCTCAGTGATAGTGCTCATTGCACAGAGAATGAGAGAGAGAGAGGGAGGGAGAGAGAGAGAGAGAGAGATTGTGATTCTAGAGAGAAAGAAATTTGGTTTGATGGGCAATAAATGGCCCATGCAGGTACTCAAAAAGAGATAGATAGATTGATAGAGAGAGAGACTTACGCATGATACAGAGAAGGAGAGAGTAGGAGAGTGAGAGAGATAGAGGGAGAGAGTGAGAGAAAAACTTCAAACTCTTCCCTAGGCAGAACCTTTGTGAAAAGGTCTGCAATGTTTTCCCATGTTGGCACATATGCCAAACTAATCTCTCCAGTAGAGAACCTCTCCTTCACATAATGATAGTCCACCTCAATGTGCTTAGTGGGAGCATCGAACAAAAGGTTCCTTGGAATTGCACTCTCACTGTTAGTAAAGATGGTGGTGATAGAAGATTGGCAAACATGCAAATCAACTAGAAGGTGTCTGAGCCATACACACTCAACAATATTTGTGAAAGCTACCTATACCCAGACTCACATCTAGAAGTGGCCATAGTAGGTTGCTTCTTGCTCAGCCAAAATATGCATGAGCTATTACTAAACATGTGAAACAAATATTAGCAATATTGGAATTGAAATAGAAAGAGAAAGGTTTTGTCTTGGAAATATTAAAAGAAAAAGAGAGGTCAAAGTAATGTTAAATATAACTTAAGAGGAATGGGGTATCAATATGAGAAAATAGGCTACTAGATAAAGAATATCTCTTGCGAGTAAAGGTGGTGGGTTCAAATCATCTACATGCTAAAAAATGAAATAATTAAGATCTTATTACCACTCATTAGTTAGAGATGGTTTATGTGAAGCCAATGACTTCCAACGGAACCAAAGAGAACCATAAGTGCTAGAGAATCCAAAGATGCCAAAGTTATGCCTTAGCTCTATGTCTAAGTCGATGACTTCATCAAAGCCTTGGAGTAATCAAATGGAGAACCAAATTGATAAATGAATACTATAACCAAATTTGATAAACAAACTAAATTGGAAGTGGAAAAGTGCACATTGTGATAGTGTGACAATGTTAGAGTGCACGAAGCACAGTGTGATAGAGCATAGTGCACAGTATGATAGTGCAGAGAGGTAAGTGCATTGAGTGACATTGTGAGAGTGCATAGAGTAGAGTGTCACAAGAGCAAAGTACTAGATTCAAAAAAAAATCCAAAAACACAGATGAACAAAAAAATATGAACTGATAAAAACAAACATAGACCAGATGGAGTATTAACAAACAAAAATGCCATGAGTCACAAATAGATGGAGTATTAACAAACAAAAATGCCAAATAAAGAAGGGATGCCATGAGTCACAAATAGATGTCGAGAAGTACACCTCCATAGATGCATTCAGTCTTTCATACAACTATTGATCGGATCTTGTAGAAACACGTATGCACAAATGGTACAGTAATGAAATCTCACAAAACCACCCCCACATACTCTAATAGCTGAGTCTATCAGAGTATGTGTATTTATAAGTATTTTTATTACGTCCTCGATAGAAGATACATGAGGACTATGGTTTGAAAAGTGTGTGTTTATAGAAATATGCTTTCTTTGAGATCATCTGAAATAGGACTAAGTGGTATAGTTCATTTAAAGGATTTCAATAAAATAATATGAAATGAATTTTTTATATTCCAATAAGAAGGTATGTCTAATCTAAAAAGCATTCTCATTAATTTTTTTGAATAATATGGAGAGGTCCATAGAAACATGGTGCAAGTCTAATCTTAGGATGTTGTCAAATATTTTTTAAATGTATTTTGATTATTTATAACCATACAAAGTCATTTTCATTAAAGTTTTTTGCTACTCGTTTCTTATTGACATTACACATGTAATGTTCTTGAATCTTCTTAATGTTTTCATGAACCTCATGAAGTATAGAAATATGATCTTGTGCAAAAGAATCAGCCATAGGGATATCAGTTTGAGTGGTAGACATGGGAGTGGGAAGCTTTTTACCATAAAGAATTTCATATGGTGCATGTTGAATAGTGGTGTGTATTGTGTTATTATATGAAAATTGTGGTATAGGAATTTTGCATCCCCATTACTTGGATTATCTAAAGAATAACAATGTAATAAATCTAAAATAGTACTATTCATAGCTTCACTTTGTCCATTACTTTCAAGATGAAATGTAGAGATAAATTCTATTTTGGAGCCTCAATTTTGAAATAATGCAACCCAAAAGTGATTACAAAAACAAACATCTCGATCTGATAGAATAATTTTTTTTGGAGAACCATGATGCAAAAAATATGTTTAATAAATAATTTACCAAACTCCTCTATAGTATGGGTATGTTCCATGGCCTTATATAGAACCAAAACCTATTACTAAACATGTGAAAAGTATTTTAGCAATATTGGAATCGAAATAGAAAAAGAAAGGTTTTCTCTTGGAAGTAATAGAAGAAAAAGGAATAGAAAAAGAAAGGTTTTGTCTTAGAAATAATAAAAGAAAAATAAAGCTAGAAGTAATAATGAATATAAGTTAAAAGGAATGGTGTATCAATATGTGAAAAGATGCAAGTGGATAAAGCATATCTCTTGCAAGTGAGAGGGGGTGGGTTCAAATCTCCTTCATGCTAAAGAGGGAAATATGTAAGCTCTAATTACCACTCATTACTTAGAGATGGTTCTCATGTAGACAACCGCTGCCAAAGGAACTAAACGAAACCAAGAGAACCAAGAGAACCAAGAGAACCAAGAGAACCAAGAGAACCAAGGGAACCAAGAGAACCATGACTGTTAGAGAAGCCAACCAAAGTTATGCCTTAGTCAATGCATTAGTGGATGCCTTGGAGTAATCCAAAGGATTATCTGAATGGATAACCGAATTGATAAACAAATTTCATAAGCTAATGTGATAAGAAAACCGGACTGGAACTGGAACATGCACAATGCATAGTGTGATAGTGTGACAGTGTGACAATGTAGAGAGCATAGTGTGACAATGTAATAGAACATAGTGCACTGTGTGATAGTGTGGCAGTGCACTAAGCATAGTGCATAGTGTGACAGTGTGACAGTGTGAGAGTATGGCAATATCACAGTGTGACAATGCACAGAGCATAGACCATAGAGCACAATGTCATAGGAGCATAGTAATAGTTTCAAAAATTTTTAAAAAACATTGACGAACAAAAAAATGTGAATTGAAAAATGCGAACGTGGACTGGATGAAGCATTAACAAACCCAAATGGATGCCGAATCATGAATGGATTTCATGAATCACAAATGGATGTCGAGAAGTACACCTCTACAGACACGCATAGGCTCTCATACCATTGTTGATTGGATCTTGTAGACGTGCATACTCAGACATAGTATAGTAACAAAATCTCACAAAATCACAGACAGAATAGAGAGAGACAAGAGAATAAACACAAGATTGGGTACAATCTCACCTCCATACTCTAATGGATGAGTCTATCACAATATGTGTATTTACAGATATTTTCATTACATCCTAAATACAAGATATATGTGAGTGGCACTTTGAAAAGCCTATGTTTACAAAAAAATTGCTTTATTTACAAGACTTTGCTTTCTAACCCATCTACTATTTTTACAAAAAGGTCCCTTTCTATGCGATCTATTATCTTTAAAAAATATATATATCTTAAAATAATATCTTTTAAATATCTTCAAAAATATCCAAGTAAATCCAGGGGTGTTCATGCCCTCATGATTCTTCACCTGCTAAATCAAAACACAATCACATAAAAAACCTCAAGACAATCTATTTAATATTCCATTATTCCATAAATTATAACATGCTTCCTAGTTGAAAAGCAATGGACCTCACTTGATAAGAATAAAATAGACATGGATGGCCAGTCACATGTTCCATGACTAAACAATCATAAGCATATTCCATTTAAAAACACATGCATGAAAATGGAAAATTGGAATCTAATGTGACTATGAATGATACGTAGAAATCAAGTGGTCATAAAGTGGAGTCAATGATGTCTTATGAATCCATTGAGATTCTTCAAGTGAGTGATTTTTATATTTGAATAAATATCTATTATATTGTTTAACAGTGTATGTAGTAGCAACATCATAATGAAGTATTCTCTCTGGAACTAAAATTTTTGCATCCTCTTCAATTAAAGGAGGATCATCTAAAATAGGAGTCAGTGCCATTGTCTACACTGAGCCTATGGAAATAGAAGAAGGGGATATTGTAGATATAGTAATGAAAGATCCCATGGAGCTGGGGAAAAATTGGGTTGGAGAGGATTCATTAGAAGTTGTGAACCTCAGTAGTGCGAAAGACCCAAAGCCTATCCAAATCTATTTGGAGCTTGCTCTGGAATTTAAGATGGCACTAATTGCCCTTTGAAAATAGTACAAAGATGTATTTTCATGGACATATGTGGATATGAAGGTCAAGACCCCAAGTTATATCATCATCGAATCCTACTTAGACCAGATGCTACCCCAGTCCTACAACAGAGATACAGGATGAATCCAAGATTTATGGAGCAGGTGAAGCACAAGATAGATAGATTAATCAAATTTGGATATAATGTACCCATAGAGAATCTGAAATGGATCTCTCCCATCTTCATCGTACTAAAGAAGGACAAGCAATTACTATTGGAGTTAGACATCTATGGAAGCACGCAAAGACCACAAGGAAGAAGAAGAAGCTTGGAGCACAACACATAATACTGAATGTATTACCACAAGAATGTAAAAAGATATGTAACCCATTATGGCTATAGGCATATGTACAAGCCAGCGGGAAAAAACCTCCTATAGAGGGCAAAAAGTGCCCCAGTGGTCCTAGTGTGTTGACACACATCACTACCTAAATGTATCAACAACTCCCCCTAGGAGTGATATGGTGAACAAGGAGCTGGAAATCATGTATAAGGAAGTGCCAAGCTATGTGGAATCAATCCGCAAAAGGAAGTAAGCCCAATGCTTTGTGGAAAGCTTCAAACTTCTCCCTAGGCACAACGTTTGTGAAAAGTTCTACAATGTTCTCCTGTGTGGGCACATCTGCCAAGCTGATCACTCCTACAGAGAACCTCTCCCTAATATAATGATAATGTACCTCAATGTGCTTAGTGCAAGCATGGAACATAGGGTTCCTCCCAATTGTCAATGTGCTCTGATTGTCAGTGAAGATGGTGGTGATAGAAGACCAACCAACACAGAAATCAGCCATAAGGCATTTGAACCACACACACTCAATAGTTGTTGTGAAAGCTACCCTATACTCATCCTCACAACTGGAAGTGGCCACAATAGGCTGCCTCTTGCTCAGCCAAGATATGCATGAGCTACCAAGCACGAAGAAAAAACCACTAGTGGACACACGAGTGTCATAACAACTAGCCCAGATAGAGTCTGAAAAAGCATGCAAATCTAGTGGTAGTGATCTCCCCTTGGGATAAAACAACCCAAGTATCCAAGTACCACTCATGTAGAAAAAGATGGGCTTAAGTGCCTGCCAATGCTTGACACCTAGGCAATGCATAAAACTGCTCATTTGTAAGATAGAAAACTAAATATCTAGCCAAGCAATGCATAAGTAAATCAAGCATCCAATAGCCTGCTCATAGAGAACAACATCAAATGCATCCTCAACATCATGGAGACTCAATTGTAAACCTATCCACATAGGATTGGCAATAGGTTTACAGTTTTCAAAGTGAAAATCTTGCAATAATATATCAATATATTTTGTTTAACACAAAGCTATTCTGCCATCAGCTTGCATAAATTGAATGCCCAAATAATGATGTGAATGCCCCAAATTAGTCAGCTCAAATGAGGCATGCAAATCAGCCTTGAAATCAGCAATATGTTTCTTATGAGGACCAGTGAGTAGCATGTCATCAACATACACAACAATGATCAGACGCACATCATTAACATGCTTAACATATAAGGTGCTTTTAGTTGCACTATTCTCAAAACCATGTGCAATCAGATAGGCATGTATATTTTCATACCAAGCATGTGGTGCTTGCATTTAACCACAAAATGCGTTCTTTAACCTGCACACCTGGTTTTCATGCCCTTTCTGCACAAAGACACATGGCTGAAGAACATGCACTTCTTCATCCAAGTAACCATTCAGAAATGTTGTTTTAATGTTCAACTGATGTACATTCCAAGTGCATCATGGCAATCCGCATCAGAAATGGAATGATTTGCATCATCACATTAAACATGTAAAGGCTGAGAAGTTTCCTCAATAGGAATAGCCCTAGAGTGTCCACCTATAAAAAGAGGCAGCAAAGTATCATACATGTCTTTAGAGCTAACAGATGTCTCCTTTGTACATGAAAGTAAATGCTCAATAGCATCTTCCACAAAAACAACATCATGACTAACCAAAATGCATTTACTCTTTGGATGATATAGGCGATAGCCTTTGCTTTCATAACTATACCGAACAAAAATACATTTTACTACTTTATCATCCAATTTCCTATGATGTTGTTCAGGCACTAATAAATATGCTAGACAACCAAAAACACGTAGATGAGCAACAAATGGCTTGGGACCATGCCAAGCCTCATATGGAGTGATAGACTACAGTGCTTTAGTGGGACACCTATTAAGTACATATGCTACACACATCATAGCCTCAAGCCAAAAACTATGTGGTAAAGTCTGACTCTTGACCATACACCTCGCCATCTCCATGAATGATGTTACTGTTAGTGTCCATGTGAAAGGCCAAATGGCCACCGGACACTTCTTTGTATATGTTCTTTAATAAAACATATAGTGGTCTGGTCAACCACAGACAGTAAGTTCGACCGCATTTGTAAGACCTAAGAGGTCTGTCTTTGTGCTCCCTGTGTACTATGTTTTCTGCGTATTCTGCAGTCTCTGTGCGGAGTACTGTATGAGGCCTTAAGAGGTCCATTCTCTACTCCAAGGATATCGTCGTGGAGATCTCGATAAGGAGAGCACACCGTGGTGCATCGCCATCGAATTACTTCACCGGTATTAGAGCAGTTCGATAGAAAAAGCTTTGTTGCTTTTGTGCGAATGAAGCGAGCACCCCCCAAGGCTTAGAACTAAGGTGGCGACCAAGGCATAGACATTGGCATACCTTGTCATCTGAGTCATCGAAGTCAACCGTTGGTGCCGTTCATTGCGCCCGAGGGAGGACCTCAATGATCAAGGAATATAGAGGCTCCCGGTACTTCCCATGAGGTCACCCATCCCAGTACTGTTCCCCTTAGAGCTCGCTTAATGGTGGCAACCTCTTTCCACTAAGCTACACTCTTGTGGTGTCTAAAGAAGGGGAAAGACTAAAGTTGACATTACCTTGAACATGTTTTGGTCCCTCAAAGATTCATCCTTTGCTTTCAAAGCCTATTTTGGAAGCATTTTTGGGGTGTCTTTCGGAGCCATTCTGGAGTACTTCCGCACATAGTTCTCTTCACATAGGTCCAAGAACATCAAGAAGAGTGTTCTTTGTACTTCTCCGACAATAAATATCAACCTTTGGGGCTGTTTTCAGCCACACTCGTAAAACTATAGGTTTCTTGAAAGGTTTGAGATTTGGTGGGAGCAGCTGTTGCAAAATTTATGTAGGTTTTTTGAGCCTAAAACATTAGAGTTGACGGACACTTTTTGGTGTTATTGGCTAGTTTTTGGGCTGTGTATTCAGCCTTTTAGTGTCATTTTATTGCATATATTGAGCACATACACACCATGTACGCTTCTGTGGATACCGCTTATGTACGTCCATGTGGTCATTGATATAGCAGTTACATTCTTTGCATAGAGCCTTTTACGTTTGATAAAAAGGGTCGTGGTGAGGTTTTGTTGATTGGGAGACACCCAGATGTCCAGGTCTCTTCGATGATGCACGTGGAAGACTTACCCAACCTCGCCATAGGAGATGTATGATAGTTGCTCATAGGTGCTCGATAAGTCTAGTTGGCTTTTGTTGGGTAACTACTTATATGCAGTGGAGTCAGTGATACACTATGCAGGAAAGCATGTAAGTACTTGCAGTTTTATGATATTTTGAAATTGGTCATATGCTCATTTTGCAAAGGATACTTTGGCAAAATGTTTCCAGATTTTTGGTTTAGTCAACTATACAGTGGTTGATTTACTCCTTGATACACTTATTCGTTGTGTTCGGACTCTTCTAGCTCCATTATCATTCTATTCAGTTCTCTACCATCATGGCATCAAAGGTCTTAGGCACATCCGGTGGATCAGGTTCTAGTGCTAGTGTTCCTAGGAAGAGCTATAACTTGCAGGGCAAAGACCATTTTGAGATCCAAAAATTTGATGGCACAAACTTTGATCTATGGAAGAATCAGATTAAAGATGTGCTGATTCAAAGGAGGCAATGGAATCCAGTAAATGAAAGCATCCACTATTGGTTACACAGATTCTGACTATGTTGGTTCTATAGACAATTGTAAGTCTACATCAGGGTACATTTTTCATTTTGTTGGAGGTGCTATCTCCTGGAGATCTCGTCTTCAAGAATGTACAGTTGTTTCCACCACAAAAGCAGAGTATGTTGCAGCAAGTGAGGCATGTAAGGAAGCATTGTGGCTTTCACGTCTTGCTTGTGATATGGGTTTACCTTAGCATGTACCTCGTTTGCTCAGTGACAGTCAGAGTTCCATTGTTTTGGCTAAGAATCCGGTCTATCATGCAAAGACCAAGCACATTGAGGTGAGATATCACTTCATTAGAGATTGCTTAGCCATTGAGCGCATCATTCTTGAGAAGGTTCACACTCGAGATAATGCTGCAGATGCTTTGACTAAAGCTCTACCACAAGATAGCTTTCGACACTGTTGTCACTTGATGGGGGTTACTTGATTCTTGATCTTACACAGTCACTTGTATACTGTGTAACATGCCCATCAGGTGGGAGGTATAGTTTGTATACTTACACTCAAGTATTCTTTATCATTCTTTATTTTTCTCCCATAGTTACTTTGGTCATATTGCCCTTTAGTGGGAGATTGTTACCGTTAGTGTCCATGTGAAAGGTCAAATGGCCACCGGACACTTCTTTGTATATGTTCTTTAATAAAACATATAGTGGCCTGGTCAGCCATGGATAGTAAGTTCGATCGCATTTGTAAGACCTAAGAGGTTTGTCTTCGTGCTCCCTGTGTACTGTGTTTTCTACGTTTTTTGCAGTCTCTGTGCGGAGTACCGTATGCGGCTCCGAGGATATCGACGTGGAGCTCTCGATAAGGAGAGTGCACTGTGGTGCATCGCCATCGAATTACTTCAAGTGACTTGTTCTTCCGTTCAACAACTCCATTCTGTTGAGGTGTATACGGCATTGTACACTGATGTTTTATCCCACGTTCAGCCATAAATGCATCAAAGCTACAGGACATATATTCCCCCCCTTGATCAAAATGGAGGGTGCCCTTTCTACATGCTGATAGATTTTCAGCAAAACCAAAAACTATTTGAAGCACATGAACACTCTACTATAGACAAACACTGTTCAAGAGAAGATGGGTCAAAACTATAAACAATAGTAAACGCCCATTCTTCATTCTACACAAGGTTAGCAGACTCTGTTTTTGGTGTAGCGGCCTCTGCAACAACCATTCCCGCATCTTTTTTCTTTGCCTCTTTTGCAACCAGTTTTGGAGAGTTCTTTATGACATGATCGTTTCCTTTATGGTACTTACAAAAGAATTTTTGCTTTTCTAATTTCTTATCATCTTTGTCTTTCTTCTTCAAATGTGAAGCATTTGCAGATTTCTGCTTACTAGTAGATGAGCTCCATTTGCCTTTGCCCTTCTAACTAGCCAAGAAAGTTTGATCTGTAACACGCATAATGGACCTATTCTGCCTAGACTGATCTTCTTACAACAGAATAATGACTAACTCCTCAAATGACAAGGCATTTGGATTGCCTTTCATCATCAAACAAAGAGTAGAAGCAAAACTTTGATATGAATATTTGGTATATATTCATTAGCAAAAATCAAATGTTCCTTCAAGTCTTTCATCTTTGTTAGAAAATTGTCCATAGAATCACCTTCATTCATATATCACTCTCCAACTATTGCATTTGTGGTCAGTGGCAAGGAAGAAACTTGGACTCCAAAGTCACAAGTTTACTATTATTATGGGACAATTGTACCACAAGGACCTGAGCGGCATTTGGTTACGTTGTGTATCTCCACATTGAGGTGCCGATAGTCATTACAAAAGCTAATGCAGATGAGGTCAGTGGGCATTTCAGTCATTTAATCACCGTCCAAAAAATTGATTAGGCCAGATTGTGGTGGACTACCATGTATGCCGATGTTCAACATGCAATGCAGAATTTTGACCCATGTCAAAGAACTACTGAACCTCACATCAGTCAGCATTTCCCACTATAGCCAATTCTTATGTTAGAACCTTTCCAGAAATGGGGCCTAGACTTTATAGGTCCAATGAAACCACTAGCAACTAAAATAGGAGCCTTGTATATTTTGACCTGTAAATATTATTGCACTCGATCGGTAGAAGCTTGGGTGACCAAACAGGCTACATCAAGAATAGTAGCAAAGAAACTCCAAAATGAAATATTCCTCGGTACAGACTTCCTTTGGAATCAGTATCTGATAGGGGAACTCATTATCAATTAACTTCATACCTCACTTCGAAGTATCATATTAAACACAAATTTAGTTCTCCCTATTACCAACGAGCAAATCACATGATATAGAAGATGTTGCTAGATTTGATGGATCAATGGGAAATTATTCTTCCCAATGTGCTTTGGGCATACAGGACTTCCTAGAAAGTTTCAGTTGGCAGCACACCTTTTAAATTGCTTTACGGATAGGAGGCAATTCTTCCATTTGTGTTTGTAGTACCAAGCCTCCGAATCGCAATCCGAAAGTGATTAGTTTCGGACGAATCCTTTGCTTACCGAATGGATCAGTTGAGACAGCTAGATGAGCATCAGTACCATAGCTTTTTATTATTGCATGAGGCCTAGAATCATCAAAAGAAATGGCACGAACAAAATTTACGCACTTAGATTTTTCAACCTAGGGATCTAATACTGTATTTCCATTCCAAGATTCATGCTAGTGGGTGAATTATTGCCAACAATCATTAATAGATCTAAACTACGACCCTACCAAACTTTCAGAGGGTAAATTATAGTTCCCCCCCCCCAAAAAAAAATATTTTCTCCAACTCAAAAATACACGATAGTGCATTAATCGGCAAAAATCGGTGGAGTAACAATATGCATGCAAGACGTACATGTAATCAACAACAGTGGTGGCTATAACACTTTGAATCTGGTAGTGCAATTCTTATTTTGCAATCCATGATGAGTGCAAAAACACTAGAGTTAAGATACCATTTAGGGTAATAATGATGCAGACTCGGTGCTCTCAACACAAAAATGTAGGCCATAAAGACTGAAGACCACGCGTAATCCAACTTATTTGGCTAAGTTGCAAGTAGAGTGAATAGAGCGAGCAGAGTGTCAATATACTACAACAGTTAGCAGATGATGCAGTAGTGCAGATATGGTAGTCACATTCTCTGATTGCCATCTCTTAAACATACTAGAGAAATTATCGCAGGAACAAAAGGATTGGTTCGAGTGTAGAGGACTTTTGCAGTGTGCAATGTTAGATTGGAGGAGTATTTGACCCCATCCAAAGTCCAAAGATATCACCAAAAAATAGCTCGACAATCAGATGACAACGACATTAATATTCAGGAGATTAGCCTAAAGATAGGGCAGGAAACCTTTTAGATTTCACCAACTCTAATCGTAGAAAGTTTCATGTGGCGAACACGGGGATCACAACAAGTACCAAGCTTGTAGGCCATAAAGACTGAAGACCAGGCCTAATCCAACTTATTTGGCTAAGTTGCAAGCAGATTATAACAATGATGATTATAAACCTGCAGGAAAAACATTATGGAGTATCTCAACAACTCTTTGCATTGATGAAGGAATCAGCTAAAACACAGGTAAATTGGGCTGAAATTATTTCTTTGGAAATTAAAGAAAGAGGTGTGAAGACTCTTCAGGCGGTCAAGAAGAGCAGTTAATGCAATAATAGACTCCAAAATGGGAGTCATATTCACTTTATTATTTACTGAAAGCCCAATATTCTTACATCAAGAATATGCAGTATGTAGGTGTTGGTGCAGACCAATCACCAATTGAAGATTTGAAAGACAAAGAATGGAGATAAGAACAATTCTTGAAGCATAGAAGATAGATACATTCACAGAATGAAAGACATGTACACATATGTACATTAGTTATGACATAGGTTACTTATACTTATGATTTGACATAAATCTGTATATATTTGCCTATATGTACTTTGGAAATATGTCGGGGCAGTAGGAGAGACAAGAGGAGACAATAGGAGATCAAGAGAATAGTGTATTGAGGAGTTAAGTCTCTTAGAAGTGAGTTGAGTTGTTTTTTCTCACTCAGTTGTAAATCTCTAAGAAATAGAAGAAAAATTACGCCCGATGTTTCTGTGTTTTCTCTTCGTGTAGTAGATCTTTTGTGAATTCCTTTTGGAGATATCTAAGTCCATAGTTAATCAATCTATGGCTAGAGTTTGAGAATCTAATTGTGATCAGGCTGAGAGAATTGTGTGTAGGAACATTCATATGTAAAGAATGTTCACAGTCTTCTGAAACAGGCGCAAATTTTGAGTTCAATGAAATGGACAGTGCTTAGTGCACAGTGTAAAGTTTTACACATGTGATAGCTCAAAATCTAAGTTGAGAGATAAGCTATCTATATCTAGAAGCATTTGATCAAACGGGTTCGACATTGGGAGAACTATAGCTAAGAAGTTGCAGGTGTCAAAGTCACTACTACGGAGAAGGTGATTTACACATAGGTAAATTGTTTGTGTGATTTCTCAGAGTATACTGAATCATTTGCAGAGATTTAAGTTGGAGAAGGTGTGCAACCTTTAGGCGAAGCAACCTACAAAGTTTTATCAAAAACTTTACACAAATGATTAGTCAATCAAGGATTAATCTGCGGCAGACTTTTCTGAGAAGTTGAATTTTTCAGAATAATCAATTTTCTGATAAGTTGATGAATGTTCTCTAAATTTGGTGGAGTCTGAAGTTGTTCTTGATATAGAGGTGGTCTAAATTCAAGGTCAACTTGTTCTTTTGGAGAGTAACACTCTCCATCAGTGGTATCAGAGCAGGAAGCATCAGAATTGAAGAAAAGGAGGATCCAGACTGCTGCAGCTACAAAGAATTTGACATCTGAAGATTCAAAAGGTGAAAGCTTGCAAGGAAAGCTTGAGAAGGAGATCATACGACATCAAGGAAGTCAAAAGGAGTATCATTCGAAGTAAAGGTAACCTTATACTTTATAAAGGTTGAAGAATTCAATATACAGGTGAAGGAAGGATGGGAGATTCTCTTCAAATAGAGAAGTTGGATAGAGAAAACTATCTTGCATGGTCAATGAGGATGGAAGCTCATCTAATGAGCAAAGATTTGATAGCTTACATTACAGGTGAAGAAGAAAAACCACAATTCAGAGATCCTAGTGTTCCAACTAGGGAGGAATTAACAGATTTGAAGAATTGGATGAAGAAAGATGCTCAAGCTAGGAGCATTATCTATATGGCAGTCAATGATTACTTGCTACCTCACATTAGAGATCTTGAAAGTGCAAGTGATATATGGAATGCTTTGGAAGAGCATTTCCAAAACACCACAAAGTCAAGGAAGGCATCTTTATGGGCAGAATTTACAACCTTCAAGAAGAAGGCCTCTCAATCCATTTCAGACTATGTAACAAGGATGAAAGACATTGCAGATGCATTAGGAGCTGTTGATGAAGATATTGAGGAGGATAAATTGGTAAGGCAAATCCTTACAGGTTTGAGAGGTGATGACAAATGGAAGCCATTCATTTTGTCTACAAAATTATCACTTGATCATATCACTCCTGATTTAAATCAGTTGCTAGGTCATATGCTAACATTTGAGCAGGATGTTAAAGGAGATGGTGACAAAAGTACAGGTCATGCAATGTACTCAAAGGACAAGAAGAAAGCTAACAAAGGAAAGCAACAATCAGGTGAAGATGAAGGCACAACTAGTCAAGCCAACTTCCTAAGAGGTAGAGGAGGTGGCAAAGGTAGAGGAAGAGGCAGGAACAACAAAGATGGAGCCAAAGCATGCTGGATTTGTGGTAAGACAAATCATTTAGCTAATGATTGTTGGCATAATAATCAAAGTAATGGAGGATACAATCAAAACTATAACTCAAGAGGAAGAGGAGGCAGAAATCAAAGAGGTAATTTCAGAGGCAGAGGTAGTAGAGGTTACTTTGGAAGAAATGCAGGTAGAGGTTTCCAAAGTCAACAATATAACAATACCTACTACAATTATGCTTCAGATCAAAAGGAAGATTCAACATTGATAATGAATGCAACTTGTGAAAGGCAGAATGAAGATCAAAGAGTCTTCTACATTGATTTAGGGTGTAGCAATCACCTGAGTGGTAATATAGCCTTGATGACTGATTTGGAGAATAAGGTATCTAATCATGTTGTTCAAATAGGTGACAACACAAAGCACAATGTGAAGTCAATTGGATCAGTGAAGGCCAAGGATGGTAGCACCTTATTGAGTAAGGTCTTGTATGTTCCTACAATTCCTAAGAATTTGATAAGTGTAGGACAAATTGTGGAAAAAGGTTATAAAGTAAGGTTCACTAATGAAGGAGTGTTTGTGGAAGACCCTAGCAATGGGTATAAACAAATTGTTTCAGGGAAGAAAGAAGGAAGATTGTTCACATTGAAGATTCAAGGTAATGTTGGTCATGCCTTGTTCACCTATGGAGGACATAAGATCTCTGAGTTAGATCTTTGGCACAAGAGACTTGGACATTTCAATGAAAGAGGTATTAAAGACATGATTAATAATGGTTCAGTGCTTGGATTGCCTAATGTTGCAGGTCAACATATGACATATAGATGTGAGGCATGTCAATTAGGTAAGGCTCATAAGCAACCCTATTCTAAGCATGGGTTTATGTATTCAGAGAAACTTGAGTTGGTACACACAGATGTGTGGGGACCATCAAAGGACTTCAGTATCAATGGTTCAAGGTATTATGTGATTTATGTTGATGATGCTACCAGATGGATCACTATCTATGTGATCAAAGATAAGTCAGAAGTATTCAATACTTTCAAACATTATCATATGTATGCAGAGAGAGTTACAGGACATAAGTTGAAAAGACTAAGGTCAGATGGAGGGGGAGAGTATTTCTCTAATGAGTTCAGTGATTACTTGTGGAATGCAGGTATAAAAAGAGAGGTTACTTGCAGGTACTCTCCTCAACAAAATGATGTAGCAGAAAGGAGGAATAGGACTCTTGTTGAGTTTGCAAGGTCCATGATGAAGGAGAAAAATTGCCCAAATTATTTGTGGGCTGAGGCTGTAAATACAGCTACTTATTTGGTCAATAGGCTACCTTGTAAAGCTTTGCAGGGAATGACACCTTATGAGGCATGGTGGGGTAAGAGACCTACACTAGACCATTGCAAAGTATTTGGATGTTTGGCCTATGCATATGTGCCATCACAATTAAGGCACAAATTGGAACCTAAAGCTGAAAAATATGTGTTTATTGGTTATGATGATAAGCAGATGGGATACAGGTTGTGGAATCCATCCACAAAACATTTTCTTGTATCAAAAGATGTTACATTTGATGAGCAAGGTACTTGGTATGCAGGTACTATCAATATTAATACAGATGATGAAGAAATTGTGAGCCAAAGGAAAGGTAAATCAAAGGTTCAGATATTTGATGAGCAAGAGAATAATGAAGTGCAGGTTGAAGTGGAAGAAACACCAAGATTTGATCCTGAATATGAAGAACCAGAAACCTCAAGAAGTGGAGAACTTAGGAGGTCTACAAGGAACAAATGGCAGCCTACAAGGTATAGCTATGATACTTCATTTTTGGCTACCAAAGATTATGCTTACATGATTAAAGCAGATGAAAACCCTTCTACATATGAAGAGGCAAAAGGTAAAGAAAATTGGGAGAAAGCTATGCAGGAAGAATATGATGCATTGATGGAGAATCAAACATGGGATTTGGTTCCAAAGCCAAATAGTCAGAAGATCATTGGATGTAAGTGGGTTTATAAGACAAAAAGATTTGCAGATGGAAGTGTGTCTAGGTACAAAGCTAGACTTGTTGTCAAAGGGTTTGCTCAGACATATGGTGTTGACTATGATGAGACTTATAGTCCTGTGGCAAAGATGACAACCATCAGGACACTTATAGCAATTGCTGCATGCAAAGGCTGGAAATTGTGTCAATTAGATGTGAAGAATGCTTTTTTGAATGGTTACATTTCATATGAAGTTTTCATGGAGCAACCTCAAGGATTCAGAGATGGAAGATATCCAGATTATGTGTGTAAGCTCAAGAGAGCTTTATATGGCTTGAAGCAGGCCCCAAGGGCATGGAACTATAGACTTGTAAAGTTCCTAAAAGAACTTGGATTTCAAGTATCAAAAGCAGATAGTAGCTTGCTTGTCAAAGCAAGTGATGATGGGTTTATTTACATGTGCATATATGTTGATGATATCATACTTACAGGTACAGATGAGAAAGGCATACAAAGCCTAAAGAAGCAAATGGAGAAAGAGTTCAAAATCAGTGATTTGGGAGACTTGTCATACTTCTTGGGCATGGAGATTTCATACACTCAACATGGAGTGTATGTGACTCAAGAAAGGTATTTGAGAAACTTGTTAATCAAGTTTAAAATGGATGATTGCAGGGTAGCACCTACTCCAATGGAGGTGAATCATAAATTAAGCAGATTTGGAGGTGAAGAGTTCAAGGACATGAAGCAATATCAGAGTTTGGTTGGTAGTCTTATTTATGCTACATTAACTAGACCTGATTTATCATATGCAGTTGGGGTTTTGTCTCAATTCATGCATTGTCCTAGGAAAGAGCATTGGATTGCAGGTCAAAGAGTGTTGAGGTACATTAAGGGTACACTCAAAGAAGGTTTGTATTATGGTTTTACATCAGACACAAATATCAAGATCTATAGTGATGCAGATTGGGCAGGTAATCCAGATGATAGAAGGTCAACTTATGGATACATGTGTTATGTGGGAGATAAGTTAATCTCTTGGTGCTCAAAGAAGCAACATACAGTTGCTTTGTCATCTACAAAAGCAGAGCACAAAGGCATGGTTGAAGCTGCAAAAGAAGTGATATGGCTTAAGACTCTAATGAAGAGTTTTGACACTATACAGAGCATACCTATCATTTATGGTGATAACATGAGTTCATTATATCTAGCTGCTAATCCTGTTTTTCATGCCAGGACCAAACACATTGAGATACAGTATCACTTTCTAAGAGAGAAGGTGATGGATAAGGAGATTGAAGTCATACATACTTCAACAAAAGATCAGATAGCTGATATGCTTACAAAGAGCTTGGATGGACCAAAGTTACAGAAGTTTAAAGACATGGCAGGCATAAAGAAGGTTAGAGAAACCTCAATTGATGATTGAGGGGGAGCTGTTGGTGCAAACCAATCACCAATTGAAGATTTGAAAGACAAAGAATGGAGATAAGAACAATTCTTGAAGCATAGAAGATAGATACATTCACAGAATGAAAGACATGTACACATATGTACATTAGTTATGACATAGGTTACTTATACTTATGATTTGACATAAATCTGTATATATTTGCCTATATATACTTTGGAAATATGTCGGGGCAGTAGGAGAGACAAGAGGAGACAATAGAAGATCAAGAGAATAGTGTATTGAGAAGTGAGTTGAGTTGTTTTTGCTCACTCAGTTGTAAATCTCTGAGAAATAGAAGAAAAATTACGCCCGATGTTTCTGTGTTTTCTCTTCGTGTAGTAGATCTTTTGTGAATTCCTTTTGGAGATATATAAGTCCATAGTTAATCAATCTATGGCTAGAGTTTGAGAATCTAATTGTGATCAGGCTGAGAGAATTGTGTGTAGGAACATTCATATGTAAAGAATGTTCACAGTCTTCTGAAACAGGCGCAAATTTCGAGTTCAATGAAATGGACAGTGCTCAGTGCACAGTGTAAAGTTTTACACATGTGATAGCTCAAAATCTAAGTTGAGAGATAAGCTATCTATATCTAAAAGCATTTGATCAAACGGGTTCGACATTGGGAGAACTATAGCTAAGAAGTTGCAGGTGTCAAAGTCGCTACTGCAGAGAAGGTGATTTACACATAGGTAAATTGTTTGTGTGATTTCTCAGAGTATACTGAATCATTTGCAGAGATTTAAGTTGGAGAAGGTGCGCAACCTTTAGGCAAAGCAACCTACAAAGTTTTATCAAAAACTTTACACAAATGATTAGTCAATCAAGGATTAATCTGCAGCAGACTTTTCTGAGAAGTTGAATTTTTCAGAATAATCAATTTTCTGATAAGTTGATGAATGTTCTCTAAATTTGGTGGAGTTTGAAGTTGTTCTTGATATAGAGGTGGTCTAAATTCAAGGTCAACTTGTTATTTTGGAGATTAACACTCTCCATCAGTAGGGTGTAGGTTTTTCTGCAAATTTTAAAGAAAAGGGCTCCAAAGCAGAAGCTAGTAGACGGAACTTCCCATGACTAGATAGAGAATGACAGAGATGAAGAAGAAGAGTCTCGGAGGCAACAGGTGGAGGAGATCCAAACGTTGGAAGCTGAGAGAAAGGCCAAGGAAGAATTCGAGAGGAAGTCTAGAGAAGAAGGTGAGAGGAAGCAAAGCGAGGAAGAGACAGCCAAAGAACGAATGGAAGAAGAAAGAAGAAAGCAGCAAGAAGAAGAAGAATCTAGGAGAAGAGAAGGGAAAGAAAGGGAAAAAAGAGTTGTGAAGGAAGAAAGATGCAGACAACAATAGCAAGAACAAGAGGATCGATCAAGGGAAACATCTCGTAAGATTTTGGTGTTACACACATTTACATCTTGCAGTCTAAGTGATAGATGGAAGTTGAATGACAGTAAAGTAAAGCTACCACCTATAAAATGTACTGATTTTATCTATCCCTCGATGTATAATAATGAAACAGTTTGTTCAGAACTTCTCATGGATCTAGCTATTGGGATTCAATGGAGTGCAGCTAAGTTGGAAGAGTTCCAAAGAAAATACAACACATGATTCTCGAAAAGGATAAGTGGATAATGGAGAAAGCAGGAATGATCGAAGAAATCATTCGGCTCAGAGTCGATGCAAAGCAGGTTAGAACAAGAGTGCGAGAAGAGATATTGCAAATCAAGAAGAGATGATCGAAGAGCTGAATGAAGCTATAGCAGAGAATGATACACTAAAGGTAACTATTGAAGAAAAATCAAAGATTATAGTTGGACTTCAAGCAAAAGTAGAACAAACCCAAAAAGCACAGTAGAAGTTGAAGAAAACCAACAAAGAGTTGGCAGCTAAATTGCAGAAGACAGAGGAAGAGGTTCAGAAGTTGAAGATGAAGGTCAAGGAGTAGAGTGCACAAATCAAAAGGCAAAGTATTTCAACTGCAGAAATACAAGAGAGATTGGCGATACGGAACTATGAATTCACAGCTCTTGAAGAAAAACTATACACTGTCCAAGAACAATATGATATAGTGTCTACACAACTGGCTACAATTTCGGAATTGGAAAGATAGATCAATGAGTGGAAACAGCATTGTGCTGATGCCAACATAGTCGTAGAAGATAAGGAAGCGGAGGTGGAAAAGTTAAAGAAGGATGCTTCAGTTTTGGAGTTAACTCACAAAGTAAAGTTAGATGAAGCAAAGAAATTAACAGAGAGTAACATAAATAAATTATCTGATGTAACTATAGCTTTTGATAAGTTATTGGAAGGATTTCAGAAGAGAATACCAGAATTAGAAGCAACCATAATTAGTTGTAGAAGTGCAAACCAACAGTTATTAGATGTGAAGGAATATTTTGAAGCAGAGATCAGACTTGTGGAAGAAAATATAGGAGATATGTTTAATGAGTTGTGGTATGATATAGAAAGAATAATGTTCTTGAAAATGCAGAACCATGATGATGATTTGTAATATCTCATTTTGTAAACAGTGGGTTCAGATCCACCCTTCGTGTCAGTGTTAGCAGCCGGTATGAACGACCACATCATTTTCAAAACATATCTTCTATGTAATGGGGAAATGGGATTCTTATGGAGATCACAAGAGTTTCTCTAGTTCGTAATTTGTAAGTGTTGATTCTATATTTGGGAGTGTGGAACGTTGCAAAGGTTACAGAGAAGAGCGGTGTGGTTCATTGTGATACGGTGTGCGAAAAGGAATGAAGTCTAGTGACGAAGATGCTATAGAGAGGTGTAGTTTGGAAAGATTTGATAGACAGAGTTTTTCACTGTGAGATGCAACCATATTGTATTCCACAATGATGTACCGGTCTGATTAATTAAAGACTCGTACTATTCTTATCGAGATCACTTTCTTTCTAAATTATGTCCATGAGTATAAAGCCTTTTAGTATATGGAGTGTTACTATTCTAGAAGTATTGTGTGATATAGTTTAAATCAAGAACATAAACACATGTTGTGATTGCAATATTATAGTCATAATCCCTGTTCGTGATCCCAATCCTTTGAAAATTTGGTGTCGTATTTCACTGAAGTACAGTATCATCTAGACAAAAGCAACCCAAATGAGTGTGAGGAGGCAACATTTTCCACCAAGAGGTTTCCCAAGGAGATAGAGCAACCCACACAGATAATCATACATACATATTTATGCACATATAGAAAAAACACATGAACACTTAGATATATACATCCCCATGAACACACACAGATACATACACATGTGCACATACATGTACAACCACACATACATAGGCACAAACATATAGGAACATATTAGACACACATGCACACATATAAGGACTCACACACATACATATACATAAATAAATAATCATAGATACACACTCACACCCATACATAAACACACTCAATCATATGGATACACACATTCATATACGCATACACAAATATACATAACTTTATTTAGATATAGTACATACACTCACATATACATAGACACAAACATGGATGCACACATACTAACATCAACATGCACATTGACACATAGATACATAAATTATATATTTACACACATTCATGTCCTTCATTTAGACGCATGCGTTTAGAAAATACACATCCACACATACATAATCACATACATTCATGCTCACATAAATATATACCCAACATGCACATGAATACACATTCACAAGTCTATACATACTTGAAATCACACAAACAAACACATACAAATTGACACATTCACCCATAAAAATGCATATAGGCATACATGCATATGAATTGCACAAGTATTTCCACAAACATACATATATCATCAATCACGTACACACACATAATAATAGATCTTTGTCACGTATTTTGTTTTCTTTCACTGCAGGTACAAAAAAGCAACCATCATCTAGTCAATACAAGAGAGCAAAACCAAATCATGACCAACATCTAAATTCATAGTATATAACATCTTCAAGGAAAAAACTTTTAAGTTGGCTTTCCATTCAAGATGTTGAAATCTACTCGAAAACATTGTCAGAACAGGTGCCCATGCACACTCTTTTCATTGTGACCACATCATAACCATACATCTAAAAGTCAATGGATACTTCCCCAACCACATCCACTCCCCCTCTCCCCACTTTCCCATGTCCCACCCCTTCCATCTCTCCCTACAAGCGTCTTCACTATCCTCACCTTTGTCCCCTTCCCCTTCTCACAACCCATGCCCTCTTCTTCATTCATTCACAAAAAACACCATATACATGCCCACGGGTATAGAAAATGATATCAATGAAATGTTTGCATGCATGAATCAAATACCTGAAGCATATGATTCTCTTGGTGATGTCAACAACAAGTTGCAAAAGTGAATTGGTATGTTTTAGTCCTAGATCATTTGATTGTATTTAGAGAATGCCTCCCTAAATGAGAGATACACCATAGTGAAGGGGCACATAACATTTTAGAAACACAATTAGAGGATCACCACCAAGATAATATCAAGTCCCTTGAAAACACTCTGCACATTTCATTGGAACGTAATACCAAGCTTAATCACAACACAAACACATTGAAGATGATTTTGGAAGTAGCTAGAGAAGAAAACATGAAGATTCAAACACAAAATGCAAAGAACCTCAACAACACACTCAAGGTAAGCGCATGCACAATGTTTAGTTTGTCTCAATCTTAGGTTGTACCTCCCAAGATCATGAATAATATTCATGAAGAGTATATGATGTTATTAGATGCTCAAGATGAGGGACAGACAATCCATTTGGTATCTTGGTTGCCCACTCTCGTAAGGAGTCTCCAACCCTTGAACCGTGCATCTTTTGGGTACACACATATAGACACACATACAAACATATACATACATATACATACACATACACACACATATACACATATAACATACACATACATACATACATACATACATACATGGACACACACACACACACACACATATATATATATATATATATATATAGTTGATATATTTAGGTAGTGATGTGTGTGAGCACACTAGGATTGCTAATGCACTTTTTTCCCTATTTAGGAGGTTTTTCCCTCTAGTTTGTATATATGCCTATAATCATAATGGGTCACTTATCTTTGTACATTATCTTGGTAATACATTCGGCATTGTGTGTTGTGCTCCAAGTTTCTTCTTCTTTTGCACACCTCAAACTACAACAATTGCTACCAAAGCAGGTCGTCGCTTTATGCAGGGCATCATCGACACCTATTTGGTCATAGTCTCAGCATCACACCAATATTGGTGAGCATACTCAAGGCAATTAGGAGTTCAAAAAAACTTGAGTTTTGTGGTGTCAAAATCGTGATCTGATCTTGTTTCAGCCTCCAAACGCACTATCATAGTGCCTATGTAGGAAATTTCATCTTTTTGTTCCAAAGATATATACAGATATTATTTTCTAGTATAAGCACCTGGAAGTCTTCTACAAGTTTAGTAGAACATAATAGGGTAATTCTATTCAACATTTTGAGATACAATCAATTTTTTGAATCAGGGTGCTTTAGTCAGTGTGCATGGCTAAAAGTAGTGACACATTCAAAATATTGGCTATTGAGGATAAGTTGGATGATACCAATTACCCATTTTGGGCTTAGATGATGCATCATGTATTGGTTGCAAAAGGACTTTGGAATATTGTGCAAGGTGTTGAAAAATGTCCTATTACACCTGCAAATACAATTATTGAAGGTGATGCAGATGGTGTTAAAGATGGTGATATTCTTCAGGTTCCTGTTCATGTTGGGGTTCCTGCTACACCTACTATGGAGAAACTTTGTTGGGATGGCAGAGTTGCTCAGACACATGCATTCATAGCCTTGTCTATCAAACATGCCAGTATTCCTCACATTCGCTTCATCAAAACAACAAAGGATGCTTGGAATACACTTACCACTTTATACCAGGCAAGGAATAGGCTCATGTTGCTTACCTCTAATAAAAAATGAAGAGTGAGCACATGAATGAAGGAGATTCCATGGATAGTTTTTTGACAAAGATCAAAGATTTGAAGGAGCAGTTGATTTTTACTAATGAATTCTTACCTAATAGTTCATTTGTGGAGGTTGTTCTGAATGGTCTTCTAGATTCATATAAGAGTTTTGCTTTCTATTCTTAGATTGATGATGAAAGAAAATCCAAATGCCTTACCATTTGAGGCCTTACTCTATGTTCTATTGCAGGAAGATCAGTCTTGGTAGAACAGGTTCATAATGCATGTTGCAGATCAAGCTATCATGGCTAGTCAGAAGGGAAAAGGTAAATGAGCTCTCTACTAGTAAGTAGAAATCTACTAATGTTGCACAGTCAAAGAAGGATGAAAGAGACGAGAAGAAAATAGAAAAGTATAAATTGTTTTGCAAGATACTATAAAGGAAATGATCATGTCATAAAGAGTTGTCCAAAAGTGGCTACAAAAGAGGCAAAGAAGAAAGAGGTTGGAATGGTTGTTGCAGAGGCCTCTACACCCAAAATAGAGCCTACTAATCTTGTGTAGAATGAAGAATGGGCATTTTACTACTATTTGTAGTTATGACCCATCTTCTCATGATCAGTGTATGTCTACAGTAGACTCAGATGTTTGGTACTTTGATAGTGGGACAACCAAACATATTACCTCACAACACAATTTCTTCACTGCACTTGAGTCTACCCCTACATGGAATATTGTCATATGCACCAACAACTTCTCTTATCCTTTCTTTTGAGTTGGTAAGATCATTCTGACTACTACTAATGGTAGTTCTTCTACACTGTTGGATGCTTTATTTGTGCTAGGGATCAAGAAAAATATTTTGTGAGTTTCATCATTAGCCAAGATCATCTTGGTTGTGAAATTTATTGATGAAAAATGTATAGTTAATGATATGTTAAATGGAAACCTCATTATTACTTCTCACATTTTATGTCATGGGCTATCTAAGCTCATAGATTATGCAAAATCTTTGAATGGTTTAGCATGTGGAGTTCAAGGTCCGCAGGCTATGTCAGATGCAAAGCTTTGGCATGCATGGTTTGTTCATCTAAATTTTGGTAGTTTGCTATGCTTGCAAAAATTTGAAATAGTGTCCTCTCTACCCAAACTTGAGGCACCTAGTAAACATGTTTGTGAAGGCTATATTTTGGGCAAAATGCAATGTTCCTCCTTCCCAAAAGATGGTTCAGTATGAGCTACTCAAAAATTGTAGCTTGCTCACAGTGATGTTTTTGGTCCTATGCAAACACCTTCTTTTGGGAAGCGTTTTTACTTCATGACTTTCATTGATGATTTTCTAGGAATGCATATTGGCACTAAGTGAGTATACAAGCTGAAGTGTAAGCCTGATGGAAGAGTTGACATGTATATGACTATGCTTGTTGCAAAGGGTTATGCTCAAGAAAGAGCCATTGATATTGATGAAACCTTTGCCTCTACATGTCAATGACTATTGTTCATAGCATCTATGCACTTGCAACTCATCATGTTTGGAACATAGACCGGTTGGAGATTAAAATTGCATTTTTGAGTGGTGAATTGTAGGAAGAATTGTATGTTTTTTAGCCCCGTGGTTTTTTGCAAAAAGGCATGAAAACAAAGTGTGCAGTTTGAAGAGGCATTATATGGTTTGAAATAAGCACCACGTGTTTGGTATGGAAAGATACATGCCTACTTGATTGTACATGTTTTTTAGAATAGTCCAATTGAACGCACCTTATATATTAAGCGTGTAAATGATGTGCTTTTGATCATTGTTGTCTATGTTGATGACATGCTGATCACTAGTCCTAATGAGGAGCATATTGTTGATTTTAAGGCTGGTTTGCATGCCTCATTTGAGATGTCAGATTTAGAGCATTTCAATCATTATTTGGGCATTCAATTTATGCAAGTTGATGGAAGAATAGATTTGTGTCAAACAAAATATATTGAGACATTATTATAGCCTTTTGGCCTTGAAGACTGCAAACCTATTGCTGCTCCTATGGAGATAGGATTATGATTGAGTCTTCATGATTCTAGAGATGCATTTGATGTTGTTCTCTATCAGCAAGTTGTTGGATGCTTGATTTACTTATGCATTACTTAGCCAGATATTAACTTTCTTGTCTCATGGATGAGGAGGTTTATCCATTGCCTAGCTGTCAAGCATTGGCAGGCAATTAAGTGCATCCTTTGCTATTTGAGTGGTACTAGGCTAGTTGGATTGTTGTATCCCAATAAGGGATCACTACTAGCAAATTTAAATGATTTTTTTGACTCCAACTATGTTCGTTGCTATGACACTCGTGTGCCCACCATTGGTTTTTGCTTCATGCTTGCTAGCTCATGCATATCGTGGTTGAGCAAGAAGCAGCCTACTACTTCATTAGGGCAAAAAAAGGCCCAAAAAGGGCCGTGTAAGGATTTCTATTAGTTGTGCTTAATCTGGATTAAAGTTGTCAAATCCTTTAAGAAATTCCATGTAAGTTCATTTAAAACGTGTCTTATGCAAATTTTGAAGAGAGAGAAACTCATGTGATAATCATGAAAAGTTTGTGTGATATCTTATGCCTCGAAGTTTGTGCTCATCAAGCGCTGATTAAAATTCGAATTTTCCTTTTGTTCACGGACCTATATAATGTTTGATGATGGTCATGTTTTGCGCTTTTTTACTCTACTTTTCATAGCAGGCATGTTTCTCTCTTTCACATCATTTTAGACACTTGTCGGTCACTTTTCATAGCAGACCATGGAGAACCTTAACCCAAATACTCTCGATGAGCTTTCAAACAAGAGAAATCATTATGATAAGTTCCACATCAACATTGCAGTTAGTCATGAGTATGCAACCACAAGAGAAGTATTCCGAAGGGCTCTTCATCCTCCTGAAGTGGATGGATTGCGAAAGAAAGGCAAGAAACATATCGACATATGGACAGATGGATCTGTTTATCCAATTGATCCACAAAATGGAAGGTATCCCCCTTTTCATAATCTTCATGATCTGATTAGATTTGTTGGAGATGGTGAGGATGGTTTACGAGGCTATTGTTCAAGGCTCTGGGAGATTTCAAGGAATTATGTACGATACATAAACTATCTACAAAACACACTACATTAGAAGGATTTACATATGAGGGAGCTAGAAAGCCAATTATCCACTTTATCTTCTCAGTTTGAGTCTTTTTAAAAAATGAAAGAAACTCCTATAGGTTTGAGAATGCGGTCAAAATGAGTAAAACCTTTTTTAGATTTGACTGAAAAATCTGGCCAAAAAAAAAAGAATGAAAATTGTAAGAGATCATGTGATAAATGTGCTAGGTTTTAATATGTTGAGTAGTTTTGAGCATGTACATTTTTGTAATGAAATTATGAGTCAAAATGATGTTTTAAGACTATTGAAACTAAATGAAAATACATGCTTGAAACGCTTTGTTTTCCAAAAACTCATGACGGAAATGAATCTGTTACTAGAACCATCTCAAATTCAGAAGATTTGTGATAGCAGCAGAGTGAATAGGAAAGGTTATAGAGCAATTTCCAAAAAATTGGTGTGAATTTTTAAAATTTAGCAAAGTTAAAAGTTTTGGATTGCCTAGGCACGATAACATGCCTTACGAAGTAAGAAAACAAAAGTTACATTTCACTTACAATGCATTTAACAATGTATGGATATATATTATAAAACTTCAAACATACATGGTTCAATTCTATAATATAAAAGAACATGAATGTTCTGGTCTGTTGAAATTTGTAATCAAACTTGATGAAGCTGAGCTTAAAAAACATCAAAAGATGGAGAGAACAAGTATTGTACTGATGAACAAAGCTTTGTACTATAGCCTTGGGAAAGAGGATACTCCATTTCTCAAAGTACAATCAGAAATGGAGTTATCGTGGGTTGGTTGTGCTCAAGTTCCATCTGAGAGCCATAAAACACTTAAATGGTTATTCTCATAGACAAACATTCCAAATGTTATCCAAAGGCATCATGCAGGAGAATTGTTGAATGTCAAAGACTATCGGAACTTTCAATTTGAGTGGCATTTGAGTGGAGACCTAAAGATGCTCAAATGCATGTTTGGTATACGTGGGGGAGCAAATTCTAAGTACCCTTGCTTGTACTGCATGTCAGGCACAAATGGATGGATTGCTAGAGCTGAGGCTGAAGAGGCTCCTTCCAAAAAAAATGTTATTCTTCATAACTACTCATCTTCTTCCAATCCCATACTTCCAATAGCATTGACAAATGTACACATATGTACACTACGTGCAGAGTTAAGGAACATTGACAAGTTGGTCCGTCTTCACTTGGATTATGCATATTCTATCAAGCCTACAACTCTTGCATATGAGTGCATAAAAAAATGTGAATGTCTACTTTCAGAAATGGGATTTCATGGTGGTGATGTTCATCTAAGAAAAGATCCAAAGCTTTCACAAAATACAGGTGATGTACTACAGGATGTCTCAATGGGAGGTGCAAAAGCAAGGAGATTCTTCAGCAACCATGATGAAAATCAACTAAATGCCATGTGGAATTGTTGGAAAAAAATTTGAGATATCACGAATAATGTAAAAAGCAAACCAGAAATAGCAAAAAAGAGAATGGAGGTGTGGGTCAAACTAGATCATTTTTTTAAGATCATGAGGCAGCAGATAACATCAAATAGTTATGTGACAGATTTCAGAAAGGCGACCATAGAACTTATAGAAACCATCATAGAGGCATGGGGTGCCAACGACATAACATACTACTTGGTGAGTTCCAAAGATAATTTATTCAATTTATTTTTTTAATTGAAATAAAGATCTGATGAAACTCTTCTGCTCTTCTAGCATATTCTTCTTGTGCATGGTGCATTCTTTGCAGAAAAAGAACCACTTGCCATATGGAACACCCAAGGCATGGAAAAATCTCATTATCAAGCAAGAACAAGCTTCTTTAGGTGCACAAGGAAAGGAGGAGGAATAACAAAGAGCAATGCCTTCAGACAGCTTTTTGATTGGTTCTTTAGAAGACAATTACAAAGGACCTCATGCCAAATATAATCAAAAGAATATGACTATCACCATACAAAATCATCATGTATCAATATCACAAAATGAAAAAGACTACATTTCAAACAGAGCTTTAATATTTGCAATGTCTTTTATTTCTTTGAGTAATAAACATGTCATGTATGTACATTTCATGATGTATTAATCTTTGAAAAGAAACATGTCTATAACCATCAGATGACTTTGACCAGAGAACAGATCATGGATCAATAACAATTAATATTAGGACATGGATCAGTTAGACCAAAAAAATTTGCAATGTCTTATATCCCATTGGGCAATTTCTGTATATAAACATTTGATGAGTAATAGAGTTTGAAAAAATGAAGTCATTTGTTGAGTCTCTTTAATGAGCTTGGCTCTGGAAAATCACCTCTATATCTAAGGAACTCTTTTCTCCTGTATCCAGCAATGCTTTTTACATCTGACACCCCTGCAGCCATTGCATAGCTTGAATAACAAAGAAAGTACCCTGTCCTTGAAGCATTTAGTCCTGGGGCATTTGGAATGCAGCTGCTCTTTCAAGCAACAAAACTCTGAAAGCATTAAAGGGTATTGGAGTAAAAACCATGTATTTTGATAGAGTCCTCAAGGAGAACAATTCAAAGTCTAGCTCCTCACTATAGTTCTTGTGAATAACACAAAAAGAGTCTGGGTTTGATTTTGGAAGATAGTGGATAATTGAATGAATATCCACCTTTGTTTTTCCTTTCTCTTCTATGGTTTTTCTTGTTCCCTTGCCCCTGCCAAGGCAATTGTCTTCATCCAATATAGTTAACTGTGGTAAAAATAGAAAAACAAGGTCACATAAACAAGGTCAGATGAAGTGCAAGTGCACTTAAGGAGTCATGAAAAGTAACTTGAAACAAATAGACAAAAAGCAAGAGACCTGACTGATGCAAGCAATTAGGGTCTTCAAAGAAATTCAGATGGTCCTTATCACTTGCATCGGGCGTTATCAATATCTCTTTGTAAATTACCTAGAAACATGTTATTTTTGCTAAAGAAGGTGAATTCTTACATAGCCAAATGTCTATTATCAATGCTGCATGCAACTCCTAGACACGACCGATATAAGCAATAAGTCCCATTGGGAAATAACCGATAGGCCTCATCGCTTGCATCGGTCGGGACATAAACTATATGTAGAAAATGGTGTTTTTCACATGATAAAATGTAACCTATCCTTGCACCATGCAAGTCCAAACACGACCAATGCAAGCGATAAGGCCCAACAGAAAATATCCGATGGGCCTTATTGCTTGCATCAGTCGTGATCGATTTCTCACTCTATAAATCGAGATCTTGGACAAAACCAATACAAGCTAAAGATGTTGCATCGATCGCATCTCATTTCCTAACCCTAAAATTCATAAGAATATATTAAACTACATACCTTGACCTCATCTTCCTCCTCAATGAGCTCTTTTGAGTCAATACATATTGTTCCTTTGTCCTCAGCAACATCCAAGAATGAATAGCCGTGCCCAAACGAGTATATTCCAAGTTGCTTTTGATGCTCATCAAACTCTTCATCAGCAAGTGTTGGCTTCTCTGAGATAGCTTTCTCAAATCATTTTGAAAGAGCTTGTGATGAATCTTTGAATTCTTCATTTGACAAATCCGAATCAAGACACAAAAATTCTTCTTTTCTTTCTCCTTTCTCATTGATGAATCTCCTTGCAACTTCTTTTGACTCAGCTATAGCTGCAAGGAAGTAGTCCTCCCTAAGATTGAAAAGTTCTTGAATGTAAAATAGAGGGATAAACTCCTTTTCAGAGATAAAGTAAAATGGTAGATTTGGGAGAAGTAGGGACTTCTCAAACACTTGAACTTCTTCAGTTGGCTCCCTTATTGCAGTCTCTGCTTTAAAATTAGGCACATCAAAACCTTTGAACTGCTCTTCTTCTGCTTCGAGATTGATCTCCTCAACAATCTCCATGACACCTTTCATACTTTTTGAGCTTCCCTCAAGTGTCAGCTCTAAGAAAGGCTCGTCTTCAACATGAACACTTTCCTCCTTTTCAATTGGGATGTGATCAAGCCATATCAAGAAAGTAATGTTTAAAGGGAGCAAGCAGCAGCCCTTTTCATGCTCTGGGCATAAATCTAGCTTCCCTGGCAAAGGGGATATCCTTTTGCATTTTCTTGTGATTTTTGCCCTATCTATTGGATTCTTCCCAAAGATGTGAGGATGGACATAGGTTTTCTGAGATATAGAAATAATCTTTCCATTGATCAACCCCAAGAAGTTCTCCCACTCATCCTTAAGAAAACTTTTTTATTTCTCTAGGAGTTTTTCAAAATCAATCTTGGGGTTGAATATCGTCATTGCATCAGGAAAGTAATCTACATTTAAACCCTCTTGAACCATGAAATCAAGTAGTTTCTCTGATGGAGAGACACTAAGGATCTCATTCATTCCCTCCATCTAAGTTGCAGGTTCTCTTGTATGTCCTAGAGGAGAACATGACCGATGCAAGCGACTCAAGCTAGTCAACGTGGGTGAAACGGGGAAAATCGCTTGTATCGATTGTGTCGGGGATGAAAGAAAAATACGCACGAAAATGAGACAAATTCTATGAAGGTTGAAAATTTGAATTGGTGAAGGGAGTTGCTATTTATAGGTGAGGAGGGAGGGAGTAATGATCAAACGATGTGGGCCAATCAGTGAGTGCCATGTGGCAAAGGTACGTTGGGAATCCCAATGGATAGATGATGTGGCCCACTCAAATCATGCCGCATCGCAAAGAACGTTGGAATGTGCAACGGCCAAATGATGTGGACCAATCATGGTGTGCCACGTGGCACTAATGGTCAACTCATTTTTGAGACCTATTTAAGCTTCCCTATTCATTTCTCTCATTTTTTTCTCAACACTTTCCAAGCGTCGAGTTGCCATCGCCACCAAGTTTTTTATATGCTTCTTAACAATTTCTATAGAGAACGCTCTCTATGTTAGGTAATATGGACACGACCGATCCAAGCGATAAGGGACATCTGGATGTTTTCTGATGACTCTTATCGCTTGGGTGGGTCATGATTCTAAAACCGTATCATGGCTTTAAAATAATGTTTCCTTTGATTGTTCGCTATAGTGGAAATAGAATTGATTGATATTTCATGATGATTAAAAGGACAACTCATCAAAGTGATACGGTACATCATGGATTTATGAATAACCCTAATCCCTTGGATCGATCATGTTTCTTAAATGGCATCGAGTCCTTGACCATATCTTGCGAATTATGTTTTGCTTAGCGATGTTTGAGCTATTATGCATTGTAAGCTATATTCGAAATAGTATTGATTGATATTTCATGATGATTTCAAGGATGACCGATGCAAGCGATTAGGGATATCTGGGCATTTTTGGATGACTCTTATCGCTTGGATCGGTAATGTCTTTGACAGTGGAAAGAGTCCTTGATTTTGAGAGTAAGCTGCCTTGCCTTTCCACTTCCATGCCTAAAGACTTTCACTTTGTGCAGCTTATGGCCAGGACCAAAAAGACAGCAGGGAAGTTGTACCCTGAGGGTCAGGACCAAAATGCCCAAGAACAAAATGCCCAGAAGCAAAATGTCCAAGAGCAAAATCCCCAGAAGATTCAAGGCAATGTATCAAAGAAGCCTTCAAAGAAAAGGGTCAAGTACCATGTAAAGTCCTCGAGGGAAATAAGAAGAGCTCAAAAGTCTATGGGACTGTTGATCCCTAGACTTCCATTTATGAGATTTGTCAAGCAGATCACAGCCAATCTCTGCTCTTTGATGAAGACCTCATCCTTTATCAATGTGAGGTGGCAAACTCAAGCACTGCTATGCCTGCAAGATGTTGCAGAGGACTTTGCTATTGACTTTATGAATGATGCCTATTTATGTGTTGCTCATTCTCACAGGGTAACACTAATGGCAAAGGATTATGCTATTATATCAAGAATAAGATATAAATTTGATAAATTTCTTGTTCCTATTGATCACCATGATAAAAAATTCTTTGATATTTTAAATATACCTCCAGCCCGAGCACCCAAAACAACAGTTCTCATTGAAGAGATCAACCCTTAGGTCACTCATGATCATGAAACTAGAACTGCAGCAAATAGTGAGGAGGAGAGGAAAAAGCAGAGATTATTTACAGAGAAAAGTGTCATCTTAAACCAGATTCAGAAGTTACAGAAAGCAAATAAAGAGCTCCTTAAGAAAGGAGATGGGCAGATAATAGTTAATGTTGCAATGGCATGGCAGGATGAATGGTTCCTTGACATTAGACCTGAAGGCAACAGAATGTTGAGGGAGTTTCATGTTGAAATATTAGATAGTGTGGTCAACATTTCACTCAGGTGTTATCTAGAGGCCATAAAGTGCTCTTGTATTGCTTAATTTTCTAGTTCCTTAACTGAATTTTTATTTCTTTATTTGTAGGGTTCTTTTTCAACAATGTGAGGAAGCGGTTCAAAGAAAAGCATTTATCATAGATCCTCTGGTGACACACTGTTTTTTGCATAAACATGGAGATGCCAAGTCCTTTCTTGAGAATTTTACAGAAGAGTTAGAATGTGTTATCTACCCATATATTGAAAAGTAAGTATTCATCTTCATTTTGAAAAGTACATTTGTTTCATTAAAGAAAGTATATTTACATGCAACTCATTGACAGAGGCCATTGGAGTCTTATTATTGTTGAATTCAATGCATATCAAGCTATTTTCCTCAATTCTCTTAAATCACAACATGGGAATTGCAAAGTGTAAGAATTTTCCTGGAATTGCTCAATTGAATGAACAAAAGCAATTTGGATACATACAAATTCATGTGCCATTGCAGAAAGACGCAACATCATGTGGCTAGAGAGTGATTGCAAATGTTGTAAGATTCTTGGAAAAGAAGGTTTTATAGTCCTGAATTGAAATTATCAAAAGACTATCCAGATGCATGGATCATCTTGATCAGAGAGAGATCAATAAATGGCATTATGAAACATGCAATCTACCCCAATGATCCAGACTCACCTCCACCCCCTCCACCTGATAAAAAGAATTCTGAAGAAAAAAGAAAGGGCATCCTCTTCACTCACCATTGAAGCATGGTACCAAGAAAATGAGTCAAGGTGAAAGCTCCGAAAAGGGCCACAAGCATCAGAGAAAAGGGGGCTCCAAAAAGGATAGAAAGGGATGAATCATTTTTTAGTCTAAGATTGACATCTATTGTAAAACCAACATAGGTTGGAAGATTTATTTATGTACAAATTGTATGTACTTACGCCAATCTTCATCTGGAAGATGGTCATTGTAACCATATTTATTTGCCTTAACAATATTTATATGCCTTGAGAAATATACAGTTGTATTGAACCTCTTGAGAGTTAAACAAAAGTTCATTGCATGGTCCAATTAAATTTGGTCGTGTCACAAATATGATTGCATTGTGGGTTTCTTAATTCATTCTTGTTGGAAAGTTTAAATTCGCAAAGATAGAGAAGAACGTAAAGAAGAAAGAGGACATGATCGATACAAGCGATACAGGTAATCAGAGAATTTTGGATTGCCCCTATCGCTTGCATCGGTCGTATTATCCATTTAAACATAGCATCCCCTTTAAGCAACCTTGCATGAGATGAGCTGAGTTGTAAGTTGTTTTTATAGTCATGATTCAAACCTTTAAGCAAAGTCACTTTTTGAAGTCTCTCCCGGTAGTTTTCTAACACGACCGATCCAAGCGATAATGGCAATCCGACAAGTTCAGATTGTGCTAGTCGCTTGAATCGGTCGTCTTCTAATCTCGTCTCCTCTGTTTTATGACTTAAGTCATGCTCTTCATATTTTGAAATATCATACCTTAGATTGGAATTTGCACCAGGTTCTCCACCCTCTTTAATATAACTTGTTATGTGCACCATGATACTTTCTCTTGCATAACTTGAGGATAGAAAAGATGGATATAATCAAATAATTTAATTGAAACTAAATATTGAATTCTAGATCTCTTGTTCATCTAGAATTTACTTATCCAAGGTCCTGTATAATTATTTTTTAGTTGAAACCTCATCAGAATGTTAAGATTAAACAAAAAAATGTCAATATGAGTTTAGATGAAGGGGAATAATTGAAGTCATCAATTCACTCTTTCAAATAAAAATCAATGGAAGTATGAAATAAGGGACCTAGAAAATATCTAAGAATGTCTTGGTTTATATTCTTATCATTGTACAATAAGAACCTCATCAAAATCTTGAAATTAAATTAAAAAATGCAAATATGAATATAGACATTTAAAATACATAATTTAACACATATTCTTTGTCACCATCCTGCAAAGAAAAATCAATGGAAGTATCAATAGAAGCTTCTATAAGAGGGAGATACATTATGTAAGAATGCCAAGGGTTAACTTGTTACAATCTTAAGGGTTCGAACTTAATCATCCTTGGTGGTAGGCAAGTTATGCAAGATAATGATTTCTCTGATCTAATGTTAACTATTGCATCATCAATTGAGAATCTAAACTGTGATGATACCTCATCAAGGTATTCTAGGAGCTCCCTTAGATTTCTGAGATTCCAATTTGCAGTGACAATTATTTTCCTTGATTGAAAATATGGATGAATCAATACTTCTAACTCAAATTCTGGACAGCTCTCCTCTGAGTCCAAGGCTATCCAAAGTCCAAGCTTTTTTAGAGATTGTCGACATATCTGATATGAGATTGAAAGAGAATTGGGACTAACTTTACATAAAATAACGTCACCTAGCTTTTGAACTTCTTTGCTATCTCATTCCCTACCTAAAACATCATCAATCTCTGAAATAGAGACTCTCCTATTCAACCACATTGTTTTTGTTTTCTGTAATAACATGTTTTTAAAGCATGCTACAAAGACATGAATAGACAAAAACCATTGAATCTTTATCCTTCTCGAAATTCGGCCTGCTGACATTGCCTGTTGGATGTCAAATTTCATTTTGCATAGAAAACTTGAAACTGTTGAATGATCAGGATCATCCCAATCTAATGAAGAGATGCAAGGAGCATGTACATGTACAAGATTTCCATAAGAACTCCTCCCAGATGGCACTTGATAATCTGCATAATGGACAAATAACTCTATGCTATTGAAAAATTGAACAGATTTTCTACATACATGAGTTCTTGCACATTCCTTATGAAGAACTCTGAATTTTCTTGTTAAACATTCACCAAGTTTCCATTCCACAATATTGGAAGGAAAGATATTTGCAGTACAAAAACATATGTTTTGTTATACAAAAACAACTGGAATGATAGAAGATCATTGTAAAAGTTCACTTACAATACAAAGGGAATTGCAAATGGTTTTCTAGAACAAGATCCTTAACGGTGTACACATGTTGTACTCGTGCAAGCCAACCCCATCTCTTCAATTTGAAACTGAGAATACATCCCTTCGAGTTGTTTCTTGTGTTGTCTCTTTTGGCATGCTTGACTTTATGGGCACCTCTGCAGCTAGGAAGCATAGTTACCCATTCATTTACTCTCACAAAAAGAGGTTTCCACAAAGAATCCTCTCTTTTGTTGTAAACCTCACATGAGGTTACACGATTGGAAGGATGATGAGAAGAAGAAACCATTTGAACTTAGAAGAAGAAGAATGTTCAAAGTAAGAAACCGACGTTCACAAATTTTGGCATTATTTATAGAGAAAAAGGCTTTGTACACGTGGAAACTTTTGATTTGATGTAAACCCTATCGCTGAATGATCATGAAATTTTGTGAACCCAAAAGTATTTCGTATCTTCAAAAATCAATTCCTTCTTGGAAATTTGAGAATATGCTTTGTGTAGTATGCAAAAATATCTTTTTTTGCATCAAACCAAAAAATTGTACACTGAATACGAGAATCTTCATCACTTTAGCGGCACTTTTAGAGAATATTGTATTAAAAAAAGCATTTTTTCATATGGTTAAAAGAGATAGCAATGTTATATTCTTCTACACGTGGAAAGATGCTATTTGTCAATTTCCTTAATCTGTCATTAGCAAACAGCCTCTATTCGGCTATTTTTCGCCCCAATGTGTAGTTGTGAGGTTGAGTACAGGGTAGCTTTCACGGCAATGCTTGAGTGTGTGTGGATGAGATGCCTATTGTCTGATTTGGGTGTTGGCTAGCCTTCTATGACCACCATCTTCACTAACAATCAGAGCGCATTGGTAGTTGTGAGGAACACTATCTTCCATGCTCACACTGAGCACATTGAGCTGCACTATCACTATGTTGGGGAGAGGTTCTCTACTGGAGAGATCAGTTTGGCATATTTGCCTAGACAGGAGAACATTGCTGACCTTTTCACAAAGGCTCTGCCTAGGGAGAAGTTTGAAGCTTTTTGCAAAGCTTTGGGCTTACTTCCTTTTGTGGATTGATTCCACATAGCTTGGTACTTCCTTATATATGAGTGCCAGCTCCTTCTTCACTGCATCACTCCCAGTGGTGATTTGTTGATATATTTAGGTAGTGATGTGTATGAACACACTAGGACCAGTGAGGCACTTTTTTCCCTCTTAAGGAGGTTTTTCCCCCAACTTGTATATATGCCTATAACCCTAATGGGTCACTTATTTTTGTACTTTCTCTTGGTAACACATTCAATAGTGTGTGTTGTGTGCCAAGCTTTTTCTTCTTTCTTGTGTTGCTCGTGTGCTTCCACATACCTCAAACTTCAACACACACACACACACACACACACACATATATATATATATATATATATATATATATATATATATATATATATATGTGTGTGTGTGTGTGTGTGTGTGTGTGTGTGTGTGTGTGTGTATATATATATATGTGTGTGTGTGTGTGTGTGTGTGTATACATGTATGTGTGTGCATATACATGTATGTGTGTGTGTGTGTGTCGGTTACTTTAGTTATGGGTGCTCGAGTATATTCTAGCATAATGGAGAAGGTATAGATCAAACATATTTTCCTCCCAAAAGGATGGATTCTTATAAAAAAGGAAATAGAAGATCAGCGCCACTAAAGAGAGCTCATTAAACATGAGTGCCACTAAATAAAAGATGAGTGCCACTAAAGAGGATAAAAGTAGAAAGTACCATTCCAAGTACAAAGAAGTACATTAATGTACAATGAAGTACACCATGTCCGATAGCTACAAAGGCTCAATGAGTAGCTCATTCTTCCTTATACATCCAGCTTGACTATGCAACATTGCACTCATGAGTCATGCCATCTTCCAAGCAAGGCCTAAAATTGACGGTTTTTTATCTGTCAAAGCCTATTTTTCCTATCAAAAACAGGTATAATTTTCTTTTTTCCTGTCATATTACAGGAGTGAATAGAAATTTTCCTATCAGAGGACAGATTGAACGTAAATCTCCTTGTCAATTGACAGGTACAAATTATAAAATTGTCTATCATTTTTTATGTATAATATATATATATATATATATATATATATATATATATATATATATATATATATATATATATATATATATATATATATATATATATATATATATATATATATATAAGGTTTAATTGGGAACTGACGGAGTCCGGATGATTTCATGTTTTCTAGACCCTAAAGTGTGAAATTAGCGAGTTCTTGAAATTTTCAGGTCCTAGCCTCCAGGATCGATTTTGAAGTCTAGACTCTCGAGCGATACAGTGATTCGCGATTCACGAACTGCAGCCTGCTAAGTGCTTCAACCTTCGAGCTTACTTCTGACTTTTGAGTCATCTTTGAGCAATTCAGAGCCTAGAGGGTTGGACCACTGGTTTGAAGTTCAACTCGGAGTCATAGGTATTACGTGTATCTTCTTTTAAGAACGCATATAGTGTAGTTACAAAATGAATATGTTTGCTGAATCTAGATAGACTTTCAATAGATGAAGAATCCCCTACATTCTATGTTGAAATTCATCTTGTGTCTTCCATTGTTCCTAAATTGTTTGTTAATACAAAGACAAAGTTTTTGTTACTTTGAGAATAAGGAAATTCTGACAGATTATCCTATTCAAAGAACTTATTTTAAAGCTTCATCTTCAAATTTAAAATTTGATGAGCAGTGTTTTCATCATGGGATTTTCTTAAAGAGTGTGCAATATGCATTGTGGCATGCCCAATGAGGAATCAAGGATCTCTTTGTACAGAGGAGTACGCTCAACTTCTTGTCAGCCATAGATAGAATGTACCTATGGATAATGGAGTCTAGCTGCATCCACAATGCATCTTAATTGAACTTGCCACTATCATGTCATCCATTTTCTATAATTTTTGTGTGGTGAGGTCGAAAGCTATGATAGAAAACAGTGACATCAATTCTATGTTCTTAATTGTTATTGAGTTTTATGCATGTTTAAGTCAACACTTAGTGACATGGGAGTTTGGTGAAGGGAGTCTCATGCATTTTGGGTACACTAACTCACAACATACAAGTAATTTGGTCACTTTGAGTGCACTTTGTTAGCCATCACCACAAGGGTAGGTGATCAACTTTGACTAATAGCACATGTCTAAGAGCTATTGTAAGGGTTGCACTTCTTTAAAGCATGTTTTAATGCTACCAAAAACTTTTTGGAGGCTCAATAGCATGGTCAGATGAATACATCATTCACAATGCAGGGTCTTTAATGCCTTTTGTATGGAGTGGATTTTTTCTTTTTTAATCATCAAAAATGATGCTGAAGCAGTCCAGTATGAGGTTCTTTAAGTGATGGGACTGGTTTTATACTTTCTGTTGGAACTTGGTATTTACTAATGTTGTTGCAGCAAAGATAGCACAAAAGTTAATCGGCATTGCATCATATGCAATATTGAATAATCAGAATGGTTGTGCAATCCGCAAATGAGGACAGAGATTGTGTTTTCTCTTTTTGTTAATGGGGATGATGATATGCCTAATGAATCCTCTGTCTAGTACTTAGCTTAGGACAGTGTGATTGGTACTTGCATCTGGCTGTTCTGAATTCTTTTAATTTCAACATGTTATATCATGAAGAAAACTAGCTGCTTGGTCTTAGATATCATGCTTATCAATGTGACCTCGGAGATTGTACTCGGCATTATGATGGTGTTGCACCTCCTTGAGAAAGAAAAAAGGGAATGCATATTGAAATTTTCTTTTTCTACTGTTTGTACTTTCAAGAGCCATCAAATCTGAGTCATAGTGTAGGTTAATTGGTTTTTCTAGAAAAGTTCTTTAGTTTGGATCTAACAGTTTCTATGTATGTACATATGTACATACATATGCATGCATGTATGTATGTGTGTGTGTATGCATGTATGTATATATTCCAAAGGGATACATAATATCATTGTGAGTGCATCTTTAATTCTTTATTTATTTACTTAATTCTATTTATTTAGCATGAATAAGTTCTTCATGTATTTTTAGACTTTTGGATGCTTGGTTTTCCACATTCATAATATTTATTTTATAATGCAGTCATATTTATTTGGTCCCTAAGTGTATTAAAACAAATAAAATCATTTTTATTGTTTACTACTCGGCTCAATTAAGGGAGAATTTCATTCCAAACTAAAAATTTTTATGCTTTCAGATAAGGAGATTGACCTTCTAGCAGTTCACCGCTACACTCTGTCAACCTGAAATAATCAGGTGCGTTAAGTTTCAAAACTGAAACTCCAACCAATACTCTGAAGTATCAACCTAAGATTTGAATTTCATAATAGGTATTTGAACTCGGCATTGCTCTATCCTTCAAAGATTTGCAAACCTACACAATGCAAGTTTCGTGTTTGGATTTTTGGATTTCACTCTTTATCCAAGAGTAGCTTTCAGGTATTCTTATTACTTATGACATGTTGATTAAAGAATTTTCATTTAGTTATTAGTAATAGCATATGATTGAGGAAGATATATGACTATGACCAAGGTTGCTAAGGTTGAGAATCTTATCCCTAAGGTTGCTAAGTCCTACTAATTCTATCTTATTTATTCGCTCCTTTGTTTTTATATGTTGATAGGTCATCATAAATGGATCCCAGAAAGAACTTAGATTCCAAGGAGAAGGCTTCCTTATCATCTACACTGAAGAAAAGGAAGTCGCAACCAAATCTTCATTCCTTTCTTTCTAAGAGATCCACTCATGTGGGAGTTGGATTGGCATCAAGTGATGTACAAAAGGATGTGGTCAATGTAATAGTGAATGATACAACCATAAGCATGGTTGCTGACCATGTTGTCAAAAGTAGTACCATAAATTATGCTACTATAGAAAATAGTAGTCTTGAAAGTCAAGAAGCAAGCAAAAAGGGTATTCGCAAATGCCGTAATCAGTGGACGTTGTTGCATCCTTGGGCTTAATTATGTAAGTCCATGACCAATGAAGAGAGAATCAAATGCTCATATTGTGAGGATGCAAAGAAGGTGAATGCATATACGCAAAGGGGATCGTCAAGCATTATGATCTCTGCATTATGTGATCATTCGATCACAGTTGATCACAAAGATGCAGTGCGTCTTTTGAGTGCAAGAAAGCATTTTAATGATGTTGGAAAAGGTCCACTTGATGATGGCATGGAAAATATTATGCACATTGAGCAAGCAAGAATTATAACTTGCATGAAAATTGTATATTTTTATGCATTGGAGGACATTCCACTAGATAAATATCAAAGCCATTGTAGACTTTTGAGAGAACTTGGCACACCAAATATGCCTGCATCAGAAGAATATGGCTCATATATGACTGCAGTGTCTGCAAGGGAGATGCTATTGGCAATAAAACTTCATGTAAAGATGCAATTGATATTGGACATTCGTGCAAGTCCTTTTTATTCTTTACTTATTGATGAGAGTACAGATCGTACAATAAAAAAACATTTGATTATCTATGTTTTATATGTATCAGAAGCTGGCAAAGGTCCTACAAAATGTGCTTTTGTTGAGCTATTAGCGGTGGAAAATGCCAATGCAAAATGTATATATGATGCTATAAGTGCATTTATAAATGAAAACATGTTGGACATCGATAAATTGATTGCTATTGCTACAGATGGAGCTTCTGTAATGATTGGACATAAGACAGGTATGCTTTCCCGTTTTCAAGAGTCCATGCCTCATATTATGGGTGTACATTGCATTGCTCATAGACAAGCTCTTGCTGCAAAGGATGGATTTGTGACACATCCATATATATTTGCTTTTGTGGACAAAGTTTCCAATAAAGTATATTCATGGCTAGGAAAATCTTCCAAACGACATGAGGAACTTTGGAAGATTATGCATGAATATGACATGTTGGATACAAGAGCTTAGTAGATCCACTCTGTAAGATGGCTTTCAAGGGGCCAAGTGATGGAAAGGCTCGTGAATATCATGCCTGCTATCCTTCATCAATGGGAACATAGTTTGAGGATCTTCCAGTGTTTAATGCATTCAAAATTTTGAGCCCTTCTTCTTACCCAATAGATGCATATGATCGAGAAAGAATGTCACAAGAATGGTTGAATAGAATTATCAATCGACTTAATATTGATACTCATATGATCGATATTCATAAGACGATGAATGAGAGAAAAGATTTTGTTGGGATGCTATATCGAGTTGCAAAACACAAAAACATGTGTGATGCATGGGTAGTTTGTAATGAGTCAAGCTCATGGTGGGACTTGTATCCAGAGATGATGAAAATATGGCAGCTATGTTTGGTTGTCCCTGCAAGTACTTCCGCATGTGAGCATGGCTTTTCACGTCAAAATTTCATCAAAAGTGTATCAAGATCTTCATTAGGATTGGAGACATTGGATGCTTTGATGTTTTTATCCATAGATGGACGTGGAAGTTCTTCAATAGATTGGAAGGATGTATTTGAAGCAATGCCATTGGAGTAGTGATCTCACATGTTCTATTGGAATTGCAGCAATGCCATTGGGTTGCTATCTCTGTAGAGAGCAGCAATAGTTATATTGAGAGTCCAATACTTATGGTATTGTTGGCAGTAGAGAAAGAAAAAGCTCTTTGAGTGTTTTTTTCCAAATATTCTATTTGAAAATTTGTGTAATTGAATTGAATATGTATACATATGCTCATCACATACTCTATGTTTGCATGTTGGCAGCATTACTCATATGAAGACCTCAATACTTATGGTACTATTGGGAGTAGAGGAACAAACTCTTTGAGTCTTTTGCATATTGGCAACTATGCATACTAGAGTAGCTCAGTCACTCACAGAACTCCACATGTTGAGTCTTTGACATAATCAATCAAAGTACTTATGTGAGTCTGTGAGAGAATGAATCAAAGTACTGTTGAGTCCCAATAGTACTTATGGTACTATTGGGAGTAGAGGAACAAAGTGCTTTGAGTCTATTTTATCAATTCCTCTATATGAATTTGTGTATGTGAATATGTATAGATATGCTCATGATTTATCACATGCTGAGTACTTGCATATTACAACTGTACATACTACAACAGTTGAGTCTCCGAGAGAATGTCAAATCATGGATGGAAAAACCTGGAATGGAACGGTTGCAACAGTAGGCTTATGGTTAACATTTCTTCACTTAAGAAATTTGACAAGGATTCTATAATGAATTTGAGTATGAAGTGATAAGTTGCATGTGTATGGTAGTGGATAGCACATGCAACAATCTAGCAGATTGCGTTGTTGTTGGCCAACTACAATAGTCTAGCATCTTCATGTCCTAATGGAGTTGATTATGTATGTTTTTATGTATTTTAGTGCAATCAATCTCAACCTTATGAATATAATTTTTGCTTAAAAAAAGAGGGGATCCATGGGAGATCTCCAAGTGATAAGTGCAAGAGAGTACCCTCTTGTTGGTTTAAAATGAGAAGAGAGTCCCATGTAGCTGCTCGTTTGCAAGGATGGTGAGGAGAATGTTTCAACAAATGAACCACAATAATATCTTACTTGAGAGGACTATTGTTATACTTCATATTTTGAAGCCATCATTGCCACAATGTTTCTTCAATCCATCTTTGAGGGCAAAGGCCATGGATAAGCTAACCTATAAAGGCCATGCAGAAGCTAATTTATAATGTCTTCTTCTAGGTTCCTTGAATTGAGTAATTCGCCATTTGTATCCACATTCAGATAGACACCTAGAAGTTTGTCTCAGAGAATGTTTGAAGGAAAGGTTGCTACTTGCTTGATCTTGAGTACATGAAAGAACTAGAATCTGTGTTGATTTTATTGCACCTTCTATTCATCACATACTCAATGCTTTCATGTATGCTCTAACCTCTCCGCTCTGCCATGGATTGATTGTACATCAATAGTGGATTGTACACCAAAATTGATCACATGTTGGTAGCCATATTTACATGGAGAGTTCAATACTTCATGCTGATTTTATTGCACCTTTCACTCATTGCATACTGTTTGCTCTACCATGGACTATACAGTATGCACCATCAATGCTTATTTTTGGCAGCAGTACTTATCATATTGTTGGAAGCAAGGCAAAATGCTCATTTGAGTCTTTATTGTCTTTTGCTCTATTTGAATCTTTATGGAGATGACACATTCAGTGCTTATATGTATTTTCTATCATCGACTGTATGCTCGCAGCTCTACCATGGTCAGCAAACATCTGAACGATGTTGAATTCAAAAATGTTATACATATGCAGATTCTCTCTGGATTGGCATGAGATTTTGGTTTTGGGGATGAAGTGGGGAGGTTTTATTGTCATTTTTTTTAGGGTGGTGCTTTTCTAAGGCAACTACCTCTGTTCAGGAAGATGCATTATCTGTATTTGGAGTTTTAGTTTACATTGCATGAGTGAATGATTACACTTCCAGTCTGAGGGCTCTGCCAATGCAAAACTCTTTCTTTTTATCTAGAGGTTGAAGTATTTCTATATTGTTTGTCCATTGGGACACATTTGTAGTGTAACAACAAAAGATCAACTACTACTGCCTTTGTTTTCATATTATTGTGGGTGAATTGTTCTGAGGAAAAAAAAAGCAGTATTTACATTGCTATTTTCAATCAAATGGACAGCCACAGTCAGACTTGGTAGTTGAATGGTACATCACTGAAGCAATGTCTGCATCTGTTAGAGTGGACATGTGCACAAAGCATGTACATCAAATGCAAAATTAGGAGGTGACTCGTAGTATGCCCTTCCATAAACTATCCATCAGCATGCTATCCTAAGCATGTTTTCACTTTAGAACCTAGAGTCTGTTCAGGAAAAAGGTGCTTCATGTAATCCTTGAAGGCTTGAACCTGTCTCAGCAAAAAATGCATGTCATGTGACAGAGAGCTTTTAGAAGAAATCTGTCATATGACAGACATTGATAATTTTTTCGTGTCATTTGTAAAGTTCAGCAACCCGTCAATTTTAGGCCCTGCTTCCAATCGTACAAGCAATAGCTAGAGCACCACCTTCACAGGGAGCATTGTAAAGAGAAAATGCAAGTGTCTCTTTACAAGTTGCATGCAGAGAATGTCAAATTCCAATAAGTTGGGTTCTTCTCGACAAGCCTAAGAGAATGATAATGAAGAATGTCTCTCTCTTGCCTTTTCTTCACTTGTGTCGTTCTGTAACTCTAGATTTTCTCGTGTCCCACCCAAGTGGTGACTCCGCGCAATCGGCATCCTCACGATGACGATTGTGCATCGACAGCAGGTGATGATTCAGAGCTTCCTACTGTTCGATAGCGCAGCTACTATGGCATCCTCACAAAGACAACAAAATTATCGGCATCCTCACGACGACTGACATCTCTAAGTGGTGGGGAGATTGTGCGTCGATAGGAGCTCAGGCTTCAGAGCTTGCTACTGCTTGACAGCACAGCTACTACGGCACGTCATTGTTCGCCAACAATTACATTGGTTTCATCAGAGCATCTAAACTGTGGTTGAAGCAGAGAAAAGCTGTCATCTACACATCCGAAGTTGTTTCCACCATCTCCTTCTATGATGATTGCGAGAACATATGATCTGAGAAGTCGCAAACTTCTTCGCCTGAAAGAGACGAATCTCTATCGTGAGCTTCCAAACTATTGTTAAAGTAGAGGAAAGTGCATGCGCAGTTTGAAGCCGTTTCCGCCATCGCTCTTAGAGTGTGAGTTAATTGTAAGAACTATCATAAACCTCTTGGCGTGCGTGAAAGTCACGAATCTCTGTCTCCTTCACGGGAATCACGTGCAGGGCTTAAAATTGACTAGCATACCTAGAAATTTCTTGTGAAAGGCATTCTTGAGGGGCGTCTTTCATAAGAAAGTTTTTTTTGAGAACTTGCACTTGAATGAGAAATTTTGGAAATGATTGCAAACTTAAAATGGGGTCTAATTCATATGTATGATAATTTCTTTTTTGTTATCCTATTCTCATTTTCAACTATGAACATGAACTCAAGAGAATTCATGAACACATTTAGAGAGTGGTCTCTGTGTTTTTGCCCAGCCATACATGATTTAATCACATGAGTCACTTGACCCTCTCCCATTCATGTCTCTTCTAGCATCCAATAAGTAAGAGAGGAAACCATCTCTAAGATGCCTAGTATTTCCCACACACACACATACACACACATACACACACATATATATATATATATATATATATAACTTTCAAGCCATCAAGCCTTTCTCTAGTTTCTCACATTGTGTATATAACGCCATCATAGCAAAAAAAAATTGCAACATCTCCCCAAGAAAAAGAAACGAAACAAAAAACATAGCATAAAACATGAGGTATTTAGAGCCTCTCGCATACAAGCCACTAACAAAGTCTTCTTGCTTAACAATCTAACTATGGCATGCAAGCCATTAATAATGATTTTCTACTTAGAAACTTGCTAAATTAATAATATGATTGCAAACAATGTCATTGGTACACATGCTTCTAATTTTTTTCACTTGGGAATACATCATGAACCATGTAAGTAATCTACAACATATACATGTTAACAAAAAAACATATATCATTATGATTAAACCAAATGATTATACAAGCATTCACATGATCAATTCACAAAGTTTAGGAAATATATTTCACTTCATTCAAATTATTAAAACAACTAGTAAAATGCTTAAAAAAGGTGAAAGAGAAGATGAATTATGAGTTCTTTAGAAGACGTTTGATAATTACCAAATCAATCTTTCAAAACAAATTTAGAAGAACAATATATTGCAATTACATATCATATACTAGCTCATCACATCATTTGTATGGTCTTGCTCTTCTATTCTTTGAACTCACCCAAATATTCAAATGCATCAATATCCGACTCAATCATAGGAATTCCTTGTGCGTCAATGGATAGTAGTATAATGCATTTCAAGTATCCAATGTTAAGCTAGATCGTGAAATACTTTTGATATAATTATGGTGATAAAAACCTCCCTCACATGTTGTGGTCCTTGATGGAACAACCAAAAATAATTATCGTAAATGCATCTTTTCTAGGAATAAGTCCCACCAGTCTTTATTCATGAATAAATTTCCCAAGCATAAAGCATTCCCATATTTTTTTCTAACCGATATAGCATGCCAACAAAACCTTATCTCTTATTTATACATCTACATATGTCAACCATATGACTATCAATATTAACTTATTTTATGACTTTTGCTAACCACTCTTGAGTTTTCTTCTCTCATTCAATCACATTCACTAGATATGAAGATGGACTAAATATCTAAAATTCATTAAATACAGATATGTCCTCAAATCATCAAGCCAATGCATTCAAAATATTTTGTACATAAGTTTTTCCCATACCAAAACATTCTTCAAAACATCTAGGTTCCTGCATGATATTGTCAAATGAGACATTTAAGTGTAGAATACCATCATTCTCTTTATCTTCCTTAGAGTCACTTTGCACTAAAAGACTTGCATATTAAGAAGCTTTGTTATTCTTATGGGTCTTAGGAATATGTTTATATAACAAAACATGAGTATGTGTTTGTCCCTTCACCTCAACATAAATCTACAAATTTTCTTTAGCCATATTCAAAAATGTTGTAAGATGTTTTGATCCATTTCCAAAGCTAAGCATATCATTGGTCGAATACCTCTGTGTAAATTTCTCAAAAGTCAAGTCAATCAACATTAGGGAAAAAATTGAATCCTACATGGGCCTTGTAAGGATTCCCAATTTTTAGAAATTAAGCCTGATTTTGTTATTGTTTAAGGGGACAAAGAGCATTTAATGGGATACTTTTTAGTAGATTAGAGTGGGCTTTTTTCTAGGCCTCTTTAGGCTCATCTTTCTCTTATTCTAAAGAGAAATGAAGGGAATCTACTTTTCACATCATCAAACTTGAGCATCTATAGGAATAAAAAAATGTTTTTTTAAATCTCCTTTTCAATGTTCATTTACTTGAAAGGGCTCCTATGTATGGAGTGCCAAAATCCAACCCTAAATCTGTGTATAGGATCTTGATCCACATAGTTTCTTGTGTTGCATTTGTTAACCCTCCGTATTCAACTTTGGTTGCTGATAGAGCAACCATAGGTTGCTTCTTTGAAGACCAAGATATGAGCTTTGTACCTAGAAATGGAGCTTGCTTCAAGTCATCTAAAGATTTCGAGAGTCTGTACACATAGTCATGATTTGGTTCATCTACAAATCAAAGACAGTGTGCCATGTACACCTCCTTTGAAGTCCAACCATTCAAGAATGCGTTTTTTATATCCATCTGATAGATGTTCCTGTTGGAGTTAGACGTTTGCGAAAGTACGCGAACAGCACAAGGAAGAAGAAGAAGCTTCGAGCACAACACACAATAATGAATGTATTACTAGAGAATGTACAAAGATAAGTAGCCCGTTAGGGAAATAGGCGTATATACAAGCAGGGGGAAAAAACCTCCTAAAGAGGGAAAAAAGTGCCCTGGCGGTCCTAGAGTGTTCACACACATCACTACCTAAATATATCAACAAATCCCCCCTGGGAGTGATGCGGTGAACAAGAAGCTGGCAGTCATGTATAAGGAAGTGCCAAGCTATGTGGAAATCACTCCACAAAAGGAATTAAGCCCAAAGCTTTGCGGAAAACTTCAAACTTCTCCCTAGGCAGAGCCTTCGTGAAAAGGTCTGCAATGTTCTCCTGCATGGGCACATATGCCAAGCTGATCTCCCCAGCAGAGAACCTCTCCCTCACATAATGATAATGCACCTCAATGTGCTTAGTGCGAGCATGGAACACAGGGTTCCCCGCAATTGCCAATGCGCTCTGACTGTTAGTAAAGATGGTGGTGAAAGAAGACTGACCAACACCCAAATCAGCCATAAGGCGTTTGAGCCACACACACTCAACAGTCCCTATGCTCAGCCTCACAACTAGAAGTGGCCACAGTAGGCTGCTTCTTGCTCAACCAAGATATACATGAGCTACCAAGCATGAAGCAAAAGCCACTAGTGGACACACGAGTGGCATAGCAGCCAGCCCAATCAGAGTCAGAAAAAGCATGCAAATATGGCGGTAGTGATCCCCCCTTGGGATAAAACAACCCAAGTAGACGAGTACCACTCAAGTAGCAAAAGATACGCTTAACTACCTGCCAATGCTTGACTCCCAATGCATAAACCTACTCATCTGTGAGACAGCAAACTGAATATCTGGCCGAGTAATGCATAAGTAAATCAAGCATCCAACAGCCTGCTGATAGAGCACAGCATCAAATGCATCTCTAGCATCATGAAGACTCAATCGTAAGCATGTCTCCATAGGAGTGGCAATAGGCGTACAGTCTTCAAGGCCAAAACACTGTCAATATATTTCGTTTGACACAAAGCCATTCCACCATCAACGTGCATAACCTGAATGTCCAAATAATGATGCAAATGCCCCAAATTAGACATCTCAAATGAGGCATGTAAATCAGCCTTAAAATCAGCAATATGCTTCTCAATAGGACCAGTGAGCAGCATGTCGTCAACATAGACAACAATGATCAGAAGCACATCATTAGCACGCTTAACATATAAGGTGCTTTCAGTTGGACTGTTCTCAAAACCATGTGCTATCAGATAGGCATGTATCTTCTCATACCAAGCACGTGGTGCTTGCTTTAAACCATATAATGCCTTCTTTAACCTGCACACCTGGTTTTCATGCCCTTTCTGCACAAAGCCATGGGGTTGAAAAACATACACTTCTTCATGCAAGTCACCATTCAGAAATGCTGTTTTAATGTCCAACTGATGTACATTCCAACCATGATGGGCTGCAAGTGCACAGATGCTCCGAACAGTAGTCATACGGCATGTAGGTGCAAAGGTCTCATCAAAATCAATGCCTCTTTCCTGTGCATAACCCTTTGCAAAAAGCCTAGCTTTATACCTGTCAATTGCACCATCAGGTTTATGCTTCAGCTTGTATACCCACTTAGTGCCAATGGCCTTCTTGCCAGGAGGCAAGTCACATAAAGACCAAGTACCATTCTTCATTATTGCATCATATTCAGATTGCATAGTAGCCATCCAATTTTCTGAATTTTGTGCTTCATCAAACAAAACAGACTAAGTCTCATCACATAGACTACATGCAGCCATAGCAATCAATCTGATGCAAAAGAGGCACTATGAGAGCTTGATCGAGTACGATATGACAGAGGTGCAAAGTCACATAAAGACCAAGTACCATTCTTCATTATTGCATCATATTCAGATTGCATAGCAGCCATCCAATATTCTGAATTTTGGTGCTTCATCAAACGAAACAGGCTCAGTCTCGTCACATAGACTAGATCCAACCATAGCATAGCAATCTGATGCAAAAGAGGCACTATGAGAGCTTGATCGAGTACGATATATCAGAGGTGCATCTAATTTGCTATCACGCAAGGTCTACACCAGCCATTTTGGCATAGTTCTTGTCTGTTCAATATCAGCTCTCTCATCAATAAGTGCATCATGTAAATCTGCATCAGAAATGGAATGATCTATATCATCACATGAAACCTGCAAAGGCTGAGAAGTTGCCTCATTAGGACCAGGACTAGACTGTCCACTTGTAAAAAGAGGCAGCAAAGTATCATACATGTCTTCGGAGCTAACAGATGTCTCGTTAGTACATGAAAGCAATGGCTGAATAGCATCCTCCACAAAAACAACATCACGGCTAACCAGAATGCGTTTAATCTATGGATGATACAAACGATCGCCTTTACTTTCAGAACTGTACCCAACAAAAATACATTTTACTGCTTTATCATCCAATTTTCTGTGATGTTGTTCAGGCACTAATGCATATGCCAAACAACCAAAAACATGCAGATGAGCAACAGATGGCTTGCGGTCATGCCAAGCCTCATATGGAGTGATAGACTGTAGTGCTTTAGTGGGACACCTGTTCAGTACATATGTTGCACACATGACAGCCTCAAGCCAGAAACTATGTGGTAAAGCCTGACTCTTGACCATACACCTCGCCATCTCCATGAGTGACCTGTTCTTTCGTTCAGCAACTCCATTCTGTTGAGGTGTATACGACACTGTACACTAGTATCACGTTCAGCCAAAAATGCATTAAAATCAGAAGACATATATTCCCTCCCACGATCAGAACGGAGGGTGCCCATTTTACATGCTGACAGATTTTAAGCCAAAACCAAAAACTGTTTGAAGCACATGAACACTTCGGACTTTGCCTTCAATGGATATACCCATGCATGCCTGGAAAAATCATCGATGAAAGTCACGAAGTAAAGATAATTCCCAAAAGAAGGTGTCTGCATAGGACCACAGACATCACTATGTACAAGCTACAATTTCTGAGTAGCCCGAACTAAACCATCTTTTGGAAAGGACGAACACTGCATTTTGCCCAAAATACAGCCTTCAAAAACATGTTTTCCAAGTGCCTCAAGTTTGGGCAAAGAGGACACCATTTCAGATTTCTGCAGGCGTAGCAAACTAGCAAAATTTAGATGACCAAAGCGTGCATGCCAAAGCTTTGCATCTGACATAGCCTGAGAATCATTTACTGCACATGCCAAATCATTTATTGATCTTTCATAGTCTATGAGCTTATACAGCCCACGACATAAAATTCCAGAAGCAATAATCACATCGCCATTTGACAGATCATGAACTGTACACCTGTCATCAACAAATTTCACAACCAAGCCAATCTTGGCTAATGCATAAACTGATAACAGGTTCTTCTTGATCCCTCGCACAAATAAAGCATCTGACAAAGTGAAAGAGCTACCATCAGCAGTAGTCAAAATGATCTTACCAACTCCCATAACAGGATAAGAGGAGTTGTTGGTGCATGATACAGTATTCCCTGTAGGGGCAGGCTCGAGTGAAGAGAAGAAACTTCACTGCGAGGTAAGATGTTTGGTCGCCCCTCTGTCAAAGTACCAAACATCTGAGTCTACTGTAGACATGCACTGCTCATGAGAAGATGGGTCAAAACTGCAAAAAGTAGTAAACGCCCATTCTTCTTCCTGCACAAGATTAGCAGACTCCATTTTTGGTGTAGAGGCTTCTGCAACAACCATTCCAGCCTCTTTCTTCTTTGCCTCTTTTGCAGCCAGTTTTGGACAGTTCTTTATGATATGATCATTCCCTTTACAGTACTTACAAAACAATTTCTGCTTTTCTGATTTTTTCTCATCTTTGTCTTGGTTCTTCGAATGTGCAGCACTTGTAGATTTCTGCTTACTAGTAGAAGAGATCCATTTTCCTTTGCCCTTCTGACTAGCCAAGAAAACTTGATCTAGCATAATGGACCTGTTCTGCCTGGACTGATCTTCCTGCAACAGAACAGAGACTAACTCCTCAAATGACAAGGCATTTGGATTGTTCATCATCAACTGAAGAGTAGAAGCAAAACTCTGATGTGAATCAAGAAGACCATTCAGAACGGTCTGCACAAGTGAGCTATCTCGTATAACCTCATCAACAGAAATCAACAGTTCCTTCAAGTCTTTGATCTTTGTTAGGAAATTGTCCATAGAAACTCCTTCATTCATGTGCTCACTCTCCAATTGTTTTCGGAGGTAAGCAACACGAGCCTCATTCCTAGCTTGGTACAATGTGGTAAGTGTATCCCAAGCATCCTTAGCTGTTCTGCAAGAGCGAATGTGAGGAATAATGGCACGTTTGACAGACAAAGCTATCAATGCATGTGCCTGGGTATCTCTGCCATCCCAAAGAATCTGCTCTGCAGTAGGTGCAACAAAACTACAGCACGAACAGGAATATGCAGAATATCATCATCTTTGACACCTTCTGCATCAGCTTCAGTACCTGCAATTGTAATAGTTGCAAGTGTGATAGGACGTTTTTCGACACCCTGCACAATGTTCCACACTCCCTTTGCAACCAACACATGTCGCATCATATAAGCCCATAACGAGTAGTTGGTACCATCCAACTTATCCTCAATAGCCAACATACGAAATACGTCACTGCTTTCATCCATGGCCGATGACTAAAATACCTTGATGCAGAAAATTAATTGTATCTCAAAAAGTTGAACAGAACTACCCAGAGGAATTCTGCTAGACCTGTAGCAGACTTTGAGATGCTTATACTGGTGAACAGAAATTGGTATATACGTTTGGCACAAAAAGACGAAATAGCATGCACAAGCACTGCGATAGTGCGTTCCGAGGTTGAAACAAGCTCATATCGCTATTTCGGCACCACAGACCGAAGCGGTTTTGATCTCGGAAACACGCTGACTATGCTCACCAAAACTCGTGTGATTTTAAGACTGCAACTGGAGGAGTATCGATGGTACCTTAGATGAAGCGACGACCTGCTCTGATACCAATTGTTGGAGTTAGACGTTTGCGAAAGTACGCGAACAGCACAAGGAAGAAGAAGAAGCTTGGAGCACAACACACAATAATGAATGTATTACTAGAGAATGTACAAAGATATGTAGCCCATTAGGGCAATAGGCATATATACAAGCTGGGGGAAAAAAACCTCCTAAAGAGGGAAAAAAGTGCCCCGACGGTCCTCGAGTGTTCACACACATCACTACTTAAATATATCAATAGTTCCAATTCATTGAGGCAACTACACACATGAGTATCTTGATAGTAGGCATCTTTGACATAGGCGAAAAAGTTTATTCATAATCTATAACTTGGGTTTGAGCAAACCCTTTAGCCACAAGCCTTACTTTATACCTATTTATTGATCCATCTGAGTTCCTCTTTACTTTGTAGATCCATCTATATCTAATGATCTTCATGGATGGCTTCTTCAGAACCAATTCCCATGTTTGATTCTCTCGAAGAGCTTCTATCTCTTCTTCCATTGCTTCTCTCCATTGTGATTTCTTTTTAGATTCTTCAAATGTTGATGGTTCTTCTGAATTGATATCATGAGCAATATAAATTGAATGGTTTGTGACTAGGGAAGTGTCAAATCCATACCTTCCTGGCTTCCTTTTTTCTCTAGTTGATCTCCTTATTGTTTGTTGAGAAGATTCTGCAACATCTCTCAACTCATGTATCTTTGCTTTACCTTTGTTGCTCCAAGCATTAATATTCCATGTCTTCTAATTATCATTAGAATCACTTGATTGTTCATATAAGTGATCATTCCCATTTTGCAATGTTGGGAAGTCCTCCTCTAGGTCATAAGGTAACTTGACTTTCCAGCAATCATCTTCAAACCATTTCTGTATGCTTCTTCCTTTGCTTTTCTCTCTACTCCCCTCCGTTGATTCTCCTCCACCTATCATCTCCTGGACTCCTCCTCTTCATCTATCTCTGTTTTCGCCTGATCATGAGAAGTGTTACCCACTAGCTTTTGCTTTGCTGCTCTCTTCTTAAGTATCTGAAGAAAGACCTGAACCAAGCATATTATGTATTCTTGAGGTAAGTATGCCGGAGTCGTAAATAGCAAGGAAAAAACTACTCCCACCTTGGAGTCTAATACTGCATTCACTGCTCGTCCGATATGTCTGAAAAGTCTGCGAAGCTCCTTCTTCAACTTTCAAAAAATAATCTCCACCCAATTCACCTGGGTCTTCACAAATTTCTTCACCAATGCATAAAGTTGTTGAGAGAGTCCATAGTGCTACATTCAACATCTTGAAGAATCTTCAAAGCAATATCATGTTTTTATCTCTCATCAAGTAATTGGAGAGGGTATCTCCCCGAAAGTCACCCTCATTAATCCTGCAATCGTCCTTGATGGGCCAAACCTGAAACCCTGAGAACAAAAGCAATAACAAAACTTCTTCTTGGTTATTAAAGTTTTTAATTCAATATTTTGATCAATCCATGCTCATAGAATACAAACGACTTTTTTATTTTTGACTAGCATATGAAAATTTCAAATTAAAGCTAAACTATTCACTTGTTCGTTCAACAAAATACTTGAAATTATGTTTAAAATACATTCATAAACTTGGATAGGCTTTTGAATAACAATCATCCTCTTCCATCCTTTCAAATTCAATCATGATTTTGTACAACTATTAGCATGCAACTCACATACACAAAATCCATGAAACTCATCTATTTCCACTCATGCATAAGCCGACCTTATAATGCCCAAGTAAATGATTGAAAGTGATTTCAAGACAACTTCTAGCTTCATTATATCTTTTCTTCAATCAGCTTCATTTTTTTTCATTTGACTTTTCTTCAGCAAAAACCATTAATGTATTGTAACTTCTACTCTTCTAGCAAGAAAGAAAGTAGAAAATTCCATTTTACTTAATTTTATAAATTTATAACTTTTTTAAGAGAAAATGTTTAACCCCTATTTTGAGCAAAGGTTCTAGAGGAATGCATATGCACAAACTAGGATCTCTATTGGATATGTTTATCATGCACTAACATACATCTATTTATACAAAATGAATCAATCTTCCTACTTAAGCTTTTGATTCTAATTGTCCTATTATTCCTTGGTTGTATCCATAATGATTTTAGATAGAATTGCAAGAAAATGTATTCCTACTCAAGTCTAATATTTTTCACTTAGAATTTGATACTATCATTAGCTAGTTTATGTTTTGAAAATTTTGAATGCAAATTATGTACTGCAATGAAAAGAAATATGTAGAAAAAGAAAGGGATTGATACCACGTGATCATTATGGTTCTTCTTCAATCATCATATCATACTTCAGTATTTGTTAATCAAGGATTCTATGTCTTGCACAAATAGATTCTTATTTCACTTACTAGATTTCAAAGGTTTAGAAGACTTTTTAGCCATTCCATATTCTAATGAATTCTTTGTTAGCTCTTTTCCTTTTTTAATTTAGTTATTTCCTTGATTATTCATATAGTGGTTCAATTGAGATTATACTTTTGTAACTTTCTCTTGATCAAATAGTTTCTCATTAGCTAGAAGCTTCAGATCAAATGAAACATAGAAATCTTGTTGTTTCTTTAATCTTACTTGAATTTCATTGTCAAATTTAGTTTTATCTATATTCATTTGTTCTTTCATTATTTGTTCAATGTTTTGATTTTCTTATTTTATTTGTACACTTCTTTCTTCTTCCATAAGTTTATGTTCATTTTCAATTGATAGCATACTCGTTTGCTCATCATATTTCTTATACTAATGTCTTTTTTGTTTCTATAGTTTTTGAAATGGTTTCGGTTTAGTTTCTGTCGCTTTGAAGGATTCCTTCATCCCATCTCTTCCTATATTCAGATGTAAAGGTGATCCATCTTGATATATACAAATTTTTCTTTCATATTCAGTTTCTAGTTTACAGCTACTTGAATCTTCATATGCCCTACAATCCTAAAACATATGACCATATTGATCGCACCAAAAACATCTTAGAGGTCACTCCTAAACCCTATTTGATTTTCTAGATATCATTTTAGGGGTGTATTTTCTAAGGTCAAATGAATGTTTTGAATTAGATGTATATGCAGACAAAAGAGGAGAACTATCCATCATGAAAATCATGGCCTTCTTTCTGTACCTAGATATACTACAAACCCTTTCCAGTTTCATCATGGGTATCCATCATCATCATGTTCTAGTACCACATATCAAGAACTCTACAAAGACCAAGAGCTATGAAGGTTCAAGTTTTAGAAGATCTCACAATCACACAACCGCTCCTCATGGAACTCGTCGCTTGAGGGGGAGGTGATGTCATGGACAAAGGAAATCGTCCTAAACCTCCAAAATCCCAAGATCAACTGTCTATTTATTGAATTCTGACACCCGAAGGTCTTGTTTCCAATTGATGACATCATCAATGATATCATCAACTCGTAACCACCCTTGAACCACCCTTGGAAAACCTATATAAAGAGGGGTTGACCACATACATACTCATTCTTCCCAATGCCGATCTTGGGATCTCAAGGAGTCATGATCACTAAGTAAATACTCTCCAAGTTCCGGTTCTAGTTCTTGTCTTGATCCTTGTTCTAGTCTTGTCTAGTCTAGTTCTTAGACATTATGTCTTGTCCTCTTGTAATCTCATAGTATGAAATCTTTTCTATTTATTTCTTGCATCCAGATCATATCCCTAAAGGGAATTCTTATAATCAAGATATCTTGTTTCATACTTATGATCCCGGGTTCTGGGATCTCCTGTATCATCTCTAGACCAATTATCCATACCTATCAATCCCATGTTGTGGAACTTTTTGTATCAGTTATATCTTCTTGTATTATTTCCCCTACGTGGGTGATAATCAGAAGTACACCTTCTAAAATCTTGTGAAGTGTAGTCAGAGGACACAATCTAGTACTCCCCTGACAATTTTTCTGTATAGTTTGATTGCATGCATATCATGTATACATTTCATGATGCCCTAGGCAAATGGAAGAAGGTTTTAAATTGCAATAATAAGTGATTAGAGATGTTAATAGGGATGTGTGCACCCAAGAGACTAGGATCAAATACCCTATAGCCATTATGAGGACCTAGATAAGACACTCGTACTTGAAGCTCTTAGTAGAAAGATGGAATTATTTTATATGAACAGGTTGTGTAAAGTTCTCAAAACACTTAGGAAGAAGTCATGACTCCTTCGAGTTTATGTCTCTAGATTCTCTGCTCTGATTAGGGATTACACCTTTCCCCTTTAACAAAAAAGTTGCCAAGTAAAAAGAAGAAATATAAAAAATCAGTACATTAATGGTTGCTACTAAGAGAAAAAGAAAAATAAAGAAAAAGAAAAATCAAAGATAAAATAGTTCTCATGATTTAGATGGGGTTTTGAAACCATTTCTAAGATTTATATGTGGGCTATATGAGGTGGATCTATGCAATAGTAGAGCTAGTTGTATTTCCTGGTAGGTGTATAAGAACTAAACATGAGAGCATTTATATAGCATAATGACTGACATTGAAATGAGTCGATAAGAAAGATTGTTACTAGAAAGTCTAAGAAATTTCTATAGGTGCAGTTTGACTTATTTTTAAAGGTAGTATGTTGTCCGAACAGCTTTTTCGATCATGATCTATGTACTTTAAAATCCTCTTTATTTTGCTTAGAATCTGCATTTGCATAAAAAGATCATGTTTTAATATTTGAAAAGAAAAGATTAAAGTCTAAAAAGAGTTTCAAAAGAATCTTCATACGCTTCTGTTTGAATTCACAAGTTGGTCCATCAAGGACGATGTGCAGGATTGGTGGGGGTGCATGTGGGCAAGAGTTCCTCTCTCTTACTTGATGATTTTCTTGAAAATGAAACTCTATTTAAGATTTTCTAACTCCTTTACAATTTGCTTTGAAAATAATGCAATTAGAGAAGGATTTTTTGAAGGGTTACTTGATTATCACATGCCTTTTGTTGAGATTGTACTTGCAAAACAAATACAAATTGTTGAGATTATACCTGCAAAACAAATACAAAATTGTTGAGATTGTACCTGCAAAACAAATACAAATTGTTAAACAAGTGTTTATATGTAATTTTATAATGAAAGTATGTATATTGATTTGTGTTTATGTGCGTGTGTTTATGTGAGTATGTGTGTGTATTAACATAGTACTACACATATGCTTTGTATTTTTTTTGCATGTGAACTTATAAATGTGTGTATGAAACCCTTTAATTATAAATCAAAAGTAATAAAACAATATAAAATAAAATTGAAAACAAATAAATAAAACAAAAGAAGGATTTATCGGACGCTAAAGGATATGGGAATCCAAAGAAGGACACACAAACGTTGTCATTACAGAGACGGGAATCGATGTTTCAAAGTTTGTATGTTTATTTATTTATGAGTTTCTAATGCAAATTGAAGTCTACCGGCATTGTCCCAGAAGCCTGGTTTAGTGGTTGAATCCCTCGCCTCTTGAGGCGGGGGCGTGGGTTCAACCCCCCTGTGCTGCGGGACACCTGAGCCTTCGGGCGTGTAAACCGTGTTGCTGCCTTCGGGCATGGAAACCATGCAGTGCCTTCGGGCCAGTTTACCCAGTGTTGTAAGTCCTTCCCGGTCTGAGTCTAACCCCTGTTCTTGTGGGATAAGGGGGGTCCCATGGGTACTATGCCCTTCCTTGTACAGTTGTAATTTCAAAGTTAAAGTTCGGGGGAGTAGGCCTCGGCCGAACCTCCATTTAAAAAAAAAAAAAAAAAAAAAAGAAGTCTACGGGCATTAATTCAATCATTATATTTTCATTGTATTATTAATTCAATCATTTTATTATCTCTCTGTTGATTTTAAATTGTGTCGACTAATAGTTATGCAATCTAAATTGCTGATTTTGTACATCACACATCAGACGTTGTGGCTTTGATAGTGAGATGAACAAATATGACCTTCTATGTCTGTAAAATCATTGCCTTAATATCCTCATATTTGCTCATAGTGCTGACGAGTTTTTTCAGTAAAACTTCCATGTCTCGTGAAACAGCAAGGAATATTAGTTTTGATTATAGTTTCTGCTGAAGGGTTGTGGAGTTATTAGTCTTTCAAGACCGACTCCAAATGATCAAACTACGCTAATTGTAAGAGATCCCCTCCCCTTTAGGCACCCTCAAGTGCTCCTTCTGATTAACAACAAGCTTAAACCCAAGTGGCCCCGCACGAGGGTGATGAGAGGGTGCTTAACCTTCTTTGTAATGCCATCTAAACTCTGTAAAAGCTACCCCTGTTCTATGGGATTTGGAGAATCCCATGTGCACTAGTCCCCTTCACTTGTACTTTTTTTTTAATTAATACAAGTCCGAGAGAGTAGGCTAATGCTGAACTTCCTTTATTAAAAAAAAAAGATCGAACTACGCCATTTTTAAATAGTTAAATTTTTTAAGTCTTCTTTAGTTTCTCTACAATGAGTTTGAATTTATCATATGAATGTATGACTCTGGAAATTACATTTCCAATCATCCGGATGTTTAAAGTACTAGTTGAAAGTAATGGTATGCTACTGTTTTGTAAAGCATTCTAGAAGAAAGCTGCAAGTTCGAATTCCTTTCTTTTTAGTAACAAGTTTTGATTGGTTCAATATTACTCCTACACATTTGAAAACAACTTTGTTGCATTTTTTATTATACGATTTTGGCGAAGATATATGTTGGGAGAACATGAATACATTGAAGTTCTTTTATTCACAGGTTCTCTTTGAGTTTCTTTTGCACATCCGTTTTTCTCATAGCTTGAATGTTTTTAAGGAGAATTCTTTTAGGCTGTCTTAGAACTCTCGATGTTGCGAGGCAGCTACACCCCTCTCAATTCATGCATTTGCATATTCTATCTCTTGTGTTTCAATGTATTCCTCATGAAAGGCACATTAGCATAAGGAGAAGGATGGACTTGGGACAGTGATATGTTGTCGAACCGTGATCTCAGCGTCATCATGTGGACTTGTAGAGGAGAGAAGCATTTTGATGCAGGGTGTTTACCCCATGGAAATAGCTAAACATGGAGAGAAGAACATCTGAAGTGAGTAGATAATGCACAAGATAAGGTGAAGTATTTTAAACATACGATCTTGAGAGTGGTACACGTATGTGATGTGTCAAAGACCAACTTCAGATGACAACTGCGAGCATTAATTCTTAGTTGCTTCTTTATCTTTTCGGATAAAATGTGTTGTTCTGGATATTGCATGAAGTCAAAACGTATTATGTAGTGTAACATCAGGTTTCCTTATAAGGTTTGTTTCAGGTAGCACATGTGAATGATAATCAACTTTTCATTCATGAGATTCGTTTTTTCTTCCCCTATAGCATTGAATCATCTCTTCAAACCGTGAAAATGAAACTCGCAAATGCTTTATTAGTCTCATATGTTTCTCTGGACTTTATCTCTATATAGAAGCTTTCATGCTACTTTAAAGATCAGCCTTTCATTCAAAGGTTGATTCATGATTTGATATTGATCTAATCTTTAGAACATTGCAGGTCTTCTGAGCTCAAATCTTCAATCAAAGAGAGCTCTGTTATTTGTTTTGCATGCGTTTGCACTGCATTGTATTCTTATGATTCTGAACGTATTATGTTGAAAATAACATAAAGCGTTTCTAAACATATCGTGATGTGCAGTTTCATAATGACTTATGCCGAATGATTGTTTTCTGTACTCTATGGATATATAACGCTGAAGTAAATATTTTGTTACTTCATCAATATACCTATTGTAAATTTGTGAAATCTTGCACGCTATCTAGCAAATGATCCCTTATTGCAAAAATTTTGGGTTCCTCAAAAACTTCTACATTGATTTGGCGACTATCTAGCGTTAAATTCAAGGTTCAATATCGTTGTGAAAAGCACCTGTCTCTATAGATCAGATGCTACATCCACCCATGTTCAAAAATAAATCTACAATTGTCTCGCTGTGTTCAAACTGAGTGAAATGATAGATCAGACCATTTCGAGTATATTATTTTAAATATCCAAACTGAAATAAAGCCATTGTAGTTCTAGATGATGGATGAAATTACCTTACAGCAATATCACAGATTTACTAGCTCCAAAGAGTTTGAAATGAAAGGAAGCATGAACATTTTCTACCATATATAGAAGAAACCCAATAAACTCCATAGACTGAGATTTAATTATTGGGCTTCAACCCCTGCAGGCTGTGGCCGAACACCCCTCACCCCAAGTGGTGAGATGTTAACCAGACCCCCTCGGAGAATCATTGGGCCTTTGGTCCACCCAGTTTAAACTGGTTATCTCATCTGGCCTTAGGGCCGTCCCTTCTCAGTGTCTACCTTGGGCCTTCAAGCTCTATATACTGGTAGTTGCTAGGTGCCTAATCCCTGGTTTGTGGTATTCAGAGGGACCCACGGGTGGTATGCCCACTTTCCATTGTACTTTCCAATTAATTCAAGCTTAACCCAAAGAATAGATCTCAATGTTCGAGCTTCCTTTATAAAAAAAAAGTTATCCATCAGGCTTGCAGATAAGCACTCACAATCATAAAGATTCCTCCAGATGGACTTATCAGTGGGTGCACGTAAGAGGTTCATAACCTGTGTTGAATGGGTTCATAAATGATGGCTCACAAAGTAATAAAGAGTATGAGCCTAAACAGTTTCTCCTTAGCTCCAATACCTACCTGTGCGTTTGAAAGTCACTGGAACACAAGAAAAATGAATTCCATCCTCATTTATCTGCCAGTATAGAATCACTTCATAGAGTGAAAGTAGTTTCCATGCCCTACTTCACAGAATTGCTTTTCAAATGCATTCGGGTATGCTGAGGTGTTTCCTTCAATGTCTAGAAAGTATTGAGTGCATTCATCCTCTAACAAGAGCCTAAATCTAATAGAAGACAAATTTAATTATTCCCTTCGCAATGAACCGCCTTCCTGATAGAAGACTAAGCAAATATAGAAGACCAAACAAATACAGAAGGGAAACATGGATTCTTGTTTGCCCTTCATCATTTATCAAGAATCCCGCTTAGAGAATCATGTTGCCTACATGGCATGCATGAATCGAGCCCACAACTATGATGCCACGAAGAGTTTCACGTTGGGTTCCATTTCGTACATTCAATTTACCATATGCTCTGCTATATAATACATTAATTCAATGCACCATGCATTTCACAAGGCTTAGCCGTGAGTGTACATGAATGTGGCTTCACCTCATTACATTTACTGTCGCCCTTAGAGATGCACCTTATGAATTCCTCCATATGGAAATGAGCTGAGCCGTGAGCTTGCACAGCCCTCCTAGCCACGTCCCTCAGCTCCCTGCATCTCTTACGTAATATCTCTCCATCTTCAAGAACATTCCTCACTTTTTTTTCCACAGCAGAGCTCTCAATGGTATCAGAATCATTTCTTCTCAGAAGAACACCCACATTCCAAAAATCACAAAGAAACTTAGCATTTAATGGTTGATCTGATAAGATAGGGTAAGCAATCAAAGGAACTCCAGTGCTGATGCTCTCCAGCGTTGAGTTCCATCCACAATGCGTCAAGAATGCACCCACTGCAGGATGTGACAACACTTGGACCTGTGAGCACCATGGGATGATTAGGCCTTGCTCTCTAGTATCCTCCAGGAAACCATTCGGTAAGATTTCAGCTAGAGTCTGAGTGGCTGAGCTAGGCCGTAATACCCAAACAAAGGGCTTCTGGCTGCGCTTGATTCCTTCTGCAAGGGTCTGCAGCTCCTCAGGAGATGGTACAAAAATGCTACCAAAGGAGATATACAACACGGACTGCTTTCCCTGTTGGTTCAACCATTCTATACAATCCGTCTTCTCATGAAATAAACTGCTTCCAAAACTGGTATCACTTATGTTATCCTCTTCAAGGAAGGCAGAAGGGACTAAGGGACCTACCAGAGAGACAGGATATGGCACTTTCTCTCTCAAGGCCTCGTAAGCATCCTCTTCGAGCTCCTCAAATGAGTTAATTATCAAGCCGCTGCAGTTTGGGAAAATAGCAAACTGGTGTCTGGCAGTTTCCAGCATCGGGTCATTAACACTATCGACATGGAGTAAGGTAGGGTAGAGTGAAGGATGAAGAGGTGGCACCCCAGGAACATAGTGAATCAGCTCAGAACTTGTTGCTTTGGACTCCTCACTGGCATTATCACAACCTGTAATAAACATCAAGCAAGAACATGGGCGGCGTGTTCATTTGCATGAAAAGTTGAAAAATAAATGAAAGGATTCAGACTCAAGACTGGTCGACTCAGCTGCTTACTCCAGGTTCTTTTCATTTCCTGCAAGAAACTCAATCTGAAACAGCTGGAGCTCTATGAACTGCCATCGACTACCGTTTAAACAATAAATGGACCCCCTAAACGACACGATTTCCTCATCCAAGTCTATCTTTCATACTCTAATACATCGAAGATGTTAATAAATGGCATACGCCACACTTCTACCCGTTGTGACGCCCTGTATAGCTAAGTGGTTTAGGAAAAACTCTTACCTGACTGTTTCTTGTAGGGAAAGAATCCGTTGGCTTCCAACAGAGGCATGTGATAGTAGATGGAGAAGGATACAGCCGACTGAGTCCAGAAGAAGAAGGAGGAGATTCCATGCTCCGCGCAAACATCATGGACCCAGGGACAGAAGGACCCAAACACGACGCAGGAGACTGTATGCCTCCTGTTCAAGCTTATGAGAAGCTCTTCAAAGGGATCTTTCATCTTTATAGCCGCTGTGTGGAACTCTATTATCTGCGAGTATAAAGCTGAAAAATCGAAATCCTCAGATAATCCATTGTCTATCCATACAAGCTGTAGTTTTCCCTTGCCGTTCCCTTGAGCTCCAAACGATGAACTATCAGCTGCCACCTGAGTAGAACCCGGCTCAGCATCATGGAACTTCTGAATACGGTCATGATGATACTTGATGTTGACAAAGGAAACCTTCACAGGATACTTTGCAACGAGCGACTTAGCAAACTGCATCATGGGATTTATATGGCCCTGCAAAGGGTAAGGCACCACTACAATGTGAATCTCTTCCTGACGCTGATTCTCCTCATCGATGCCACGCGATGGCACTTGCCCCTCCAGAGAAGTTAGCGGCCTCTTCATATGGATTTCTTCGTGCAGCGATTTGCAGGCCGCTTCTATTTCCATGTCCGAGACTGAAGCCTCTCCTGGTGCCATACCTCCGCACTCCCGCAGTGCCCAACACTGCGTCCTTGCGTGCGTGTAGTGGTTAGCGGTCACCTAATGCACGTGGAGCGGAGACTCAAATGCAGATAGCACATTTACACGATTACATACACTTTATCTTTTCCGTTGGACATATTTAATGTGCGGACTGTGCTAGCCACTGGCCAGCAGAGAGGCAGCGAGAATGATAATTGGCTGCCATCAATCATCTGGCCCTTGACATGCAGAGTTGGATGTGTACTACTTCAACTCCTATCATTTCGTGACGAATCACGTACTGGCCAATCGTCATCATTTTGTTTTGTGGAGAAGGATGAAGCAGTTTTCGAGAAAAATAGGAAAATCAATTTAGGCTGCAAAAATAACGGAAAATTGGCATCGATGAAAGGAGGAGATAAAATGTTGCATGCACATATGCAATTTCATACTGTTGGCATACAAGCTATAAGAAGAGCATACCAACACAAGGGAGCAGCAAGGCCTAATCATTTTTTCCATAAACTATTTCCAACTCAAGTGATTTTCATCACTACACAAACATTGTAAATCCCGTTTTTGCTAGAATGGACTCCATTTTGTTCAAGCCGAGGAGTCCTCGAGCTTGAGGAGTCTTAGAATTAGCTACATACCAATTTTTTTAGATTCCATTTGAGCCCTCAAATAAGTTCTAGAACCTAATTTTTAACTAGGCTGGACACTAAGTCTGAACAGTGCCAAAGCTAGTCAAAAAACTATAAAAAGAGCTAAAGAGCTCATTTTTGGGGTTGGATTGTTAGTGATTTGAGCTTATGTAAGAGACTTTTTGACTAATTCAAAGAACTCCATTGTTCCTCTCCTTATGTGCGCGTGTGAGTGTATGTGTGTGCATGTTTGTGTGCTTCTCACTCACACACTTGTGCCTTCACTTGCTCATAGTCTTCATACTAGTCCTCATGTCTCCACAGATTAACATTTATGAGGTGGATCTCCTCACGTTGGTACTTGCCATTGTGCTAGAGTGACACCAAATTTGGCGCCGTTGTCGGGGAGAGAGCTTCGAGGACGAGCGTGTGATGGTAATACATAGAGTTGAGACATTGGAGTCATAGGTAATATCCTTACTTTTCTTTATTTTTCATCATTTTTTCTTGTTATTTGCATCACCATCATCATCCTCACCATTTCCCACCTCCATCTCCATCTTCACAAAAATTTCAATTTTTTTGTCATATTTCCCTACCCATCTCATTTCCTTCATATCACTTGTGACAGAGAGCGAGAGAGAGCTTGTGTGCGATCTGTTTTTTGTGTGTTTTTGAGCGTTTATTACAGGTTCTAGTTGTGCCACCATCTCCAAACAGCTTGCGTAGGTACGACAGAACCCTGCACAGGTCCCGAGACGATGACCTTTGTCTGTTGCGATAGATAGACAAACTGAGTATTTTTTGTTTTGCATGCTTGGTATGACAACCTACACCATTAGAGCACTTCAAATCACTAAAAGTTTCACACAAAATTGCATTTTTTCGATCTACTGTGATACACACCCATCTATTGTGATAGATCAAAACACGACAGGCGATAGACCTCGTCTATCACGACAGACATGGCCACAATGATAGATACCATCTATCACGACAGAAAACCTATTAGTATATGATCAATGTCTACCCCTCATGATTGTATGCACATTTTGTAATGCCCCCATTATGAGGAGAAGCCAAGTGTGCATTACCCAATTGATGGGAATCCCAACTTGCATGTTAGATGAAGGTGATATTGGACCATGTAAGCTATTGTAAGGAAAGGGAGTTACCAGGGTCCCCAGTTGTGGGGTCTGGGGCAGCGGGTGAGCAACCCTGGTTGGGGGGTCCAAGGGAGCTAGCGGGCCCCCTAGCTGGGGGGTCCCAAGGGGCCAACAGGCCCCCTGGTCGGGGTCTGGGGGTAGCGCCGCCCATGCTCTACCACCCATGTATAGCCATCCACGGAAGGCCACCCATGATCTTATATATACATGACTTCTGCACTACCTGAGACATCGAAACGAGCTAGCATACCTCTACCTTGTATCTACCTATCTAGAGTTGTCTAGATCACCATTTAAGCTCTACCTTGAGAGCGCACGGGTGGACAACGCCATCATTTTTGTACTTGTTGTAGTAGAAAATTGTTGAGATTCTCTTATATCTATTATCTTCTCTGCTACTACTCCTGTGTTATATTGTGTAACTATTGTCTTACATGGTATCATAGTTGTAAAGTTCGAATAGCTTGAGAAGTATCACTATTTTAGCCTACTAGTAGACTAGAATATCAGTAGATTATTCATGTGATTACATGATGGCTTCATCGTCGAACACTGGTCTTTGTGCTTCAGCTAATATTAATGTTGCACCTATTCCAATTCGCCCACCTGCATTCATTGAAGGGAAGCTAGATGGAACCAACTATACAGTCTGGAAGTTCAAAATTTCTACAATTTTGGAATCCTATGAATTACTTGACAGTGTCATGGAACCGATGGGATTGGATCCACAGTCTGTGCCAATTGAAGATCCAGCAAATTCAAGATTGATGATTCAGCCAGATCCAGATCTTCTACGAGCTTGGAAGAGGCGGAATGTTGATGCATTATGTGCAATTGTCACTAATGTAAGTGATTCTATGCTTACTTTAGTTCAACATACTACTAAAGCACATGAGGCTTGGGTCATATTGGCTCGTCAGTATGATACCAAGAACCACACTAGGATACAGAATTTAGAAAATCAATTGGCAAATGAAAAGCATTCTGATTCTAAAAAAGGTGGAGATTTTATCAAACAGATAAAACATCTTCAAGATCAATTGGCTGCAGTTGGTGTTGTTATAACTCCAAAAGAGCTAGCTCGAAGATGTGTATGAGTTCTTCCAGCAAAGTATGATGGATTAGTAACAACCCTTAACACTCAGGTAAGACCAAATCCCCTTACATTTGAAGGGTTTTGTGCTATTCTTCTAGAAGAAGAGATGCGATTGAAGAATCGACAAAGTTCAAGTGATGCTGCATTCTCAGCAAATGAAAAAGGTAAAGAATCTTCTGATGGATCAAAGAATAAGCCAAAGAAGAAAAAGTTCACAGGAAGTTGCTTCTATTGTGAAAAGAAAGGCTATGCCATCAAGGATTGCAGAAAGAAGCAAGCTGATGAACGGAATGGGACTATAAAATCGTCGTGGAAGAACAAAGAGTCTACAAACAACACAGAGCTGGTATTATGGGTAGCTATTGAAGAGGTATGCTCATCTGCTCAAGCTCGTGTTGATGAACCATGGATTTTAGATAGTGGAGCTTCTCGCCATATGATCAGTAAAAAGGATTGGTATAGTTCCCTAGTGCCTCTGCGGGAATCCATCAATGTAGTGGTGGGAAATGACTCCAAGTGTCCAGCAGAAGGAACTGGAACCATCTCTTTTATCACTTCTCCAGGTGTTGAGAAAAAGTTATCTGATGTTCTCTATGTACCTACACTAAAGAAATTTGTTGTCAGTTTCTGCAATAATAGATCCTGGACTTGAGCTTCACTTTAATAAGAGTGGTGCAGAAATCATGGATTCATCAGGTAATGTAGTAGGTAAAGGCATGAGACGTGATAACCTGTATGAGTTAAGTGCCTTAACTGCTACAGAAGATAAAGATGTAAGCAAGTTATGGCACCAACGATTTGGGCATCTCGGATTTGCAGTTTTGAAGGAGATGCAAAGAACAGGGATGATTACTCATTTGCCTGCATTTTCAGAGTTGCAGGAACCTTGTGAAGCTTGTATGATGGGCAAGCAACAATGAAAGGCATTTCCAAGAGAGACCAGCAATCAATCTCAAGCTCCTCTAGAGTTGGTACATGCTGATCTCTACGGTAAAATGTATACACTTGCTTTAGGAGGACTTTCTACTTTTTGCTATTAGTCGACGATTATAGTAGAAAGATGTGGGTTTATTTCATTTGAGAGAAGGCTGATGCTTTTGAAAATTTTAAAATGTGGCATAAGTATGTGGAAAATGAATCAGGAAGGAAATTGAAGAAATTCAGAACAGATAGAGGAGGTGAATTCTTGTCAACAGAATTTAATAATTACTGTAAGGAGCATGGTGTGAAAAGGCAACTTACCACAGCTCATACACCTCAACAAAATGGGGTTGTTGAGCATAGGAACAGGACAGTAGTTGAACTGGCTCATTGTATGTTAAAGGCTCAAGACATGCCTGATTCATTCTGGGCAGAAGCAGTCAATACAATAGCCTACATCCACAATTGAAGCTACACAAAAGCACTGAAGGGGATGACTCCTCAAGAAGCATATTCTGGTAAAAAGCCTTCAGTTTTGCATGTCAGAATTTTTGGTTGTTTCTATTATGCACATATTCCTGATTCAACAAGATCAAAGTTGGATTCAAAAAGCAAAAAGTGTGTCTTCCTAGGATATAGTGAAGAGTCTAAAGCATACAGGTTGTGGGATCCTAAGGCAAGGAAGATTTTTGTGAGCCGAGATATGGTGTTTGATGAATGACCACACTTAGTAGAAGATAAAGGTAAATCTACGATGTCATCAAACGAAGAAATATCTCACCTTGTGCCTATCAAAAGACAGGTTAAAGTTGAGGAGGAGGAAACATCTGATGGAGAAATCTCCTCAATAAAAAGCCAACTAGTTGTAGCTACACAACGTAAGACACTACCAAAGTGGGCACAATAGCTCTTTGATGAGCACAATCCACATGTAAATGTACAAGAATCATCCTCGGATGGATTGCGAAGATCAAAGAGAATAGAGGAGCAAAGAAGAGCCTTTGAACACATTGTTAACATGGCTCTAATGGCAGATATCATGGGCTCGATAAAGGAACCTACCACCATTGAAGAAGCCCTTGATGGTCCAGGTTGGAGAGTGGCAATGCAGTCTGAGTATGATAGTATACTAAAAAATGATACATGGGATCTAATCGACTTGCTGCCAAAGAAGAAGGTAATAGGTACTAAATTGTTGGAGATAGATGTCTGCGGAAGCACGCGAACAGCACAAGGAAGAAGAAGAAGCTTGGAGCACAAACACACAATACTGAATGTATTACTAGAGAATGTACAAAGATGAGTAGCCCATTAGCGCAATAGGCGTATATACAAGCTGGGGGAAAAAAACCTCCTAAAGAGGGAAAAAAGTGCCCCGGCGGTCCTAAAGTGTTCACACACATCACTACCTAAATATATCAACAAATCCCCCCTGGGAGTGATGCGGTGAACAAGGAGCTGGCACTCATGTATAAGGAAGTGCCAAGCTATGTGGAAATCACTCCACAAAAGGAAGTAAGCTCAAAGCTTTGCGGAAAGCTTCAAACTTCTCCCTAGGCAGAGCCTTCGTGAAAAGGTCTGCAATGTTCTCCTGCGTGGGCACATATGCCAAGCTGATCTCCCCAGCAGAGAACCTCTCCCTGACATAGTGATAATGCACCTCAATGTGCTTAGTGCGAGCATGGAACACAGGGTTCCTCGCAACTACCAATGCGCTCTGACTGTCAGTGAAGATGGTGGTGGCAGAAGAGTGGCCAACACCCGAATCAACCATAAGGCTTCTGAGCCACACACACTTAACAGTCGCTGTGAAAGCTGCCCTATACTCAGCCTCACAACTGGAAGTGGCCACAGTAGGCTGCTTCTTGCTCAACCAAGATATACATGAGGTACCAAGCATGAAGCAAAAACCACTGGTGGACACACGAGTGTCATAGCAACAAACCCAATCTGAGTCAGAAAAAGCATGAAAATCTGGCGGTAGTGATCCCCCCTTGGGATAAAACAACCCAAGTAGCCTAGTACCACTCAAGTAGCAAAAGATGCGCTTAACCGCTTTCCAATGCGTGACTCCTGGGCAATGCATAAACCTGCTCATCTGTGAGACAGCAAACTGAATATCTGGCCGAGTAATGCATAAGTAAATCAAGCATCCAACAGCCTGCTGATAGAGAACAGCATCAAATGCATCTCCAGCATCATGAAGACTCAATCGTAAACCTGTCTCCATAGGAGTGGCAATAGGCTTACAGTCTTCAAGGCCAAAATGCTACAATAATGTGTCAATATATTTCGTTTGACATAAAGCCATTCCACCATCAACGTGCATAAACTGAATGCCCAAATAGTGATGCAAATGCCCCAAATCAGACATCTCAAATGAGGCATGCAAATCAGCCTTAAAATCAGCAATATGTGTCTCAATAGGACCAGTGAGCAGCATGTCATCAACATAGACAACAATGATCAAAAGCACATCATTAGCACGTTTAACATATAAGGTGCTTTCAGTTGGAGTGTTCTCAAAACCATGTGCAATCAGATAGGCGTGTATCTTCTCATACCAAGCACGTGGTGCTTGCTTTAAACCATATAATGCCTTCTTTAACCTGCAAACCTGGTTTTCATGCCCTTTCTGCACAAAGCCACGGGGCTGAAAAACATACACTTCTTCATGCAAGTCACCATTCAAAAATGTTGTTTTAATGTCCAACTGATGTACATTCCAACCATGATGGGCTACAAGTGCACAAATGCTCCGAACAGTAGTCATACGGCATGTAGGTGCAAAGGTCTCATCAAAATCAATGCCTCTTTCCTGTGCATAACCCTTTGCAACAAGCCTAGCCTTATACCTGTCAACTGTACCATCAGGTTTACGCTTCAGCCTGTATACCCACTTAGTGCCAATGGCCTTCTTGCCAGGAGGCAAGTCACATAAAGACCATGTACCATTTTTCATTATAGCATCATATTTAGATTGCATAGCAGCCATCCAATTTTCTGAATTTTGTGCTTCATCAAAAGAAACAGGCTCATTCTCATCACAGAGACTAGATGCAACCATAGCATAGCAATCTGATGCAAAGGAGGCACTATGAGAGCCTCAACGAGTACGATATGACAAAGGTGCATCTAATTTGCTATCACGCAAAGTCTGCACCAGCCATTTTGGCATAGTTTTTGCCTGCTCAATATCAGCTCTCTCATCAACAAGTGCATCATGTAAATCTGCATCAGAAATGGAATGATCTGCATCATCATATGAAACCTGCAAAGGCTGAGAAGTTGCCTCATTAGGACCAGCACTAGCCTGTCCACATGTAAAAAGAGGCATCAAAGTATCATACATGTCTTTGGAGCTAACAGATGTCTCCTTAGTACATGAAAGCAATGGCTGAATAGCATCTTCCACAAAGACAACATCACGGCTAACCAGAATGCGTTTAGTCTGTGGATGATACAGACGATAGCCTTTACTTTTAGAACTGTACCCAACAAAAATACATTTTACTGCCTTATCATCCAATTTTCCGCGATGTTGTTCAGGCACTAATGCATATGCCAAACAACCAAAAACACGCAGATGAGCAATAGATGGCTTGCGGTCATGCCAAGCCTCATATGGAGTGATAGACTGCAACGCTTTAGTGGGACACCTGTTCAGTACATATGCTGCACACATGACAGCCTCAAGCCAGAAACTATGTGGTAAAGCCTGACTTTTGACCATGCACCTCGCCATTTCCATGAGTGACATGTTCTTTCGTTCAGCAACTCCATTCTGTTGAGGTGTATACGGCACTGTACATTGGTGTTTTATCCCACGTTCAGCCAGAAATGCATTAAAATCTGAAGACATATATTCCCCCCCTCGATCAGAACGGAGGGTGCCCATTTTACATGCTGACAGATTTTCAGCCAAAACCAAAAATTGTTTGAAGCACATGAACACTTCGGACTTTGCTTTGAGTGGATATACCCATGCATGCCTGGAAAAATCATCAATGAAAGTCACGAAGTAAAGGTAATTTCCAAAAGAGGGTGTCTGCATAGGACCACAGACATCACTATGTACAAGCTGCAATTTTTGCGCAGCCCGAATTGAACCATCTTTTGGAAAGGAAGAACGCTGCATTTTGCCCAAAATACAGCCTTCACAAACATGTTTTCCAGGAGCCTCAAGTTTGGGCAAAGAGGACACCATTTCAGATTTCTGCAGGTGTAGCAAACTAGCAAAATTCAGATGACCAAAGCGTGCATGCCAAAGCTTTGCATCTGACATAGCCTGAGAATCATGAACTGCACATGCAAAATCATTCACATATCTTTCATAGTCTATGAGCTTATACAGCCCACGACATAAGATGCCAGAAGCAATAATCACATCACCATTTGAGAGATCATGGACTGTACACCTGTCATCAACGAATTTCACAACCAAGCCAATCTTGGCTAATGCAGAAACTGATAACAGGTTCTTTTTGATCCCTGGCACAAATAAAGCATCTGACAAAGTGAAAGAACTACCATAAGCAGTAGTCAGAATGATCTTACCAACTCCCATAACAGGATAAGAGGAGTTATTGGTCCATGTGACAGTATTCCCTGTAGGGGCAGGCTCGAGTGAAGAGAAGAAACTGCGCTGCGAGGTAATATGTTTGGTCGCCCCACTGTCAAAGTACCAAACATCTTAGTCTACTGCAGACATGCACTGATCATGAGAAGATGGGTCAAAACTGCAGACAGTAGTAAACGCCAATTCTACTTCCTGCACAAGATTTGCAGACTCTGTTTTTGGTGTAGAGGCCTCTGCAACAACCATTCCAGTCTCTTTCTTCTTTGCCTCTTTAGCAGCCAGTTTTGGACAGTTCTTTATAATATGATCATTTCCTTTACAGTGCTTGCAGAACAATTTCTGCTTTTCTGATTTCTTCTCATCTTTATCCTGGTTCTTCGATTGTGCAGCATTCGCAGATTTCTGCTTACTAGTAGAAGAGCTCCATTTTCCTTTGCCCTTCTGACTAGCCAGGAAAGCTTGATCTGCAATACGCATAATGGACCTGTTCTACCTGGACTGATCTTCCTGCAACAGAACAGAGACTAATTCCTCAAATGACAAGGCATTCGGATTGCCTTTCATCATCAACCGAAGAGTAGAGGCAAAACTCTGATATGAATCAGGAAGACCATTCAGAACGGTCTGCACAAGTGAGCTATCTGGTATAACCTCATCAGCAGAAATCAATTGTTCCTTCAGGTCTTTGATCTTTGTAAGAAAACTGTCCATAGAATCACCTTCATTCATGTGCTCACTCTCCAACTGTTTTCGGAGGTAAGCAACACGAGCCTCATTCCTAGCCTGGTACAAAGTGGTAAGTGTATCCCAAGCATCCTTTGCTGTTCTGCAAGAGCGAATGTGAGGAATAATGGCATGTTTGACAGACAAAGCTATCAATGCATGTGCCTGGGCATCTCTGCCATCCCAACGAATCTGCTCTACAGTAGGTGCAACAGAAACAGAAGCACGAATAGGAATCTGTGGAATATCATTTTCAACACCATCTTCATCAGCTCTAGCACCTCCAGCACCTGTATTTGTAGTACCTGTAGTCGCAGGTGTAATAGGATGTCTTTCAACAACCTGCACAATGTTCCACAGTCCTTTTGCAACCAGTACATGTCGCATCATATAAGCCCATAATGGGTAGTTGGTACCATCCAACTTATCCTCAACAGCCAACATACGAAATACATCACTGCTTTTCAGCCATGGCCGGTGACTAAAATACCTTGATGCAGAAAATTGACTATATCTCAAAAAGTTGAACAGAACTGCCCAGACGAGTTCTGCTAGACCTGTAGGAGACTTCGAGACGCTTAAACTGGCGAACAGAAACTGGTATATACCTTTGGCACAAAAGATGAAATAGCCTGCATAAGCACTACGATAGTGCGTTTGAAGGCCGAAACGAGCTCAGATCGCGATTTCGGCACCACAAAGCGAAGCGGTTTTGATCTCGGAAACACCTTGAGTATGCTCACCAAATTTTGTGCGAATTTGAGACTGCAACCGGAGGAGTGTTGACGGCACCCTAGAAGAAGCGACGACCTGCTCTGATACCAATTGTTGGAGATAGACGTCTGCGGAAGCACGCGAACAGCACAAGGAAGAAGAAGAAGCTTGGAGCACAAACACACAATATTGAATGTATTACTAGAGAATGTACAAAGATGAGTAGCCCATTAGGGCAATAGGCGTATATACAAGCCGGGGGAAAAAAACCTCCTAAAGAGGGAAAAAAGTGCCCCGACGGTCCTAGAGTGTTCACACACATCACTACCTAAATATATCAACATAAATGGATTTGGAAAGCTAAGTATAAATCAGGTGGAACATTAGAAAAGTATAAGGCAAGATTAGTTGCACAGGGTTTTTCACATATCAAAGGATTTGATGGTCAAGAAACTTTTGCACCAATAGCATGCATGACAACTATTCGTATGGTACTGGCAGTAGCTGCACAAAAGGCCTGGCCTATTTTCTAGATGGATGTCAAATGTGCATTTTTGAATGGTCACCTAAAGGAGGAGGTATATGTATCTCAACCACCAGGTTTTGAGATGCCCAATTCAGAAAATAAAGTTTGCAGGTTGAAGAAAGCTTTGTATGGACTTAAGCAAGCTCCACGGGCTTGGTACCAACGGATAGATAATTTTTTCAAAAATATGGGGTTTGAAAGAAGTACTTCTGATGCTAACTTGTATGTAACGAAAAGGGATAGCAAGCTAGTTGTTGTCATTGTATATGTAGATGATTTGATCATTACATGAGATCATTAGGAACTCATCAATCGAACTCGAATCAGCTTGTGAACTGAGTTTGAAATGACAGACTTAGGTCTACTCCATTTTTGCTTGGGAATTGAAGTATGGAAAAGGAAGGATGGCATTTTCATCTCACAACAAAAATATGTCAAAGAAATTCTCAAGGCATTTGGAATGATGGAATGCAAGCCAACTAGCACACCTATGGAGGTAAATCATAAGCAATCTATGGATGATAACATGCCTGATGTAGATGCTAAGAAGTATAGGAAGCTCATTGGAAGTCTTATTTTTTCTGTGTAACACTAGACCATACATTTGCTATGCTGTTGGAGTGTTAAGCAGGTTTTCGAACAAACCTAAGGAGAGTCACTGGAATGTTGGAATGCGAATTCTAAGGTACATTGCAAAAACCTTGGATTTTGGTATCTTTTATACCACAAGTGATACACTTCAAGGATATTGTGATTCAGATTGGGCTGGATATTGTGATTCTAGAAAATCAGTTTCTAGATATTGTTTCTCACTTGGTTCAGGAATATTTTCTTGGGTAAGTAGGAAGCAACCAACTCTCGCACTCTCCTCCACTGAAGCAGAGTACAAAGCAGCTTGTTTTGCTTCTTGTGAGTCAACACTTTCGTTAAGGAGAATTCTTGCAGATCTAGGCTTTCCGTCAAATATGGCGACTCTACTCAAATGTGATAATCAAAGTTGTATGGCTATTGCAAAGAACCCAGTATTTCATGCTCACACCAAGCACATAGAAGTACAATACCATTACATTCATGAGCTAATTGAAAATGAAATTGTGGAGCTAGAATATTGCCCAACAGAGGCAAATTGTGCTGACATATTCACTAAAGCACTTGGAAGAGAAGCGGCTCAACAGGCATCTTCAACAAGATGGGCATAGGACCGAGACCTACTTGATTTATCATCGGTAAACATTGAGGGGGGGTGTTAGTATATGATCAATGTCTACCCCTCATGATTGTATGCACATTTTGCAAGGCCCCCATTATGAGGAGAAGCCAAGCGTGCATTACCCAAATGATGGGAATCCCAACTTGCATGTTGGATGAAGGTCATATTGGACCATGTAAGCTATTGTAAGGAAAGGGAGTTATCACGTCCCCAATTGTGGGGTCTGGGGCAGCAATGAGCCGCCCAATGGTGGGGGGTCCGGGGGCAGTGCCCAAATATTCCATGGAATATTCCCTATCAAAGTTAGAAATCATTTATATTTGTTAGGTCGGTTCAACCGGCCTAAGCCGTGTATGGCAATTACACGGGCGGTGGCCACCCATGCTCTATCGCCCATGTATAGCCGTCCACGGAAGGCCACCCATGATCTTATATATACATGACTTCTGCACTACCTAATACATCGAAACGAGCCAGCATACCTCTACCTTGTATCTCCCTATCTAGAGTTGTCTAGATCACCATTTAAGCTCTGCCTTGAGAGCACATGGGTGGACAACACCATCATCTTTCTACTTGTTGTTAATAGAAAATTGTTGAGATTCTTGTATATCTGTTATCTTCTCTGCTGCTACTCCTGTATTATATTGTGTAACTATTGTCCTATACACACGTCTATCGTGATAGACCAAAACACGATAGACGATAGACCTCGTCGATCGCGACAAACACTTGCATATCATGAAAGACAAAGCCACGACGATAGATACCGTCTATCGGGACGGACACCGTCTATTGCGATAGACAGGACCCCATGACAAATTGGGAAACGAAAACAACACGTAAACGCGGTGTAAACGGTGAATCGGAGCTAATACCGTAACGATTATGCGTCAACGCTTAATCGTTAAGGTCCAGGATGCAAGCGTTATCCGGAATGATTGGGCGTAAAGCGTCTCGAAAAGGAACCCTCTTTGCCTTCCACCTAAGCTGCGCAAGAAGAGCCCGAAGCCAATCGCAGGGAACTGTGAAGCTTCATAGGGTCTTTCTGTCCAGGTGCGGGTAGTCCGCATCTTCACAGACATGTCTATTTCACCGAGTCTTTCTCCGAGACAGCGCTTCTTGACTACATGGTGTAGCTGTAGCATTCGCTGTAGCCTTCATGGTTTTGCTTAAGCCTTCAGTACTCCGCATCTTCACGGAGAATTCAATTTCACTGAGTCCATGTTGGAGACAGCGGGGCAGTCGTTACCTGTAAGTCTCGCTAAACTTTTTGGTTTAGCCTGTTTACCTATCGTTTAAGTTAAGCAAAACAGTCTTGTCTTGTCTTGTTTTGCTTAACTTAAACGATAGGTAAACGGTTAAGCGAAAGAAGCTGGAGGTCCACCTGAAGGAGCTGGATGTGGGGGATATGTCGTGGGAGAAACAGTATTGCGATAAAACAAAACACGACATACGATAGACCTCATCTACCACGAGAGACACCCGTCTATCACGATAGACAGGGCCACGATGATAGATACGGTCTATTGTGACAGACACCGGTCTATCGTGACAGACCAAAACACGACAGATGATAGACCTCGTTGATCGCGATAGACAGGGCCACGACGATAGATATCGTCTATCGCGGTAGACCAAAACACAACAGACGAGAGACCTCGTTGATCGCGACAGACAGAGCCACGACGATAGATACCGTCTATCGCGACAGACTGCCCCACGTGAGAACCAATGTCTATGGCGATAGACACCGTCTATCACGATAGACACTCATTTTCGGCAAAAATTAAATTTCTAATTTTTTTGAAAATTTGGGCTAAATTTTGGGCATATTTACACCCTCAATTAACCATACAATTACAAAGGCCTTAGAAAAATGCACTCAAATTCTGAAAGGTCTTGATTGTCTGTTTTAACCCCCTGAACCTTGAATCAACATAACTTTTTCATACGAAATCCATTTTTTTGAGCTCTAGAGTTTGTTGGAAAGCTCATGGTGAATACTACACAGCCTCAACTGTTTTTTATAAGAATAATACATTAATTTTTAGATAGGTTATTTTGAAGTTGACCCTCTTAGGGGTAGGTACACCAAGGGAGCTCTAGAGAAAATTTTTTGGCAATACAGAAAGGAGAAAAAGGGGCATCAAAAGTGTTTGAAATAATTTGTCTATCAATTGAAGGTAAAAACTTGAACTAAATTTGGAACTTTTACAGGATCTTCGAGAGCATTTGGAGAAACCAAAGCAAGTGCCCATGTATGCAGGCTTGGGAACACACTTCCTAGGTATACAAGTGCAGTAGAGAAAAGGTACTTGAGGTTGGAAGATCTCTCAAACCCCTCAGTCCATTCCTAGCTTAGGCTAAGTGCAGATAGATCTTTTGATTGATTAAGGGTACTATAGGAACACTCAAGTTTTAAGATACTCTAATTTCTCAAGTCTAAGATTAGGTAGGTTACAGTCAAGGGACAACCTAAGGGGAAAGAACTTAAGCTAAGTGGGCGATAGACATCAAGTGCGACACACTTAAGTGCTCTTGACGATGCTTAACTAAAGACAAGATAACAAGTACCCAGGAAATTAAAAGGAACAAGTGATTGGTATCAAAGAATCAACAACGTGGTTGAACATATGAACATGAGATCAGGAAGACACCTAGGGAGAGACCATCTGAGTGTTAGGTCATCAGAGGCTAGTGTCAACCGTACTGCTAGGTCTTGGGCCCAGCAGTTGAGTGACTACCCCTACACTCTAAACTCCGAAACTAGTGAGTCTAAGATGTCTTACAACATGGAGAGACCCATAGGTAGCTCAAAAGTGGCATACCTAGAAAAACCAAAAGGTCCCTACAAGACTCAATTGGAATATATCCAAACCAACCGATAAGGCGATCGCATCTATGAGGATGGTCTGAGAAGATCTGTTGTCCAAATTAAAAACCCGGATCAACCCTCTGGACTAGAACACCCTGTAGTCAAGTTCGAAAATGACTCCCACATAGACAAAGAAGGAACAATGTATGTGGTCACTAACCAACTGGAAAGGACATATGAATTTGGCAACATAATCTCAGAGATCGAAATAGGTGACATAGAGCAAGGGAATTTAGGAAAGGAGCCAAAAACCCCTTGAGGCAAGTCGGTTCTCACTAGAATAATCACTCCAAAGTGGGTTCCCCAAGATAATAGGAGCACAGATTTGCTCTTGAATCAAGAGACGAATGAGGCCTTTTAGAGGTATAAGCCTGAGCAGCCTAACGAAGTAGGCACTGTTGGTGTAATTTACAAGCCTATACATTTGGCTTGAAGGATGTCTTGAAATCCACACACATATGAAGAAGCAGAGGAACTAGTGCTAGTGGTTTATTACCACTTTATCTCGTTGTAAAAGTCAAATTGACTTGGAATCTTTGTAAACACTTACCAAAACGATTTGTGGAAAAAGTTAACTTTTGATTGAAGGAATATCTCCTAGGATATAGGAGCTAAATACATAGGGAGCCAAAAGTTTGAATTTGAATTCAAATTTTTACTCACTCTCTATAAAAATGTTCATGGAAAAGTCGCGGGTAAGACTCATCATTACCGAGCTTCTGACATGACTACTATGACGCTCATGTTTCAAAGATCTAGAGGTGAGACCTATACTCTAGTCCATACCTATCTTCACCATTAGGCAATGACATTCATGCCAATGGTATTGTATACAAGTGTTCATTAGTACATACATTCTCATTGTTCATTTCTGAGTTCTCTGTCATACTACTTGAAAGTATGTCAAATTGTGGAGTGCATATCTCAGTCATTTCTCCACCAAATTCAAAGATCCAAAGCTTGTTGGAACCAGGTCAAAGTTTTCTACATGCTTTCAAAATTTGAAGAGATTCTATTCAGCCATTTCAGAGAAAAGGTCCTCGAGGTGATCACTAGTCATTGATTGCTATAGTCCTAAAAAATCGGGGGTAAAGTTTAATTTGCTAAGGTGATTTCTCTGAGCATAGTTAGTCTTTTTATATCATTTCACTTGGAATAGTTAGCGTGCTAAGATAATTAGATATTACTAAAAGGAATTTTTCCAATTCCTATTGTACTGGCCATACTGAGCAAAAGATCCAGCAGGTGTCAAGACATAAATAGAAAGTTTTCTTGAGATTTTGAGTTTCAAAGTTATCTATTTTGGCTCAATCACTACACACAACATTTCCAGATTACATGGGCCATTTTATGGTATCATTGGAGAGCTAAGAAGGTCTACTCATCAAATCTAAAGCATCAGAAGGCTAGTACAAAGCAGGATTTGGCAGTACCTACTCTATCTCTTGGAGCATCCATCCATCTTTCCCAACAGTGGTATCAGAGCAAACTAAGGTAAAAGGGGAGATGGTTTTCCTTCATTTATTGATAAATTAGACAGGAACAACTATCAGGCATGGTCTCTAAGGATTAAGACCTATCTACAAGGAAGGAGTCTCTATGGATACATCTCAGGAGATGAGGAATTGCCCTCATTCAAAACAAGAGGATTACCAACAAAGGAAGAACATGAAAAGCTCAACACATGGTGTGCAAAGGATGCACTAGCAAGGTCCTATTTACTCAACTCTATCTCTGATTTTCTTTTGCCACACATTAGGAACTGTAAGACATCACAAGAGACTTGGGAAACTCTGTCATCTTATTTCTCCTCCAACACAAGGGCTAGAAAAAATCAGTTGTGGATTGAATTCACCACATTAAGGAAGCAACCTAAGCAAGTTGTTTTAGAGTTTGTGACCAAGATTAAAGATGTATGATCAATTAGCAAGCATAAGAGAAGAGATTGAAGAAGAGCAGATTGTAAGGCAAGTGATCAATGGGATCAAGGCTGATGACAAATGGGAAAGCTTCACCACTGCCATGGACCTTTACATGGACATGCAAATTCCAGATCTTACAACTCTCATGGGACAATTGTTCACTCATGAAGCCAAGCTCAACAAGAATGGAGATACATCCAAAGGTAATAGTTCCTCTGCTCTATATACTGATAAAAAGTCTAAATATTAAGGCAAGAATAAAAAGGTAGAAGATGAAGGTTCTACCTCCCAAGTAAATTATGCAAGGAGAGGTAGATCATCAAGAGGAAGGGGCAGAGGAGGTAAGCAAGGTAGGGGGAGATCCTATAACTCCTCACCATGCAACATTTGTGGTTTATCAAATCATACTACAGATGAGTGTTTCAGTAATTACAAGAATCAGAGAGGAAGAGGATACCAAAGAGGTGGATACTCATAGTCAAGAGGTAGATTCAACCATCACCAAGGCTACAACAACAACTACAACAACAACTACAATGGCAACTACCAAGGAGGATTCAAATCCAGAAAGGACTACAACAACTATACAGAAGAGCAAGATGATTCTCTTCTAATCATGAACATGACTTCAAAATCAGGTACAAATGATGACCACCTATTCTACATTGACTCAGGATGCTCAAATCATGTGGCTGGCATTGTAGCACTACTCTCTGATCTTGAGGAACCAAAAGCATCAAGTTCAAACAGGTGATGACACCAAGCACTCAGTAGTTAAAAAGTTGGAAATGTTAAGACTTGTGATGGAAATCGGAACTTGTTGAGTAGGGTACTCTATGTACCAACCATTACCAAAAATCTGATGAGTGTTGGACAAATTGTGGAGAAAGGTTTGCATGTTAGATTCAACCAATATGGAGCATTTGTGGAGGATCCAAGACATGGGTTCAAGAGGATTGCTAAAGGAGAAAAATTAGGTAGACTTGTCACTTTTGAGCTAGAAGACACAAAGAATATTGCACTATACAGTTATAAGGATCAAACACTTTCAGATCTTGAGATTTGGCACAAAAGGTTAGGGCATGTAGGAGAAAGAACCTTGAAACAGATATGAAGGGATCAATGTGTAATTGGAATACCCAATGTTTCCAAACAACACATGATATATAAATGTAGTGCTTGTCAATTTGGGAAGTCTCACAGGTTACCCTTCTCAAGGAAAGGTTACATGCATGAAGACTACCTAGAGCTTGTCCATACAGATGTATGGGGATCAGGCAAATACCCCTCAGTCTCACGATCAAGGTACTATGTATCTTTTATTGATGATTATAGCAGATGGACTGTATTATACTTCATGAAGCACAAGGATGAGGTGTTTAATTGCTTTAAAAAATATCTTGCACTTGTTGAGAATTAGACAGGGAAGAATTCGAAGAGGCTAAGATCAGATGGAGGAGGTGAGTACTTCTCCAATGAGTTTGAAGAATTCTTGCAGGACAGAGGCATTAAAAGAGAAATCACCACAAGGTATTCTCCTGAACAGAATGGGGTAGCTGAGAGAAGAAATAGGTTGATTGTTGAGACAGCTAGGTCTATGTTGAATGAAAAAAAGTTACCTAACTATCTATGGGCAGAGAGTGTTTCTACTGCTACTTACCTCATAAACAGGTTACCATCTAAATCCCTTGATGGGATGACACCCTATGAAGCATGGCATGGTAAGAGACCCTCACTAGACCATTGCAAAATATTTTGATGTGTAGCATATGTACACATTCCTTCTCAGATAAGAGAGAAGCTAGACCCTAAGGCTGAGAAGTGCATCTTTATTGGATATGATTTGAATAAAAAAGGATACAGGTTTTATAACCCTTCCAATAAGGGATTCATGGTGAGTAGAGATGTTGTCTTTGATGAAAATGATTCTTGGTATGAGAATGAATGCAAGAAGGTTAAACTACCCTTTGACTTGGAAGAGGAGTTTCCAAGTCTTGCAAAGGAGGAACCTACTCAGAATGAAGACTCAACTTCAGATGATGAAGACACTATCAACCTTGAAGAGTTCAAGGAATGGAAGTCCAAGGGCAAAATGAAGATGAAGAAACTTGAAGACATACCTGAATCTTCAACTCAATCAATTAGAAGATCACAAAGAGAAAGCAAAAAACCTATCAGATATGGGTATGATACATCTCTTGCTACTAAACACTCTATTTATCTTGCCAAAGATTTGTCAAATGAAGAACCAGGATCATATGAAGAAGCCATAACCAAGACAGAATGGAAAGAAGCTATGGATGAGGAGATTGAAGCACTCAAGGAGAGTGATACATGGGAGTTAGTACCTAGAAAGGAATCCATGAAGGTAATAGGATCCAGGTGGATCTATAAACTTAAAAGAAATTCTGATGGGTCAATTAACAGGTATAAAGCGAGATTGGTAGCCAAGGGTTTTGCACAAACCCAAGGCATTGACTGTGAAGAGACATTCTCTCCTGTGGCCAAGATGCCAACAATCAAAGTGTTGGTAAGTGTGGCTGCATCAAAAAATTGGAACATGTACCAATTGGATGTCAAGAATGCTTTCTTGAATGGATGGATTTCAGAGGAAGTACATATGTCACAACCTCCTGGCTATGAGCACCCTAAAAAGGTAACATATGTTTGCAAATTGAAAAAGGCCTTATATGGATTGAAGCAGGAACCTAGGGCATGTAATTACAGATTAATTACATACCTCCAAGACCAAGGTTTTGTCATGATCAAGGTAGATACTTCTCTATTCATCAAGAGAAGCAATTCAGAGGTAATATACCTATGTGTTTATGTTGATGACATTATACTTACAGGTAATGATATCAATGGGATTAGAAAAATCAAGAGTCAGATGATGAAGGAGTTCAAGATCAATGATCTTGGTCTATTGAAGTATTTTCTTGGGCTTTAGTTAGTCTATACTAATTCAGGAATATACATTACTCAGGAAAAGTACATACAGGATATGTTGAGGAAGTTTCAATTGCAGGATGCCAAAGTAGCAAGTACTCCAATGGAGGTAAACCTAAAACTAAGTGCTCATGAAGATGATGAAGTTAATGACATTATAGGTTATCAAAGTATGGTGGGTAGCTTGAACTATGCTACCTTAACAAGGATAGATATTGCATATGGAGTTAGTGTGCTAAGTCAGTTTATGCACAAGCCAAGAGTACCTCACCTAGAAGCTGCCAAAAGACTTCTAAAGTATCTCAAGGGTACACAACATCATGGTTTGTATTTCCCTTACACATCAGATATTGATATCAAGATCTATTCAGATGCAGATTGGGCAGGATGCAAGGATGATAGGAGGAGCACTTCAGGTTACATTTCATTTGCAGGTGACAAACCAATTTCATGGTCTTCAAAGAAGAAACCTACTGTTGCTTTGTCTTCTACAGAAGCAGAGTATAGAGGACTGGCTAATGCCACACAAGAAGCCATATGGATCAAACTTTTGTATACAGAATTGGGATTATATACTAGGTCACCAATAATCTTTGGAGATAATACAAGCTCACTTCACCTTGCAGCTAATCATATCTATCATGCTAGGACCAAACATATAGAGGTCCATTACCATTATGTGAGAGAAAAGTTATTAAGCAAGGACATTCAACTAACCTATGTATCAACCAATATGTAGTGTGCAGATTTGTTGACTAAAGCTTTGGATGGAACCAAAATTTGCAGGTTTAAAGCAATGATTGGATTACAGGATATACATGAAGATTCAAGATGAAAGACCAAGCCAAAATGTTTGGCTTGAGGGGGAGCTATTGGTGTAAGTTACAAGCCTATACATTTGGCTTGAAGGATGCCTTGAAGTCCATACACATATGAAGAAGCATAGGAACTAGTGATAGTGGTTTATTACCACTTTATCTCTTTGTAAAAGTCAAATTGACTTGGAATCTTTGTAAACACTTACCAAAATGATTCGTGGAAAAAGTTAACTTTTGATTGAAGGAATATCTCCTAGGATATAGGAGCTAAATCATAGGGAGCCAAAAGTTTGAATTTGAATTCAAATTTTTACTCACTCTCTATAAAAATGTTCATGGAAAAGTCACGGGTAAGACTCATCATTCCCGAGCTTCTTATTGCTGATTCTGACTGTGTGTGAGACATATACTCTAGTCCACACCTATCTTCACCATTAGGCAATGAAATTCATGCCAATGGTATTGTATACAAGTGTTCATTAATACATACATTCTCATTGTTCATTTATGAGTTCTCTGTCATATTACTTGAAAGTCTATCAACTTGTGGAGTGCATATCTCAGTCATTTCTCCACCAAATTCAGAGATCTAAAGCTTGTTGGAACCAGCTCAAAGTTGTCGACATGCTATCAAAAGTTGAAGAGATTCTATTCAGCCATTTCAGAGAAAAGCTCGTCGAGGTGATCACTGGTCATTGACTGCTACAATCCTAAAAAATCAGGGGTAAAGTTTAGTTTGCTAAAGTGATTTCTCTGAGCATAGTTAGTCTTTTTATATCATTTCACTTGGAATAGTTAGCTTGCTAAGCTAATTAGATCTCCCTAAAAGGAAGTTTTCCAATTCCTACTGTACTGGCCATACTGAGCAAAAGTTCCAGTAGGTGTCAAGACATAAATAGAAAGTTTTCTTGAGATTTTGAGTTTCAATGTTATCTGTTTTGGCTCAATCACTACACACAACATTTCCAAAGTACATGGGCCATTTTATGGTGTCATTGGAGAGCTAAGAAGGTCTACTCATCAAATCTAAAGCATCAAAGGGCTGGTACAAAGCAGGATTTGGTAGTACCTACTCTATCTCTTGGAGCATGCATCCATCTTTCCCAATAGGCACACTCACCATATATGAATTCAAAGACCCGGATAGGCCGGGCAAAGTGACCTATCTAGATAATGTGTGAGAGAGGATCTTTGTAGTCTCGGAGCATGGAAGACACGCATACACGTGGAAGGGTGAATTTGTTTTTCCCCAACCTTGATCCACGGTATCCTATGGTTACCAAGGAGCGGGAACATCTCAGGCTCATGGAACTCAAAGAGATAGGAGTAGAGATAAACCTGAGGTGAGCTTTGCTAACCCACTAGGAAGAGAAAGAACAAGGAGAGAGATGGATAGGGTGGAAAAAGAGAGACATAGGGACCCAAGGAATCCAAGAAACATCAATGAATTCCCTCTACCAAGGCCTAGAGAATACACCAAGACCTTGAGGCGCACACAATTCGTTAAGTCCATGATGAATTGCTTCGATGGCACAAGAGACCCATATGACCATGTGGCAGAGTTTAGGCAAGTTTTGAGAGCTGAACAAGTTGAAGACTTGTTCACTCAATACAATGCTTTTGGCCTAACTCTCAAGAACATTGCATTGACTTGGTTTCAACCGTTTCACCAAGGTCAGTTCAGAAATATCGACCAACTTCTTGAAGCATTCATCACTGAGTTTTCCAAGAGTGGTATTAGGCATAACACATCTTCCTTGATATACAACTTCAATCAAACACCTCAAGAGACCATGAGGATCACAGGAAGAAGGTTTAGGCAATACCTAGAGAGGTGCCCTGTTCCAAAGTTACCCACTCCAACCAAACAAATGGCATTATTTCTAGATGGATTGTTAAGTACCAAACTGAGATCATATGTGTACTTAAAGGACCCTAGATCCATAGAAGAGTGTGTACGCATGTGCATAGACATTGAGGATAATCTAGGGGAGGAATTAGAGCTTTCAAAGATCTATAAAGATTCAAATATTTCTATTAGCCTCACTTCCACACAATCCACATCAATTGAGGATTTGGCAGAGAAGGTAGCTAAAAAATTAGGAGTATCTAGCAAGCATATTCCCCATAGAAATGATGCTACACCTGTGGAGGAGACCATATGGCCAATGTGTGCCCTATCATGGCTCAACCACAAGTGAACCCTAATAGCCAATACTACACCCTAGAAAGGAGATATACCAACCACACTGCACAAGACTGTCCTTATAATAAACAAGATGTTAGACAAAATTATCCTCAAACGTATCCACAGAAAGGAAAATACCAGAATCAGTACCCACAATAGCAGTATGGTAGGCCCCAGCAATCCTATCAACCACCCTATCAAGGGCAGCAAAGACGTCCACCAGTTCTAGCGCATCAAACCCCCTCCTCTTACCAATGTGATTCTAGTGAAGTATGCAGCAGCGAAGAAAACCCGAATAGAGCATTAGTGCCAGTAACACCATTTCTTTCAGAAAGTGACCCAAGTGATCATAGTTTTGACTCTAGTCATATTGATAGCCCACTGGCTTACTACACGAAGTCCCCTGATCATAATGAGTCATACTATTATGAAGAACCGAGTGAACCTAGTTGGGAGCTAGAGTATGCAAATGTCATGTATGCAAATCCTAACTCTAGGCCTCAACCTAGGCAGATAAGACCCCCATTCCCTAGAGGACCATGCTATCGATGTCAGGGAGATCACCGCATTCGTGATTGCCCTATGCTTGCACCCACACAACCCCAATTTGTGTCAATTCAAGGCTCTTGTCCAGATTGTGGGAAGGAGCACTTGTTACGAGTGTCCTAAGAACCCCACCAATATGCCAAAAATTGCTTATGTCAACATCATTGGGCTAGTGGTAGACTCCATGGGAAGTGTGACTTCCACAAGCCGAGTGCAAGTCATCACAAGAGCCCAAACACTTAAGCAAAACCAAGACTTAGGCTAGGAAAGGAGTTTTGAGGTTGGTGAAACCGAGAGTCAGAATAAGAAGAGGACAAGAGCTTGGAGGGAAAGTCATGAACATATGAAAAGGCAATGGGCAAAGAAGATGAGCAAACTCGAGGAAAGATTGAGAGAAACCAAGACCAAAATAATAGAAATCACATCTCAAATGCACTCTCACACATCACCTCCATCACCATCCTCATCTCTATCCATCCCACCACCTTCTAATCCACCACACATAACCCACCTTCCACCCTGAGTGGGATCAATCTTCGTAGATCCCACTCCCGAGGACATAGACATGATGCTTAGAGCATATCATGCCAGAATCCAGGAAGGGCCAAATGTGACAGATCATGAAAAGTGTTACCCTAGGGCTGACCTAGAGGTTGAATGAACCAAGCTTTGTGCTAAGATGGTAGAATTGGCTCAAACCATGTTTGAAGCTAGTCGTCTCTTCAACTCCTCTAGTTAAGCTAGGACTCAATTGCATTTTGATGGACTGTTAGACAGATTGGAGAGACTAATTGCAAAATCGGGAAAGGAAGCCACCACCCAGGGTGAGGACAAGGCGAGTGAAAGAATGAGCATTCCTCCCAAGGATGCTTATGTGCCCAATTCCACTAAACTAGACACCACTTGTTCCACGAATCGATATTCCCAAGAATTTCTAAGAGAGATCTAGGAAGAGAAGTGGGCTAAAGGAAGTGAAGCTCCCCCTCCCATTGAATTTCTAGATGATTTGCATGATCAATTCCCACAAGACCTTCCTTCCATTTATGGAGAGAAGGAGAATATCCAATCTTGTGAGAGATTAGACTTTGAGTCTAATTCCTTGCAGGAATTACCCCATTTCACAAGCCCTTGGGAAGCAAAATCTACCTGTATGAGAACACCCACAATCTTGGTAAGAAAGGAAAATTTAGTCATACCGAGGAATACAAAGGTAGTGAAAAACACTAAAGTGCAGTGCAATCTCACTTTAGAGGAGCTACTAAAGGTTAAGCCAGAATTGTGGAAACACATAGCCAACCAAGTGCCAAAAGTAGCGAAACCTTGCTCCCAAGTAGGATCTCATAAAACCGTGCCAGAAATACCGTTGGAGAAGATAGGATACATGAGTGAAGGTGAAGAAGGAAACACATATCTTTCAATCACTCATCAAGGATACACCACCAAGGCTATTTTGGAATCAGGTGCAGGAGTTACAATTGCTACCACTTCCCTATGGAAGCGATGGGGCAAGCCAGCACTCAGGCCCACGAGAATGAAGTTACAAATGGCTGATGGTCACATAGAAAGACCCTTGGGGCTACTAGAAGGGATAACTCTCACTACTTGTGGTGTAGAGTTTGAGCATACTTTTGCTGTCTGCGACTTTAGCAAAAATCAAGCCTATGAGATGATTCTGGGAAGACCTTTCTTGAGGCAGATGCAAGTGGTACAAGATTGGGGGACCAATTCTTTGTATTTGCAACACAGGTGTTACAACCAAAGTCAATCTCAAGGACTACTCTCATAGAGACATACCCCCTATTGAATGGGATCCCATCCATAGAGCTAGGGATGATACCGAATCAGTGCATTCCATAGGATCAGGGTCCTCATGGATGCATGAGGACACCCACTTATGGATGTGCAAAGTCGCACTAGAAGAAGAGAAGAGAGAAAAATCAAGAGAGGTAGGTGCGAAAGAAACTCATAGATCAATTCAAGACCTAGCCTATGCACTTGTAGTATTTCTTGATGAAGAATTTGAACCTCATGGTTGGGAAGAGATCTTAGCAACAATGGATGTAGCCATCAATGAAGAACAATGGACGCCCCACTGTGATGAGGATGGTGATGACATTTCAGTCTTCACAATAGAGCTAATTATGTGTGATTCGGTTATTGAACAATGTGAACCTAGCATTGATGCTTTCGAGGATGCAAGTGACTCCGATCTAGAGTCAATCATTATGGACCCACCATTTGCATTAGATGAGGAATATTTCTACGAAGTGGAGGCTCACCCTCAGAAACGTGAAGAACTTACAAATGATGTGAGATTAGCCACACATGTATCCACTAAAAATGAAGGCAAGAAGAGGAAGAAGAGAGAAGCCACACAAGTAGAGGAAGAATCCTTGTTTGAGGTCCCGGAAAACTTTAAGAAGTACGAGATAGAAGATAGGAGAGTCATGATAAGAATGCCTAAACATGATCCACAAGCTGGAGTGGCCTATGATAACAAAGAAACCATAAAGAAAATCATAGTGACTATAGAAGAAGGTGAGGAATGATGTACCTACATAGGACATGACCTAAGTGAAGATGAGGAGCAAGAGTTGATAGCCTTGCTAAGAGAATACAGAGATGTATTCACATGGAATTACAAGGGCTTGAAAGGTGTAGATCCTGACATATGCTCACATACTATCCTGATGACCTCAGGTGCCAAACCCTCTAAACAGAAGCCATACACATATAATGACAATTATGCTACCAAGATCAAAGAAGAGATAGATCGCTTGGTTGAAGCTGGATTTATCTATGAATTTGAGCACACCAAATGGGTGTCCCCGATTGTAGTGGTGCCCAAAAAGAATGGCAAATTACATGTATGCATTAACTTGAAGAAGGTTAATGCAACCACTATCAGAGATAGTTATTTGCTTCCGATCACCGAGCACCTATGAGAAAGAGAGGTAGGTAAGGAAGTCTAGAGCTTCCTTGATGGCTTCTCTGTCTACAATCAAGTAGCCATAGCTCCTGAAGATCAGCATAAGATAGCTTTTGCTACAGAGTGGGGCATATTCGCCTTTAGAGTAATGCCATTTGGTCTTACCAATGCGCCAACTACCTTTCAGAGGCTGATGTGTCATGTATTTAAAGAATTCCTGATGAAAAATTTGGAAGTCTATGTTGATGATATTTGTGCTCATTCCAACATAAGACAAACACATATCCCTGAGTGGAGGGCTATCTTTGACAAATGTAGAGAATACCAAGTCTGATTGAACCCAAAAAGGTGTGTTTTATCCACTGATGAGGAGAAAGTGAGAGCTACCTAGGCCAAAGAATGTCAAGGAGGTACAGGCTTTCATGGGGCATTGTGGCTATCATCGACAATTCATTCATATGTATGCAATCATTGCAAAGCCCATGTACTCCCTTTTGACTAACTTTGAGTGGACTGAAGAATGTGAGAACTCCTTTAACGAGCTCAGAAGAAGACTGTGTTCAGCACCAGTCTTGACTACCCCAGATTGGAACAAGTCATTCCATGTCCATGTGGATGCATCCAATTATGCCATTGGATGTGTACTTGCACAACCTATTGGCGAAGGTAATATGGATCTTCCAATTGCCTATGCTAGTAGACAATTGAATGCAGCTGAACGAAACTATATCACCATCGAACGAGAAGGATTATGCATGGTATATGCGGTTAAAAAGTTTAGACACTATTTGCTTGCAAATAAGTTTAAATTTTTTATTGATCATCAAGCTCTACTGTACTTGGTAAACAAGCCACGCAATACAGGTAGATTAGTAAGATGGTTCCTCTTACTGATGGAATATGACTTTGAGGTAGTGGTGAGGAAAGGCCGGACTCACTTGAGAGCAGATCATCTCTCAAGGCGCACATCCAGAGAGGCCCCGCAGCGAGTATCAAATGATCTACCTTATGATTACTTGTTTAATTTGGAAGTTGCCACCACAGTGGGCCAAGACATTAGTGCCAAAATTGACATATGGGCCTAAACACCCAGTAATAAACATGCAAGATAAGGAGGTAGTAGAAGCCCAAAAGTACCTTATCATGGTAGGAATTATGTACAAGCATACAGATCAAGGGATATTAGCTTGTGTGGAGGAGGATTATGCGAAGTGGTTGCAATTAGCACATGTGGGTGCACTAGAGTAACACTACTCGAGGCAAAGAACTTTACAGACACTTAGGAGACTCGAAGTACACTGGCCAACTATGGAAGCACATGTCCATAGGATGTGCAAGGAATGCCCAATCTGTAGTACTAAACCACCAGTGGAACATGCCACTCACTCTTTATTGAGTGCCTTTAGTGCGAGATTGGAGTGAGCCATTAGTAGCTTTTCTGAGGACAAAAACGTTCTCTCAAGAGATGACTTTGGCCAGACAAAGGAGCTTAGAGTAGGAGGCACTGGACTACTCACTCATTGGAGATAATTTATATAAGCGTGGTCAAGATGGTTACCTAAGACTGCGTGTCCATGAGAGTGAGTATCTTAAGATCTTGGAAACTGCTCACCAAGACACAACATTCAATCTTCCCATTCCCCAATCCCCTCCCCTTGCATTTTCCATTGTACAAATACAGCTTCATCTATAGGTAGTGCATTTGATACCATGCTCATGTGTTTATCACAATTAAGGATAGAATACAATCAACTCCGACAACATAACCAATGATTGCAAAAGCACTATGAATTGCTTCAACATCGTCTTGCTACACTAGAAGAGGAGAATGCCACCCTCCAAACACAATTTCATACTTTACAGGAGGCTCATAGCATATTGGAAGCAAAGTTACAGAACGTAGACCAGGAAGCAATCCAAGTGGTGGAAGGCCATCTACACATACAGCTGGAACGCAACTCAAAACTCCAATGCAATATGTCCCTACTCGAGTGACACCTTACAGCTGCTCACGAGGAAAATCGATGTCTACAACTACAGAACGAGGAAAACTTAGAGGAAGCCATCGAAAGCACACCCAAGGCACCCATTGATCTCTCCAAATTTCAAGTTGTGATCCCTGAAAGCATCAAAATCATTCTTGAAGACTATGCCACCTTACTCGAGGCAAATGAACAGTTAGCAGAGCAAGTGGATCAACTAAAATAGCAATGACAAAAAGACATGACAGAAGTGCCCCAAGCCACAACATCAACCTCATCTCTTATTACTGACTCAAAAACCCTACAAGACCTACAAAAACGAGTCACAGAATTGCAAGCACGACTATTACAGTATGAAAGGCCACCTTCCCCACCCGAGGCTCCCATAGATGAAGAAACAGTACCCATTCCTGTGGAACAAACATTCAAAGAAGACTATGAGCCACAACCCATTCCAGCTGGATAACAAAAAGCGGAAGGCCAAGACACATTTGAAGCATCACGTCCCCCATGGTTAAAATAGGTGGAAGAAATTGAGTGCTCTCATGAAGACCGCAATGTGGTGCAAAATCAGGTAATGCGCATCATCGAAGAAACAATACTACAATCCAGTTATTTCAAGAACTTGGCATCTAGATGTCTCATCCTATCATCCGAACTCCAATACCATCCGTATTATGTTATTCTGGCCGACTACAATGCAGAAATAGAGAGAGTCACAGGGAAGACCCCCCTCCTTTGCGACCCAGTTTCAACTAGAGGACCTCCCCCTAGATGCTCAGAAGGGCAAGATCTATCAACCGACATGGTAGCAAAAGCTTCTCGAGACATATCCTAAAATGTTGCGCACATGGAACCACGCGCCTTTGCATCTACTTTACAATCCATGCTACGGCCCAATTCCACGATGCAGATCATGGAAAGCATTCAATATAAAGGTACAGAATAATGCTCAATGTAAGGAGTGGCTCAACTATCCATACATTGCGCCATTGCAGGGACCAGCCTCTATAGCCTATATGATGACCACAATCCACCACTGGCTCCCTCGCCTAAAGTCGATGCCAGATGTGGCGGCCCAAATGATGCTTAAAATTTTGGATATGCAAATCGTGCTCAAAACTTTTAGAAATGCAGAAGCACCACATGTACGTCTACCGAGGTTTACCAATGGAAATTACGATTTGGTGTATGACATGAGCACCACCCCCAACATTCAAGTGGCTTACACTTGGCATGCACGAATCAAGTACCTCCCCGCCTGTTATAAACAGACTTTCGAAGACATGTTCAGAACAGGATTGTGGGAATATCACTCGGAGGTATTCGCTCCTAAACCCACACACCTCCTCCATCTATTTGCATGCGAACAAGCCATGTACTCCAAGTACTACACGACACTACAACCATACATCCCAGGTGCAATAAATTGGGAGGCATTGCAAGCCGATCTAGCAAGAGGATTACAGATAGGAGAACATGAACTGGTCACCAATGTTCTCCAATACTATATTGACCACCCTACAGAACAGAGGTCTATTAGGGGCAATAGACACTAGAGAGGGGGACTGCTGGCATACAAGCTATAAGAAGAGCATACCAGCACAAGGGAGCAGTCATGCACAATTCGGCAACAAGGCCTAATCATTTTTCCATAAACTATTTCCAACTCAAGTGATTTTCATAACTACACAAACATTGTAAATCTCATTTTCGGTTAGACTCCATTTTGTTCAAGCCGAGGAGTCCTCAAGCTTGATCAGTATTAGAGTTAGCTATATACCAATTTTGGTAATTTTTAGATTCCATTTGAGCCCTCAAATAAGCTTTAGAACCTAATTTTTAACTAGGCCAGACACTAGGTTTGGACAGGGCCAAAGCTAGTCAAAAAATTATAAAAAGAGCTAGAGAGCTCATTTTTGGGGTTGGATTGTTAGTGATTTGAGCTTATGTAAGAGACTTTTTAACTAATTCAAAGAACTCCATTGTTCCTCTTTTTGTTTTTGCCTTGTGTGCATGTGTGTGTGTATGTGTGTGCATGTTTGTGTGCTTCTCACTCACGCACTTGTGCCTTCACTTGCTCATAGTCTTCATACTAGTCCTCACGTCTCCACAGATTGACATTTATGAGGTGGATCTCCTCAAGTTGGTACTTGTCATTGTGCTAGAGTGACACATACACTACACTAGAAGAATCTTTTCCCATATTAGTTGATGGTTACATCAAGAATGTTGAATGAAGTTTGACAAAAATTAGAACATATAGCTCCCTTAATTTAATGGAAATAAATTGAAGGTTTGTGAAAAACATAAATTTAGAGTTACATAGTCTAGCATCTATGATGTTTTGGGAGATATCATTGGACTATGAGGTATAGAGTTCAAAACCCGGAAGGTGATGTGATATTAAACCTCTAGAAAATAAGGGATAAGGAGATCATCAAGTTTGTGTGTGTGTGTGTCTGTGTGTTTTTGTGTTCATATTGAAGTAGTTTGTTCTAACAGAAATTTGTTGTTAAGCAAATGTACATGTTGCTCAAGCTTGCCTTTTTGGTGAAGTGTCTTAATAAAGATGTCTACAACATTATATTTTGCTGAAACATAAAAGACTGTATATTTTGTATTTTTTCTTTATCTCTAATGAACAACATATTGGGTATCTTTGAGTTTGCAAGTTAACTTATTGACTTGTAAATGAACATCACATAAACAAAAAATTATGGATTTATTTGTCAACTTAAAAATGGGAATGAACGAAAAGGATTTTATAGATGAATGTATCCTTTTATAAATGGCTATGCAACTCCATAATTTTCTTCATAAGAAAGTAGCAATAGCACAGTGTTCTTGTTGTCAGGATCTTGCTCACGCGCATACAGAGATTACGGACGCAGAAAAACACACAGGAAATAGAGGCAACAAGAGACGAAACCGAACGCAAGATTGGATGCAATCTCCCCCCATGCACTCTGTTTCGACAGTCCACAGAGTGCATGTATTTATAGGAATTTTGATTACGTCGAAAAGAGTGGTTACAAGAGGGCGGCTTTGAAAAGCAAGCGTGAAACTAAAAGTTGATAACTTTTACAGAAAGCCATTGCTTTCAATAATAGAAACTACGGTCTACAATGATCCTTATGCTAATCATTACTTTTTTAACAATAGAACCTTCTACACAGGTTTATTTACAAGCTAAATAATAATTATTCGGATTATTGATGTCCGCCCTTTCACGCCTTGCACGCTCCTCACGAACCTTCAGCTGCTATATCAGAAACATCAAAAACACATTAATACATTAATAATATAACACTTTAGCAATGCATTGTTCAATAATATACAACATGCCTCCCAGTTGACAAGCAACTGACCTCAGTTGATAAAATAATTCACACTCTAACAATTATAATGCAGTGTTCAACATATTCCATGTTACAATCCAACAATGCATTGGCTATTCTATATTTCAATCCAACAATGCATTGTTCAACATATTCCATAAGGTATAACATGCCCCGCAGTTGAACAAGCAACTGACCTCAGGTGATAAAAGAATAAACATAGATGGCCAGTCACATGTTTCATCACTGAATAAAAATAGGCATGCGCCATGTAAAAAAAATACATGCATGGAAATGTTCATGGAGCTGTTACATTAATGTGTTTGTGTATGATATGCAGAAATTAAGTGGTCATAATGAGGTGTTAATTGTGTTTTATGTATCCATTGATATTCTTCAATAGAGTGATTTTTGTACTTAACCAAATATCGATGATATTGAGTACCTGTGCGTGTAGTAGTGACATCATAATCAATGATTTTCTCAGGAACTAAGATTTCATATTGTTCTTCATTTAAAGGAGAGTCATCAAGAAGTGGAGCAAGTGGTAAAGTTCCTTTAAATGGTTTAAGTAAACTAATATGAAAAGAATTATGAATGGTCCAATGGGATGGAATATCTAATCAAAATGAATTATCATTAATTTTTTCTATAATGCGAAACGGTCCATAATAGCGTGGTGCAAGTTTAATTTTAGGATGCTGCAAAATATTTTTGAGACGTATTTTAATTATTCGCAACCATAATTCTTTGGCTAATCGTTTAGTATTGATAATACGTGTATATCGCTCTTGACTTTTCCTAATGTGCTCATGAACATCATGAAGTATAGAAACGTGATCTTGAGCAATAGAATCAGCTATTGGAATGTCGGTTTGGGTGAGGGACATGGGAGTGGGAAGCTTTTTACCAAAAACTATTTCAAAAGGTGCACGACCAGTAGTGGTGTGTGAAGTGTTATTGTAAGCAAATTGAAGCAATGGCAACTTTTCATCCCAATTATTAGGATTATCTAATGAATAACAACGCAATAAATCAAGAATAGTACTATTTGTAGCCTCACTCTGTCCATTACTTTCAGAATGAAATGCAGAGCTAAAATCTATTTTAGAACCAAAAGGTTGAAATAAGGCAACCCAAAAATGATTACAAAACCTAACATCACGATCAGATAACATTACTTTAGGAAATCCATGATGTGGAAAAATGCATTTAATGAATAATTTTGCAGCTTGAGGTGCAGTCAAAGTTTTTCTACATGGAATGAAATATGCATATTTACTAAACCTATCAACTATTGTCCAAATCATATTATTATGTGATGAAGTGATAGGAAGACCTGTGATAAAATCCATAGAGATTTGTTCCCATGGTTCATTTGGAATAGGAAGTGGCATTAATAATCCAAATGGTTTACGATGATGACGTTTGACACGCTGACATACAATGCATTGAGAAACATAATGTGCAATATCTTTTTCCATGTGTGGCCAAAAGAAGAAATCTTTGCAAGCAGAAATGGTGCTTTGTATACCTCTATGACCCATGTAAGATGGTTCATGCATTTTTTTAATGACAAAATCTTTAAAAGCTTGGGTTATGCACAATCTATGTTGAAAATAGAGAAAATCATTATGAAATGTATAATGTTCATCAGATAAAGATGCAGCATTGTTGAAGTCATGCCATGCACGTGAAAAATACAAATCAGATGCATAAGTGGAAACCATTTCTTGAAAAGAATGAATTTGGATGGCAGAAATATTATTCAAAACAACAGAATGCAAAGGAAAACGGGTAAGAGCATCCACTACAACATTAGCTTTACCAGGCTGATATTGTATCATGGGTTGGAAATTTTGAATAAATGATGCCCATTTAAGATGCCTATCAGAGATTAAGGGCTGATTTAATAAATGTTTAATAGCCTGTTGATCGTTGGGCATTCACTGCTGAAGTTTGAAGGGTAGGTGGTTTGGTTGGTTGGAGAGATGAAGCAACGGGTGGAGTTGAGTAATTGGATTGTGGAGGACGAGGAAAACTAGGGTAAGATGGGGCATTAAAATTACGCTTCATAGGAAATGAAGGTTTAACAGGAAATGGTCGTGGACGTGGTTGTTGTAGACGGAGTGACTTGGTTATGGACTGGAATTCTTTTTCTGCATCATAAGCAAAAGATATAGCCTCGTTGAGGGTTGTAGGTCGTAGGGTGTGAAGCTTAGCTTGGATTCCCACCTCCAAACCATCTTCGTATTTCTGCTGCAAGATATCTTCTGATACATCTTCAAGCATTCGTACAAGTAGTAAATTTTGCCAGAACCGCTCTGTGTAGGTAGTAACCGTATCACCCTCCTTCCATGTAAGGGTCGTCCATGCTCGTCGAACATGCAAATGGTATTGAGGAGGAAGAAATGAATCCTTCACGTTTTCTTGAAAAGCCTTCCAAGTTGTTGCACGCTCCGTATTGTGCCGCAGGACATTCCACCAGAGTTGTGCTTTACCTACTAAATAGTTAGTGGCAAATTTAACTTTTTCACTTTCAGCATACATTTCATCGGTATAAAAATCATCAAACAATTTTTGAATGAGTAACATCAGATTGGGCAGACACAATAGCTTTTACTACTCTCGTAAGGTTGTCTTCCTCAGCTTGCATCTTTTGGAGGATTTCATCACGTTGTCTGATCTCGTTTGGAGCTCCTTGAAGCTCATGCCGCAAGAGCTCTAGTTGTTGTTCAAGTGTTGCCGCAGGTAGAGGTGAATTACTGTAATCCTCCATGGTGCTCTTGGACCCTTGCTCTCAACCTTGGTGTATTGAACCTTCTTGTTTGCAACCTTGGTGTCTCGATCCCGTGTTCTCAACCTTGCTTGGTATCTTGAACACTCAATCAAGTGCCACCCAAGGATTTTGAAGGAATTCACACTTCCAAGCTAGCTCATTGGAAAGTTCGTTCCGAGAACTTTCCAACGGTATATTACACGCCTCAATCCGACCTACGGATTGAGAGATACACTTGATTCTTTCTTGGGTCCAATCTTGAAATCGACGCGCGCGCCTTCCACAAGTAATAAAGAGAGAGAACTTGAGTACAACTCCAAGAGATGGTGGAGTGGTCAAAGTACTTCCCTTGAAAGTAGGAGCATGTGGGTTCAAATCCTCCTACCTTAGGGACTCTAAACCTCTCTATTACCACTCAAAAATTAAAATTGCCTCGCGCGTAGCCAACGGTCGCCAAGGGAGCCTTGGGTGCCAATGTTGCTAATGTATTGCCTAAGTTATTGCCTAAGTTCTTTACCTTAGTCGACGCCTTGGAGTAAGCCGAAGGAGTAAGCCGAAGGAGTAAACGTAGGTGAAAACGTAGGTTCTGGTTCTGGAACAGGAACAGAAACCGAAACCGAAGACGAAACAGAAACAGAAACAGAAACCGAAGCCGAGGACGAAGATGAAGTAGGTTCTGGTTTTGGAACAGGAACAAAAACCGAAGTAAGCCGAAGGAGTAAGCCGAAGGAGTAAACGTAGGTGAAAACATAGGTAAAAACGTAGGTGAAAACGTAGGTTCTGGTTCTGGAACAGGAATAGAAACCGAAACCGAAGACGAAACAGAAACAGAAACAGAAACCGAAGCCGAAGACGAAGACGAAGACGAAGACGGAGATGGAGATGGAGATGGAGATGGAGATGGAATCGAAATTCAGAATCGCGAACAGAGAACAGAACCCTCTGTATTGACGCGTGCAGAGCTCTGATACCACTGTTGTCAGGATCTTGCTCACGTGCATACAGAGATTACGGATGCAGAAAAACACACAGGAAATAGAGGCAACAAGAGACGAGACCGAATGCAAGATTGGGTGCAATCTTGCAACAGTACAAGGATTACGACCACCACATGCTAGAAAGATGACTCTCCTCCCAACCTTATGCCTGTATATATAGCTGCTTGAACTAATGAGGACCACAAATGTAACTAGAGTCCACAAGTGCATGTGCAATCTCCTCCACTCCTTTCATATCCACCACTAGAGTCTATTAGTGGCTGGAGAGATCTCGACCACTACTTTAGTACCTTCCACTAGAGTTCACTAGTGGTTGTTGTACTCACCTCTTGAGTTAAGTCCACTGGACTCAAGTTAACTCACGTTAACTTGAGTTAGAAGGCTCTAGAGATCTTTGGGCAAAACTCTCTCCCCATGCTCCCCATGGGAGTTGAACCCAAGACCTCTTCCTTCACAACCATGAGACTTAACCACTAGGCTAAGTGGATTACTTGAATATGAGTGCACATGACTTATGCTTGAGTCTACTCTTGAGATCTTTGGTCCTACAGACGAGTGACCAAACGGTATCCGATTTCAGATCTGTCTGAAGCCATCGGATCCCTAGATCATAGACTTACTTTATTACATTCTTCCCCCCTTGGGAAAGATTTTCGTCCTCGAAAATAGAGCTATATACATACTGTAGGAAACCCCCGAGCCTCATGTTCTAAAACTGGAAGAACATGGTCATGTTCTAGAACTGGAAGAACATGTCTCATCTCTGTGGTGGCATCCTTGCCCAAATGATTCAAAACACTATCTGGTTTTGTACTTTGATGAACGGGACAAAGTACAAACTAGTGAAGAATAATGAGGGTGGATCTAATGACATCCCTGGCTAATTCACAATTTCTGGATGTGCGATCTAGGCACAGACATGTGAACTAGGTGGATTCAAATTACTAGTCCATTTCTAGGCATAACTGGTGCATGGGCTTAGTAATGAAGGTGGGATTCTTATCCCTCTTGATTCACTTGAATTTGTTTTGGAGAACTTGAAGTTTGGTTGTCCCATACATCTAACTTTAGATGTCTGTACAATGGTTTACTTTTATCTAACAGTTACTTGATTTTTTCACTCGACTAGAGGACTACTTTGTCTCAATGAGTTGAAAAAATCCTATGTAAACTGTAGAAGAAAGTTTACCATTTCGGTGGAATCAACCATATTAACTTCACCAATTCAAATTCAAAATGAAAATTGTCCAACTTAGGACACTTTTCTCAAAGACTTTTAACTGAAAGTTCTTGGGAATTGTCAATCTGATGAGCAATTCCTAACTTCCCTATTCTAGAGTATACTGGACTCCAGGAAATCATTTATGCTATAACTTGAAGCAAACTCAAATGAATAAGTCCACTTAGACTTATCATCTTTTGCAGATTGAAAAGGTTCTTGTACATAACAGGATGTTCAAGTTAGTTATTTTATTCTAACCGGCTAACCCTGGTCTTTTGCAAAAGAAATCAGATACCATGTCTGAGCCAATTCCAAAAGATTTGGAAAGCGGAAAGAAATAATAAAAACTCTGTACAACCAATTCAAACTTCGAATATACATAAATTTGTTATGAGTCAAAGACTAGATGACTCAAGACTTCAACTTTTCAAAGATCTATTTCAACAAGATATTGAAGCATTGTCTTTATCTTTAAGAGAAATAAGCTGGATTCTCAAAAAGATACAAAGAAAACCGAAAACATCATCCAACCACTAGATACTAGTGTGGTAACCAACATCAGTGTGTCGACCCACTGAGGTTATGTTGATGAGTTTTGTATTCAAATAATGCTTCACTTGAGACTAAGTTCAAGTCATATTCAATCTTTTTGACTCCTAATCGTGAATGCAATTCTTGTGCATTTCTTTGAGTCAAAAGAGTGAATTTTTTCAAGTTACACTAGGAACTTGATGCTTAGTCAATTAAATTTTTAGTTGAAAAGATCAACTCAAAATCAAAGTCCAACTTCTTTCAGAAATTTATCAAATATTTCTGATCAATAACACTTAAGCTTGAAGTGTTCTAAGAAGATCTTGGAAGTTCCTTACTTCATATCTTCAATTTCCTTGATCTTGAAGTCATCTTGAGATTCTTCTTGAATTTTAAACTCCTTCTTGGAAGTTTTAATTCCCTTGAAGATCAAACCTAACTTCAAGATTCCAAATGAAGACTCAAAGATAATCATCATCTCACGGTCCGATGTCCCATACCATCTTTTCCTACATCAATCTGAGTATAAAATCTCGTGTCCCATACCACCCTATTTTATACTCACATTGACGTGTGAGTGAATTTTATCCTAAAGTCTACAACATCTCTTGATAGAGAATCTTCTAACTTTAATTCTTTGACAAGAACTTCATAGTTTTAGGCACTATCTCTATCTTAATAGTCTAGGTTTTGAATCCCTTGACATGATCGTTTTACGATCTTGTGCTCAACCTTGGGAATTTGAAAACCTTTAATAGAATATCTCCAATCTTTTTTGCTAGGGTTTTCAAATGAAAACCAATCAGAATTCCAAGTACTTGAATTTTCTCGAATTCAAGTTCAATTGGTTTATCCTTGACCAATTTCGTAGTGACAAGAGCTTTTAGCTTCTTGTCTTTAGATTCCTTTCGACTAATGCTTTTAGGTACCTATCCTGGCCAGGAATTTTATAGGAATCTCTCTACTGCATAAGTCTGAGCATCCGCTCATGCTGTCTGGATTTGTACCAAAAATCCCTTTAAGGATAGGCAAACACTTATGTTTTACCTTCCACAGACTTAAGTACCGTCTTCACGATTTGCAGACTACACTTGGAATTACTTCACTCTGTTCAGACTTGGAACAGCTTACTTTTTCACAATTTTCCATTTAATAAATGGAACTTGAGTGAATCATGCCTAAAGAAAAATTTTATTGCCAATACTTGGGCAATCTACAGGGTAGTTCCATTCGCATGTTCTTGGACAATCACGGTCAAGCTTGATCAAGTCTGGTTGATCCTGGTGACAAAAATAAAGACTTAGTCTTTATCTTTTAAGATCTCTTTAAACTATCTTTAAGCTTCTGATACCAATGCAACAGTACAAGGATTACGACCACCACATGCTAGAGAGATGACTCTCCTCCCAACCTTATGCCTGTATATATAGCTGCTTGAACTAATGAGAACCACAAATGTAACTAGAGTCCACAAGTGCATGTGCAATCTCCTCCACTCCTTTCATATCCACCACTAGAGTCTATTAGTGGCTGGAGAGATCTCGACCACTACTTTAGTACCTTCCACTAGAGTTCACTAGTGGTTGTTGTACTCACCTCTTGAGTTAAGTCCACTGTACTCAAGTTAACTCCCGTTAACTTGAGTTAGAAGGCTCTAGAGCTCTTTGGGCAAAACTCTCTCCCCATGCTCCCCATGGGAGTTGAACCCAAGACCTCTTCCTTCACAACCATGAGACTTAACCACTAGGCTAAGTGGATTACTTGAATATGAGTGCACATGACTTATGCTTGAGTCTACTCTTGAGATCTTTGGTCCTACAGACGAGTGACCAAACGGTATCCGATTTCAGATCTGTCTGAAGCCATCGGATCCCTAGATCATAGACTTACTTTATTACAAATCTCCCCCCATGCACTCTGTTTCGACAGTCTATAGAGTGCACGTATTTATAGGAATTTTGATTACGTCGAAAAGAGTGGTTACAAGAGGGCGGCTTTGAAAAGCAAGCGTGAAACTAAAAGTTGATAACTTTTACAGAAAGCCATTGCTTTCAATAACAGAAACTACGGTCTACAATGATCCTTATGCTAATCATTACTTTTTTAACAATAGAACCTTCTACGCAGGTCTATTTACAAGCTAAATAATAATTATTCGGATTATTGATGTCCGCCCTTTCACGCCTTGCACGCTCCTCACGAACCTTCAGCTGCTATATCAGAAACATCAAAAACATATTAATACATTAATAATATAACACTTTAGCAATGCATTGTTCAATAATATACAACAGTTCTTGTTTACTCATGAAATCAATTATTTTCTTATTAAATAACACTATTCGATAGTCCATCTCCTAATGTTGAAGCCTCATACACAATCTAATTTTTTTGTTGACTTTGTGAAAGAATAAACGAAACTGAACTAATAAAGACTAGAAACTCTAATTTCTTCCTAATTTTGCGAAAGAATAATCCAAACTGAACTAATAAAGTCTAAAAACTCTAAATTGTTCTTGACTTTATGAAAGAATAAAGAAAATCGAACTAATAAAACCCTAGAAGCTAATAAATTGTCGTTGCGTACCAAATTGAATTGTTCCTTTGACACATCACAAAATTTATTCCAAAGGGTGCACTTCCTAAGTTGAGAAACTACATATTGAATATGTGCTCTAGAATTACACAAAAAATACATGAGAGATTTGATTTCTATAAAGTAATATATAAAAATGGAGCATTGATTTATATAAAGTAATATAAAAAACGCAATCGTCATGACTACTTAACGATTTCGAATTTCTTTCATATTGAATTGGATAAGAAATATGGTTTGTTCTTATCATAAATTGGTGGTTCCTCAACAATACAAAGAAGTCCTATAATATAAAATATTGTATGATTTCCTAAAATATTTATTGAATTAGGGTAACTTGTCTCAAAATTCTCTTATAAAAAGAATAACATCTACATGGATGATCACAATGATGAAATCTCTATCTTGAGCATGAACATAAAGTTTTGATGCAACAAAGCTATTCTTGAGATCTTCCATATGAGAAACCAAACAATGATCAATACATATGAAGAGGTTGGCCATAGTACCCTTTAAAGTTCTCATGCAGAGCACAAATGGGTGCTTTAAAATTCAACATTACTTCTTCCATCTTTCAATGCTCTATGTTGAAGGTGCTTTGAATCTCTACTATATAGCTTGTATTGGAGTTTGAGGTATGCAGAAGCATGGGAATAGTACAAGGAAGAAGAAGATGCTTGGAGCACAACACACAATACTAATTGTATTACCAAGAGAATATATAAAGATAAGTCACCCATTAGGGTTATAGGCATATATACAAGCCAGGGGAAAAAAGCCTCCTAATGAGGGAAAAGGTGCCTCGATGGTCCTAGTGTGTGCACACACATCACTACCAAAATATATCAACAAATCCCCCCTGGGAGTGATGCGGTGAACAAGGAGTTGGCACTCATGTTTAAGGAAATGTCAAGCTATGTGGAATCAATCCGCAAAAGGAAATAAGCCCAAAGCTTCGCGGAAAGCTTCAAACTTCTCCTTAGATAAAGCATTTGTGAAAAGGTCTACAATGTTCTTTTGTGTCGGCACATGTGCCAAACTGATCTCTCCAATAGAGAACCTCTCCCTGACATAATGATAGTGCACCTAAACGTGCTTAGTGTGAGCATGGAACACAAGGTTCCTCACAACTACCAATGCGCTCTGACTGTCAGTGAAGATGGTGGTGGCAAAATTCTGACCAACACCCAAATCAGCCATAAGGCGTCTGAGCCACACACACTCAATAATTGTTGTGAAAGGTGCTCTATACTCAGCCTCACAACTAGAAGTGGCCACAGTAGGTTGCTTCTTGGTCAACCAAGGTATGCATGAGCTACCACGCATGAATCAAAAACCACTAGTAGACACATGAGTGTCATAGCAAACAGCTCAGTTAGAATCAGAAAAAACATGTAAATCTGGCAGTAGTGACCCCCCTTGGGATAAAACAATCCAACTAATCGGGTACCACTCAAGTAGCAAAAGATGTGCTTAACCACATGTCAATGCTTGACACCTCGTCAATGCATTAATATGCTCATCTGTGAGACAAAAAATTGAATATTTGTCCTAGTAATGCATAAGTAAATCAAGCATCCAATATCTTGTTGATAGCAAACAGCCTCAAATTCATCTTGAGCATCATGAATACTCAACCATAAACCAGTCTCCATAGGAGTGGCAATAGGTTTGGACTCTTTAAAGCCAAAATGTTGCAATAATGTGTCAATATATTTTGTTTGACACAAAGCTATTCTGCCATCAACCTGCATAAACTGAATGCCCAAATAATGATGCAAATGCCCCAAATATGACCTCTCAAACGAGGCATGCAAATTAGCATTAAAATCAGCAATATGCCTCTCATTAGGACTAGTGAGCAACATGTCATCAACATAGACAACAATGATCAGAAGCACATCATTTGCACGCTTAACATATGAGGTGCTCTCAGTTGGAATGTTCTCAAAACCATGTGCAATCGCATTTATCTTTTCATTCCAAGAATATGGTGCTTGCTTCAAACCATATAATGTCTTTTTCAACCTGCACTCTTTGTTTTCATGCCCTTTTTGCACAAAACTACAGGGCTGAAAAACATACATCTTCATGCAAGTCACCATTCAAAAATGTTGTTTTAATGTCCAACTAATGTACGTTTCAACCATGATGAGCTGCAAGTGCACATATGCTATGAACTGTAGTCATTCGGCATGTAGGAGCAAAGGTCTCATCAAAATCAATGCCTCTTTCTTGAGCATAACCTTTTGCAACAAGCCTAGCCTTATCCTTGTCAACTATTTCATCAGGCCTATGCTTCAGCTTGTATACCACTTAATTTCAATGACCTTCTTGCCAAAAGGCAAGTTACATAAAGACCAGGTATCATTTTTCATAATAGAAGCATATTTTGATTTCATAACATCCATCCAATTTCCTTAATTTTGTGCTTCATCAAACGAAATAGGATCATTGTCATCACAAAGACTAAAGGTATCCATAGCATAGAAATTTGATGCAAAAGAGCAATATGAGAGCTGAACAAGTATCATTTGACAAAGATGCATCTAATTTATTATCTCCCAAAGTCTGGACTCTGCACCAGCCATTTAGGCATAGTTTTTGCCTCCTCTCAATCATAGCTCTCATCACAAGTGCATCATGTAAATCTGCATCAGAAATGGAATGATATGCATCATCATGTGGAACCTGTAAAGACTAAGAAATTGCCTCATTTAGACCATCACTAAATTTTCCACGTATAAAAATAGGCAACAAAGTGTCACACACATATGGAGTGATAGACTACAATGCTTTAGTGGGACACCTGTTAAGTACATATGTTGCACACATAACAGCCTCAAGCCGGAAACTATGTGGTAAGTGAAGTCATTTAATCCATTCATGGTATTTTTTTTATAAATCATAAGGTTTCTAATTCACTCCTCTAGTTTGCAATTTCTTTAAGAATTTTTTTTCCAACTATTTCAATCCATTCAAATGTGAATAGAAAATTTTTAAACAAGAATTTATAAAAAGAAACTCATTTTCTCATTTCAATATTCTAGCACTATAGAGGATGGCACAAACAAAGCAAAATGCTAGCAAGGATCCCATTAAATTTTTAGCTATGTGCAAGGCACTTAGCAACCACCATGGATGAATCCCCACAAAAGATCATGTAGTGCTCCACTTCCCATCATGAAGTCGGTGGTGGAAATAACTCTCCAAGTGAACAATCGAATGAACAAGAAGTGGCACATGGACAATCTAGGGAATTGGTTGCAAATCAATCACAATCACCACCATCATCTAAAGCCTTGCTCTTGACCATACATTTGGCAACCTCCATGAGTGGCCTATTCTATCTTTCTGCAACTCCATTATGTTGAGGTATATACGACACTGTACACTAATGTTTCATCCCATGTTTAGCAAAAAATGCATTAAAATTAGAATACATATATTCCCCCCCCAATCAGAATGAAGGGTGCCCATTTTACATGTTGATAGATTTTCAGCGAAAATTAGAAATTTTTTGAAGCAAATAAACAGTTTGGACCTTTCTTTCAATGGATATACCCATGCATACCTAGAAAAATCGTCAATGAAAGTCACAAAGTAAAGGTGGTTCTCAAAAGAAGATGTTTGCATAGGATCGCAAACATCACTATGAACAAGCTACAATTTCTAAGTAGCTCATATTGAACCATCTTTTGGGAAGGAGGAATGTTGCATTTTGCCCAAAATACAGCTTTCACTAACATGTTTACCAAGTGCCTCAAGTTTGGGCAAAGAGGACACTATTTCAAACTTTTGCATGCGTAGCAAACTAGCAAAACATGGATGACCAAAGCGTGCATGCCAAAGCTTTGCATCTAACATAGCCTTAGAATCTTGAACTCTTTGATTATGCAAAATTAGCAAATTTTTGCTTACTAGTAGATGGGCTCCATTTACCTTTGCCCTTCTGACTAGCCAAGAAAGCTTGATTTGCAATATGCATAATGGACCTGTTTTGCCTAGAAAGATCTTCTTGCGAGAATAGAGACTAACTCCTCAAATGTTAAGGCATTTGGATTACGTTTCTTCATCAAACAAAGAGTAGAGGTGTAACATAATCCTGGTAGGAGATGGTTGAACCACACCCTAAGAGAGAGGATTAGGAAGTAATCCTCAACCATGGCTTTTGGGGCAGGTGGTTAGCCCATCACATTCCTAACCAAGAGGTTGTGAGTTCAATTCCTTGCATTGGTATCAGAGCCTAGGAAGTAGGCTTGGGCAAGGTGGAATGATCCAATGGCCTCTAAAAAAGGCGCTTGGGCATCCTCCATGTGAAAGGGTAGGAATTGTGGAAGGCGCGCGTCGATTTCAAGGATGGACCTAACATAGATTGGGGTGTATCTCTCAATCCGTAGGTCGGATTGAGGCGTGTAATATAACGTTGGAAAGCTCTCGGAACGAACTTTCCAATGAGCTAGCTTGCAAGTGTGAATTCCTTGGGAATCCTTGGGTGGCACTTGATTGAGTGTTCAGGATACCAAGCATGGGTGAGAACAAGGTTCAAGACTGAGGTTGAGAACAAGGGCTCGAGACACCAAGGTTGCGAACAAGAAGGTTCAAGACACCAAGGTTGAGAGCAAGGGTTCAAGAGACCAAGGTTGCGAACAAGGTTCAAGAAACTGTGCGAGGTTGAGGAACATCAATTCAAGGGCACCTAGGGAGTTCAAGGGATTGATCACCGAGGCTAGAGGGATACAAGAGCAGATCATTGAGGACAATGATCGACCAAGGGAGGAAGAATGTAACATAATCCTGGTAGGAGATGGTTGAACCACACCCTAAGAGAGGATTAGGAAGTAATCCTCAACCATGGCTTTTGGGGCAGGTGGTTAGCCCATCACATTCCTAACCAAGAGGTTGTGAGTTCAATTCCTTACAAGAGGCAAAACTCAGATATGAATATAGGAGACCATTCAGAATAGTCTGCACAAATGAACTGTCTATCAAGACTTCATCAGCAAAAATCAACAACTCCTTCAAATCTTTGATCTTTGTCAAAGAACTTTGAATTGTTCATGGAATCTCCTTCATTCATGTGCTTACTCTCCAACTCTTTTCGAAGGTAAGCAACAAGAGCCTCATTCCTTGCCTGGTATAAAGCGGTGAGTGTATCACAAGCATCCTTTGCTATTTTGCAGGAACGAATGTGAGGAAAATGGCATGTTTGACACATAAAGCTATCAATGCATGTGCCTGAGCATCTCCACCATCCCAATGAAGTTGCTCTGTAATAGCTGCAGTAAGAACTACAATAGGAACAAGAACTTGAAGATCACCATCTCCAATGCCATCCACACCTTGCACAATATTCCACAATCCTTTTGCAACCAATACATGATGCATCATATATACCCATAATGGGTAATTGGTATCATCCAACTTATCCTCAACAACCAACATATAGAATACATCACTTCTTTCAACGATGGCCACTGACTAAAATACCTTGATGTAGAAAAACGATCATATCTCAAAAAGTTGAACAAAACTACCCTATCACGTTATGCTAAACATGTAATAGACTTCGAGATGCTTATACTGGCAAACCCAAACTTGTATATATATTTGGCACAAGAAGACAAAATTGCCTACACAAGAACTGTGATAGGGCATTCAAAGGTCAAAACGAGCTCAAATGGCAATTTCAATACCACTGTTTTGAACTTCTAATCGGCCTAAATATGCTCACCAATTTTTGTGCGATTCTGAGACCATGGTCGGAGGCGTGTCTACGATGCCCTAGATGAAGCGACAACCTGCTATTCCAATTGTTGGATTTTGAGGTCTGCAATAGCACATGAACAACACAAGGAAGAAGAAGAAGTTTGGAGCAGAACACATAATACTAAATGTATTACCAAAATGATGTACAAAGATAAGTGACCCATTAGGGTTATATGTGTATATACAAGCCGAGGAAAAAAAACCTTCTAAAGAGGGAAAAAAGTGCTCCGGCGGTTCTAGTGTGTTCACACACATCACTACCAAAATATATCACAGCTTGGTAGGGAGAAGAATATCAATAGCTTGGTAGAGAGAGAGAGAGAGAGAGAAGGTCGTCTCTTCCACTTATGTTGGATGAAGGGCTACTCTAGGGGTGGGACAATATTTTTGTGGTGTGTTTTCATATGTATATGGTCTCCATGCTCAAAGCAAAAGGTCTTATCAGACCTATTTTGCTCCTATTATGTGGAACAAAAGCATGTTGGGCCCATAACGCACAGGTCCTAGAATCAAAGCCTAGCTTAGATACCACTATCAAGATACATCTTTTTGCCATTGATTCTATTGAAGCTTGCATGCCAACAAAGAAACTACACAATTTCTACCTCTAACCTCCCAGCCATGCCCAAATCATCATACATCTTTGAGTCACTCATGACTCCCTAACCTCCTATCATGTCAACAAAAGAATCATCCTTGTTTTTCTAATGGAATTATGTTCTTGCTTACACTTGAGGTGCCATCCAGACATGTCTATGAGGGGTGCATTTTGGTTAAGATGTAGTAGTGTTCTTCATTTCCCAAAGATAATACAATAAGAGCTGAACAGTATGCTAATGATACTAAGAAAAACCTTCTCTTTTTGAGATTGATTCTAACAAAGCTTATGATAGGTTAGGGTGAAAGTATATTTTGCAATCCCCCGAGGATTTGGGATTTAGGACAAAGTTCATAATGATGATTTCAACTCTTATGGGGAATACCTCAACTTGGATAAATATCAATGGCCCTCTCTCCTCCTCTATAGCGCTCAAGTGATTCATCAAGCAAGGTTGTCCTTTGGCCCCTATGTTATTCGTTATAGATACACATGCTCGATTGCTTTGTTCATACACTCATCCATTCACATTGATCAAATGAGATGACTTTCTCTTCCTCATGGTAGCAACCAGATGGTGTTGAAGCTCTTTTATAATAATACTAACATGTTTCTCCTTAATGATCCATATTGTATTGGACTCTTCTATTGCTACCTTGATATTTTTTGTATGACCTCGAGCTCAGAAATAAACCATATGAAGATGGTATTTAAGGCTCTCATGCAATCTCCTCCACAATTTCTTGTAGATTAGGGTTGTAAAGAGCTCATACCCGGCCAAATTTATTATCTAGTAAGTATCCCTCAAGGGTTCAAGACTTGGATAAGTCAAAAATGGGATTGGATCCTAAATAAACTCGAAACAAAAGTTCAATATTGAAAGGGAATGCAATTGAACCTGATCCAAAAAGTAATGGTTATCAATGAATTGTTGATTTTCTCTATCAGTTACTTGTCGGCATGCAAGAGGCTGGAAGACAATGAATTTAGCAAAGTTGCAAAGAGCTTGCAAAAACTTCCTCTAGATACAAAACTCTAATAGGAGGGGAGCCCCAAAAATCAAGTGGGACATATGTGCTAGCCCCAAAGAAGTGGTTACTTTGGGCATTCTTGATATCGATGCCATGGCAAAAGAGTGCACAGTTAAATGGATTATTAAAGTTTGGATAAATAATAGGTTCCTCATCAAAGCTAAATTTAAAAAATAGCCAAAACATATTGCTATCGATAATACCCGAATGGAGCAACGTTGAACATGTCAGTCTTCTTTTTCTTCCAATCCCTGTGACTCCCAAAGTTTTTGGTTTAGTCACCTCTTCATGGAAAGCTCGGAATAAGATGAAGCCCCACTACGTAACCAAGAATGATTAGAAGTGGATGGCTAGCATATGACAGTACAATTCCATCTAGTTCCCTATCATCTAAATAAAGGAGCTCAAGGATGATGATATCTCGAAAGCCATGAAACTATAGCCTTAAGGATTTCACTAGTGGAAGCATATATGGAATAAAAAAACAAGAGAGTATACAAGGTTTAAGGACCATAATCCCAATGAACGGAGGAACTACAATGGCTATAGTATGAACACATGAAGAGCCAATGTCTAGGACATGTCAAAGATGCCTCTTCTCATTGGTCAAAAGGCTGGCAAACATGCCTCTTCTCATTGGTCAAAAGGCTCTAAATCCATGTGGTTTGAAGTGAAGCAACAGAAAGGAAATTGAAGAGATCTAAATAATCAAATGAAATCACAAGGTGCACCATAGCCTCAATAAGAAGTAATGCATTACTTGGACCCCCAACAAATGGGGCTTCAAGTTCAAAGAGATCAAGTGTCCATTGGTGGAAATTAAGAGAGAAATCCTCTTACGGTGAATTCTCCACCACAACATTTGGACCAATGCTAAAGGTAGCAATATTTGTGTTGCTTCCCCATGGTGCCAAAGATGCAATTTAGAAAGAGGGCCATAATCACCTCTTCTTCTCCAACCGAAGAGTGCCATCATGTGGAAACAAGTGAACAGAACCATTCAGCTTGATCAATCTATCAGTTTGAAACAAGCTCTTTTGGGTGATGCCCTTTCAAAATTTTGAAAAGAGATGTATTTATCAACTTTGGCGAGACCATGGAAAAATCCCTTAATTTCATAGGCAGAACAATAAAAATTACAAAAGTGTTCCACCCTTCAAGCATCATAGAGTGTTCTAGAGAGGAACAAGCTCAAAGCAAGTGGGTCCCACACGAAGGAAACTAAAGATCATGTCTTATTTGTACCTCCCTTCAACTCTCTTGTATTTTTCCTTTAGTTTAATTTAAATTTTGTTTCCAAAAACAAGTACAATGCAACAACGCCATCATTCTCATGCACTCTATGGAGCTTAGATGGTGATTTGGACAAACTCTCAATGAAGAACTCCCAAGTCTTATTATTGTTAGATTGTGCCCAATCAATCTAGAGCTTGATTGATATGTATATATTCTATAGACAAGTTGTCTTTTTATGGTCCATGAAGGTTAGGTCGACCTCGGACCTCCAAGTTTGACACACCTATCATATATGAATCTCCCTAGGCCGGATGCACAACAGCCACATTTTGCCATCCAGTCTCATAGACATCATCTAATTAAAAGTCAGCACCCAGCCGCTATCTAACATTCTCAAATGGCTTCTCGAAATGTGGGCTTACAAAATAAAGAATCTTGGACAATGGTTGTGCTTCGTGAGGACGAGACATTAAACAAATCTTTCAAGAAGTGCTGTTTATCTTTTACTAATACCGACTGAGAATGCTACATAACAAATCATGCCTACTATTCACGCTATGTTTCAGTAGGAGAATTTCAAAGTATGCACACCAGGGCACACCTTTCTGAGTGTAATGTAATAGGTCAGATGCCAGATTCATCCTCGTGCTTTCAACAATTTTCACTCAGATATTTGGGGCAGTAGGGGAGACCTTACCTCGTTGGAGACTTGAAGGTAAACAACTAAGACTCCTGGTCAATGCTGACAGTTCACTGAGGGTAAGGATGAATTATATACGTTTTCAGAGGCCTCATTCACCATGCACAGTATGAACTAGCTGGATCTGATGCAGGAAAGCACGCCCTTAATGAATTATGGCACAATACGCCTCTCTTCGATGTAGCAGAACCTGTTTCTAAAGATCAGATGCTACCTCCACCCATGTTCAAAAATAAACATCTAAAATATCGCTGTCCTCTAACAAATGAAATGATAGATCAGACCATTTCGGGTGTATTTTTGAAAATATCCAAACTGAAATAAAGCCACTGTAGTTTTAGATTATGAGTGAAATTTATCTTAAAGCAATATCACATATTTTCTAGCTCCAAAAAGTTTGAAATGAAAAGATGCATGAACACTTTCTACCGTATATAGAAGAAACCCAATAAAACTCCATAGACAGATTTAATTCTTGGTATAGTATGCGACTAAGTTATCCATCAGGCTGTGGGTGAAACTTCAACCCCTGCAAACTGTGGCCGAACACTCCTCAACCCAACCCAAGTGGTGAGATGTTAACCAAGCCCCCTCGGAGGATCGTTGGGCTTTTGGGCTATCCAGTTTAAACTGGTTATCCCATCTCCCTTCTCAGTGTTTACCTTGGACCTTCAGGCTCTATATCCTAGTAGTTTCTAGGTGTCTAATCCCTGCTTTGTGGTATTCAGGGGGGCCCACAGGTGCTATGCCCACCTTTCATTTTACTTTCCAATTGATTCAAGCTTAACCCAAAGAGTAGATCTCAATGATCGAACTTCCTTTATAAAAAAGAGTTAACCATCAGGCTTGCAGATAAGCCCTCGTGTCAATGATAAGAAATCCTCCAGATGAAGTTATCAGTGAGTGCATATAACAGGTTCATAACCTGTGTTGAATGGCAAACTTAAAGACTTCATTCGAGGCTACAAATTACTACATTTCAGAGTAAAATCAAGACAGCTACAACTTATTTATGAGTACGATAGTTTTCCCACTGTTTATGAATGATTTGTTCATAAAGTATGGTTCACAGAGTAATAAAGAATATGAACCTAAGCAGTTTCTCCTCAGCCCCAATAGATACCTGTGCGTTCGAAAGTCACTGAAACACAAGAAAAATGAATTCCATCCTCACTTATCTGGGAAGATAGAATCACTTTATGAGACTCTAGAGTGAAAGTAGTTTCCATGCCCTCACAGAATTGCTTTTCAAGTGCCGTGTGTTGAGGTGTTTTCTTCAATATCTAGAAAGTTTTGAGTGCATTCATCCTCTAACAAGAATCTGAATGTAATAGACAACAAATTTATTTATTCCCTTTACAATGAACCGCCTTGCTGATAGAAGACTAAGAAGATATAGAAGGGAAATATGGATTCTTGTTTGCCCTTCTTCATTTATCAAGAATCCCTATTGGAAGATCATGTCACCTACATGGCATGCATGAATCAAGCCCACAAGTATGATGCCACTAGAGTTTCACATCGGGTTCCATTTCTTTCATTCAACTTACCATCTACTCTGCTATATACATCAATTCAATTCACCATGCCTTTCCCAAGGCTTAACCGTGAGTGTACATGCTCATTGCATTTACTGTCGCTCTTTCAGAGGCACCCTATGAATTCCCCCATACGGAAACGAGCTGAGCCGTGAGCTTGCACAGCCCTCCTAGCCATTTCCCTTAGCTCCCTGCATCTTTTACGTAAAATATCACCTTCATCTTCAAGAACATTCCTCACTTTTATGTCCACATCAGAGCTCTCAATGGTATCATAAGCATTGCTCCTCAGAAGCACACCCACATTCCAAAAATCACAAAGAAACTTAGCATTTAATGGTTGATCTGAGAAGATGGGGTAAGCAATCAAAGGAACTCCAGTGCTGATGCTCTCCAGCGTTGAGTTCCATCCACAATGCGTCAAGAATGCACCCACTGCAGGATGTGACAACACTTGGACCTGTGGGCACCATGGGATAATCAGCCCCCGCTCTCTAGTATCCTCCAGGAAACCATTCGGAAAGATTTCAGCTAGAGTATTAGTGGCTGACTTAGGCCGTAATACCCAAAGGAAGGGCTTCTGGCTGCGCCTGATTCCTTCTGCAATGGCCTGCAGCTCCTCAGGACATGGCACACAAATGCTACCAAAAGAGATATACAACACGGACTGCTTTCTCTGTTGGTTCAACCATTCTACACAATCCGTCTTCTCATGAAATAAACTGCTTCCAAAACTGGTATCACTTATGTCATTCTCTTCAAGGAAGGCAGAAGGGACTAAGGGACCTACAAGAGAGACCGGATATGGCACTTTCTCTCCCAAGGCCTTATAAGCATCCTCTTCGAGCTCCTCAAATGAGTTAATTATCAAGCCGCTGCAGTTTGGCAAAATAGCAAACTGCTGTCTGACAGTTTCAAGCATCGGATCATTAACACTCTCGACATGGAGTAAAGTAGGGTAGAGTGAAGAATGAAGAGGTGGCACCCCCGGAACATAGTGAATCAGTTCAGATCTTGTTGCGTTGGACTCCTCACTAGCACTATCACAACCTGTAATATGAACCGATAACATGGGCGGCATGTTTATTCACATGAAAAGTTGAAAAACAAATCAAAGGATTCAAACTCAAGACTGGTCGACTCAGCTGGTTATGCCAGCTATTACCGTTTCAACAATAAATAGCCCCCCCTAAAAGACATGATTTCCTCATCCAAGTCTATTTTCATACTCCAATACATTTAGAATATTAGCCATATACCACACTTCTACCCGTGTGCCTCCCTGTATAGCTACATGGTTAAGGGGAAATTCTTACCTGACTGTTTCTTGTAGGGAAAGAATCCGTTGGCTTCCAACAGAGACATGTGATAGTAGATGGAGAAGGATACAGCCGACTGAGTCCAGAAGAAGAAAGAGGAGATTCCATGCTCCGCGCAAACATCATGGACCCAGGGACAGAAGGACCCAAACACGACGCAGGAGACTGTATGTCTCCTGTTCAAGCTTATGAGAAGCTCTTCAAAGGGTTGTTTCATCATTAAAGCCGCTGTGCGGAACTCTATTATCTGCGAGTATAAAGCTGAAAAATCGAAATCCTTGGATAATCCAATGTCTATCCATAGAAGCTGTAGCTTCCCCTTTCCGTTCCCTTGAAGGTGAGCTCCAAACGGTGAACTATCAGCCGTACTAAAGGCACACCGCGCAGTTGCAGAGTTATGATGTGCATCAGCTGCCACCTGAGTAGAACGCGGCTCAGCATCATGGAACTTCTGAATACGGTCATGGTGATACTTGATGTTAACGAAGGAAACCGTCACAGGATACTTTGCAACGAGCGACTTAGCAAACTGCATCATGGGATTTATATGGCCCTGGAAAGGGTAAGGCACCATTACAATGTGAAGCTCTTCCTGACGCTGATTCTCCTTGTCGATGCCAAGCGATGGCACTTGTCCCTCCAGAGAAGTTAGTGGCCTCTCCATATGGATGTCCTCGTGCAGCATTCAGCAGGCCGCTTCTATTTCCATGGCTGAAACTGAAGCCTCTCCTGGTGCCATACCTCCGAACTCCCGCAGAGCCCAACACTGCGTCCTTGCAAGTTGCGTCCATGTCGTGATTAGCGTTCAACTAATGCACGTAGAGAAGAAACTCAAATGCACATATCACATTTACAGTATTCCACACACCTGTACACCTGTAGCTTCTCGTTTGGACCTTATTTAGTGTGCGCACCTTATTTAACTTATATTGGTGCCGTTTAGGAATCTAAAAACTCTTTTTTTTTTTTTAAGGTTGAAAAGGTTTTTTAAAGCTTAAAAAGTAACAATATAAAATCTAAAAGAAGGTGAAAAAAAAAACCTTCCCATTAAGCTTATGTTCTACTTTGTGTAAGAGGCAAGGGGAAACACTCCTTTGCATATATGGAATAAGAGGAAATTAATGATTATTATACAAAATATAGTAATGTAAGATATTATAAATATAAATAATATTAGTAATTAAGCTACCTAAGTTAGCTCATTGTTCAACTCAGTTTCAAGCCCAAAGTACTTACTCCCAACCAAGTTCCTTTAATGACCACTCACTCCTCACTATTGACTGACCAATGACCACTGACCAAACTCTTTAGTCGTTACTAGTTACTTCAATGAACAATTCGGTTGAAGCTTGAAAGTTGAAATATGAGTGAACTCATGAGTCGTGATGCGTTAGTAGTTACTCATGTTGAACAATCAAACTTGAAAGTTGAAGTTTGTTGCCAGGCACTAGGCAATGGGCCTTAAGGAGTGGTTGGATGGGCCTTCACGCCTCTGAACCATGTGATGAGGCAGGGGTATTTGAACCTTCGGGGGTATATGTGAACCAAGTATTGTATTTGTAATTATATGATCACAATGTTGAACCATGTGATCATTACTTCACCTTGGGTATACGTAAGGAGTATATATGTAATTTTACTTCATCATTTTGAGGGAAATGAAAATATCTTGAAATGGCTCATGAGAGAGTGGCTATGCTTGTCTCAGATAGGGAGAAACTTGGAAATGGTGTGGCCTTTGGCAACACAAATGGGGAATACAAGGAGAGTAAGGCTTTCGTATTTTTTTGAATGACATTCCATTTATAATTAGAACATCTTCATACCTTGAACTTTGTAGGACAGTAAATTGGATCTTCTAAGTTCTAAGATAAGACTTGAACTACATTGGGAAGTCTTCAGAGTTTTCTCCGAATACATTTTGATTTCTCTAACACAATGGGATCAAAGAAACGCATGCATCCACATGTTCCATAGAGATGCATGAAATTTTTCAAATTCATCGAGGAGAAGCTATCTATGACTAAATGTTTGTAGATGAAATCTTTTGAGACATGGTACAACATGTCTTCCCATGAGTTAGTCTATGACTAAATGTTTGTAGATGAAATCTTTTGAGACATGGTACAACATGTCTTCCCATGAGTTAGTCTGTTTGGAAGGTATAGAAATGTGTAGAGTATTCTCTTGCAGCTCACAGCATCCTAAACACTACAACATATCGGCCGTACACCAAGGCTTTTACCAAGGAAATTGAATGGGCACATTTTTACCCCGACATCGATGTAAGTGTCGGTATAGGCATCGGAATTAACGCGCTGGTATATGCATCAAAAATACGGATGCTCATACTGATGCCTATACCGGTGCCTGTTGGGTGTACCGTCGTACATATCGATGACTGTGCTGGGAGTATCGTTGCTTATACCGACGATCATATCTGCAAATTTTTTTTTGGGCAAAGTGTATTGTCTTTTGCCACAGCAACATTACCATGATGTTGTTTAGCAAAAGACAATACACTCTGCCCAAAAAAAAATCGAGTACATGTGATGTGTACTATAATGGCAACTGAAATATGATTTCATAAAGCAAAATACTATCGGACACAAAAGAGATAATCAGAACGAACCATGTACACAAAAAGTTATATATTTCATAAATGAAGCACGTACAAGAGTTTGGCAAACCATTGTCATATATGAGGCTTTTACAAAATGTGGCAAAGCACTGCCATATAAGAATCAAATACAAAATTCTGGTGCACCACTGCCATATATAATCCAAATATAAAATTGTGGCACACCACTATCATACACATGCACATATCGAAACATCCATATTAGCAGTCTTGCAACAAAGAACATTCATGAAATGAGATAAATTCACATGAGATTTACAAACAACAAGTAAAAACCAAGTTTATAAATTCATCACCTCATCACAAATGCTCCTATGAAACAATCGCACCGTGTCCCTCCAAGTCCTCCAATAGTGCAATCAATCCATGACGATATCCATAAGCCTCCTCCATTCGTGTTATAGGACGACCCATTTCCAGCTCCTGCAACAAATATACAAAACATTAGAGGAACATACATGACAAGATTAACACAAACAAATTCAATAAACCAAATGGTACTTATAAATTTGTGATGCATCGTGTCATATCTGCCACTGCCCAAATATGATGGTCCAACCGTATCTAAACATGTGGCTACGGCATCTCGCTGCTGGCAATATCGATCAGGAGCGTGCTTCTGCTTGTCACGAATCATATCCCATTCCTCAGCATCTAACCATACAGGCTTTGGTAAGCCTGCTGTGAAAGAATCACAAGCTTCAGATCATCGATGGGACATAACTTCACATGCGGTGTGCTGAATCCACTCTGAATTGACAAGAGGCTACCCATGTGCTAGCCGGAACTCCTGATAAATCGTCTCAGTGATATAACTTTTTCTATCTTTATCTTGTTCACTCCATTTCAACATGATAGAGTGTCCAAATTGTATGGAGCAAAGCTGTTGTATACGCTGATGCATGACCTTTCCGATTGCATCCATCACCAGAGCTCCATCACGAATACTATACACCTTGGAATCATCATGGTCACGAGCACCCCAAGGTGTACGTGGTGTTCCACATTGTGGTTAAGAATTGAAGTCAGGCATGCACTTGAATGCGATAATCAATGCAACTTTCAAATAACATTCAACTTGGGTGAAATGTTAACAACATGATTATAGCTTGGTGATTTTTATCCTTAATAGTGACTCTCATTGCATGATGATGCTTGTATTTGAGCATGTATGTTTGGAAGAGGGTGAATATCTTTATTCATCTTATATGTTCCGTAGTGGATATGCAAGTGTGGGAACTCACTTTTAATGTGAATATCTATACATTGTGTAAAAGATTAAGATATATTGTATTAATGAAAAGAAAGCAGTACGATTTTTTTATTCTTGGGAGTTTTTTTCCTTTTTCTTTTGTTTTTAGCATAACAATGACGTGGAGCTGCTGGTCGGGAATAAACGGAAAAAGCAAGAAGGTTCCTTTCGTGACGGATGGCATTCTTCAGAAAGATAATCACTGGTAGTGCACCTCCACGACAAGGAGAAGGATGTGCCTTACGGAGAGGGGCAGCGACGAGAAGTAGCAAAGCAGGAGGAGAACTTTTGGACCCCGTGTACCAGAAGGGCATCTCACTTGGGAATTTTGAAACTGCAAAAAAAAAAAAAATGCCATTCTATATACCTCTCAAAGCGTACCAGAAGCTACATGCTTCTGCTTGACCTACTCGATACAGTTCTAGCTGTGAGAAATCACTCAACCTGCATTACACAGGTATGCGCAGCGGTACACGTCGCGTACTGGAGAAGGCGACACCACAGGCTAAGTCATAACTGTTCGATTATATTAATTTAAATAGATCACGGGTGTCCATTCGTATCTGTCGTAGTCCGTACATATGAGGTCGGACATTACGCCTTACATAATGTTCCAACACTCCCCCTTAAGGCGAAATGGCCGATAAGGAGAGTATGGATTATTGATGGTAGATAGTGGAGTCTAAGCTACATACTTAATGCATTACAAACTACATGGTAGATTATTGGTGGAGTCTAATGGTAGATTATTGGTGGAGTCTAAGCTACATACTTAATGCATTACAAGCTACATGGTAGATTATTGATGGAGTCTAAGCTACATGCTTAATGCATTACAAGCATGAATGTGCAGGTTATCAAATCTAATGGTTTTTTGAGTGGTTCTAAGTTGAATATTATTCTGTAGCCTTAAAACTTCCTTTCTAGCAGCGTCAGCACAATGCTTATGCTCTTCAATTACTTGCACAATGTATATACTCCCCCTCAAGGGATTGAAGAGCATCAGTAAGCTTCGAGCAGAGTTGGTATGCCTGTATCGAAGGGGTCATAGGTTTGGTGGGGTAAAAATAATGAACGACTTGTAGAAGAACCACACATGAGCAGCAAATTGTCCATGTACAGCATAATGTAGAGCGCCAGGTTAAAAGCTTTGAAGATCATTCCTCTGCAAGAGTGATGGATGAGATAGTTTCCATTGGTCGGAGAGATCCGAACGGAAGTCTTCCAGTAGTATGCCTCAGAGGTTCTGCCTTGGAGGTTGCATGGAATATGTTGGAGGGATAGACTTCAATCAAGTCTGCTGGCACCGAGTAACATTGTGTCTCCAAGGAGGGAGCATCGATATATTCTGCAACAATAGAAAGCAAAGGATATGGTATTTACATAGCAGAAATAAGGTCTGCATCACTTACATGGAAGAGCGCTTCAGTTTTGGCAGAGGGATGGAGTTTCGCGAGTGCTGGAAGTCCGTGAAGGGCAGCGAGGAAGGAAATAATGATTGTAGAAGCTCCCGCCAAAAGATCTGGAGAGGTCATTGTATTGTGCGCTTCATTGCAGTTGTCTGTAGCGAACATGGTTGGCATTGCTGTGAACGCAGAAGAGTTTTTCGCATCTGCAAGGAGAGCGCTATCGCAAACAGGTGACTTCTGCAAGGAGATCAGCGTCATCTGCGGGGGCAATCACCATCAAAGGAGGAAATTCGTCAGATTCCAAGTTCGCAAGGAACGCAGGAGATCAGCGTCATCTGCGGGGGCAATCACCATCAAAGGAGGAAATTCGTCAGATTCCAAGTTCGCAAGGAACGCGAGGATAATGGTTGCTTCATCATCACGAACACATTGGTCAGTAGCGCACGCAGCACTATCTGTTCATCGTCGCATTGTTCATCTTCACATTGTTCATCTTCGCGTTGTTGTCGTGAGGCCTGTCTTTGGCGAGGGGATCAGGCCCGCCTGCAGGGGCAATCACTGAGAGATTCAGAGAGATTCAGAGAGGATTGTGTGGCCATAGCGTGGAGAACATCGCCTGGACTCGTGATACCATGTGATAAATCACTGAACCTGTATTACACAGGTATGCGCAGCGGGA